>ML058384.1:11806970-12294470 GCA_003013855.2 Liriodendron chinense | reverse complement strand
TTCCCCTCTTCGGCCTTCAAAGTTCTCATTTGAATATTTGTTACTACCACCAAGATCCGCACCAATGGCCACTCCGCCCTGGCTCGCGTCAAAGGTTTCACAGCTACCGCCGCATCCTCCTACTCATCGGGGCATGTCAATCTCCTTGATGGCCAGGTGTGGGTTGCGCGCTTCAGAAGTTTCCCTCTGAAGTTTCCCTCAGGATAGCTGGTTCTCTCTGAAGTTTCCTTCAGGATAGCTGATCTTTCTTATGATGAATCACAAGGGATATGACTTGAATCTCCTAGGATTAGAGCCTCAAATGGTATGGAATTGTGGTGTTCTCTTGCCCCAAGTGTAAGGTTGTGAAGTAGTAAAAAGTCGATGAGACCGAGGTTGATCCATAAGGAAGGAATATGGAAAACTAGATCCAAACACTCTAAGGTTACCTAATTTCTAAAACTAAACCAATATGGATTTGGTTTTAAAATAAGATTATTCTAAGTTAGAAGAAAAATAATCTAAAGCAAACGCTAGAGCATTAAGGATCCACTTAGCCATGCTTAATTCAATTATTCGATTCAATGCACGACTGGAATCGAAGTCTTGTCTCTATCCAGCCAAGAGATATAGCAGTTAAAGCACAACAATAGTCTAAAATTGATGGTTGTTCATTAATTTGGTTCCCTCAATAATGCTTAGGCATTGGGCACACTCAATCGTATAGGCCAATCCTCTATACAATCTAGTTGAGATCATAACCATAGCTTTCATCAAATCCTGTCACTAGACTTGACTAGAACCAATGATTTGAATTCTAATTAAATTAAGATCAACAAGCAAAAACACCTATCTCATATCTACACACACAAGATACATGAACTCTTCAACAATTGGTTCTAATAGAAATCCAACTGTTTCAACTCATGGAGAACTCGAAGCATTCACCGTATCCGATGAATCAAAGGCTTCCACAAATGTTCACTCGCCTCAAGTGCAAGGCCGCGATGTAGTAATAATCACGGTAAGACTGAGGTCTATCCACAAGGACTTGTGTAGGACTTCACAAAACACTTCCAATGGTCTCTAATTGAGAGTTATCTAAACTAAATTTTAGAGTTCAATGTAGATAGCAATTTTAAACTAAAAGTGAATGTAAGTAATGTAAAAGAGCACTAGGAGTTCAAGGATCCACTTGTAGCAATCCTTGATGCTTAATTCGCTGTGGTTTTGCAATTACACAGCTAGAATTGAAATTAAATCCTATTTAGTCGGATGATAAGGTGGTTATAACAAACAATATGCCATATGTGTGATTCATATACATGATTCCCTCAATTCAAGTTAGGACTTGATCACACTCAATTGCATACGTTAATCCTAGTTCCAATAGGTTAAGATCACAATCATAATCATCACTAAACTCTGTCAGAAAGTATAACTAGATCATGATTTAAACTTCATTCAAATCACATACCTAATCCCTCATAATTTAGAAATTTAGAAAAGTAAAACTTTGGTTAAAAGTTTCCACATGAGAATCTAAGGTCTAGAGCGTCTTGAATCCGATTCCTCGGAGTATACAGGTCTAGATCCATTCAAAACAATTAAGAATTAAAGTAACTCTGCCAAACATCCATGAGCCATCATAAGATTAAGAAAAGTACTTAGAAACTTTATTTAAACTTCAAACCATCGTTCTTTAATGAAAATTTCAACTTAAAACCATTGCAAATGAATTAAAACATCTTAGATTCACTACAAGCTTCACCTCTTAGCCCTAGCTAAGAGGTTTAGCTGTTCATGATCTAAGGAAATATGAAAGCAACTAAGGAAAACATAAAAACTGGAAGAACAAATTAGGAGGAGTTGTAAAACTCCGGATCCGACTTTCGCTGCCTCCCACCATGGTTATTCTCTTCTAGGATACCTTAAGAACAAGCTAGAGGAGTCCTTTTATAGGTTTGGGGCCCTAGGTGCGAAGAAACTTCGAGAAAATCCATAAAAACTGCGTTTTGCGCAGAGAATTTGGAGCTTATAGAAGAAGCTTTGTTACGCAGACAACCGGTTTGAGCTCATGGACGACCGGTCGCACGACCGGTCGTAAAAGGCCAAAATCCATCCAGTGAGTTTTTGAAAAAATCCATCCTGGCTTTTGAATTAATCGATCGGTCTGACGACCGGTCTGAGTAGTGGACGACCGGTCGCAAGACCGGTCATGATTGGTCTAGCAAGGTTGGTAGCAGAGGTCCTCCTATTAAGTGTTCAGACCGGTCGGACGGCTGGTCCTGGGCTATAAACGACCGGTCAGACGACCAATCTGAGTGCAATCTTCTGCATTTCTTCCTTCTTTCCTTCTCTATCTCCATTGCTTCTTTCTCCCACCTTTTGGCACTTAGTCTTTTGATCTTCAATGTGTACTGAGTGACCTTTCAAGCATTGAATTGGTGAAGTCCCCTTCTCATTCCTACAATCACAAAACATGCTTTAGAATAGTCTTTAAACATGAAAACCATGCATAGTTAGTGATGAATTGGGGTTAGAATATGCACAATTAAGAGCTCAACACACCCCCCAACTAGCATTTTGCTAGTCTCAAGCAAAACATGCGTGAAACAAATTTTATTCTTCAAAACTCAACCCTCCTTTGGGAATTATGCTTCTATTCACTCAATGATATGCAAGTGTACAAATCAGGAGAACTAAGTGATGGAAGTTGAAACCTTAAACTTTTCAGAACATACCAAGTACTCATATAAAATTCTCGTTGATTGATTGATAAATAGAAGAATCTAAACAAATTCAACCTAGTATGCATAGTGAATGGTCCTCTCATGAATTTCCGGGATTATCTTCTTCATAGATTAACTAAGCTATGGAACCAAAAGTGTACAGATCAATAATAAGCCTATGACAGGAATTTGCCTTATCGTCCTTCCGACAGCTTTCACACTATGTACCATTTCCAGCTTTGGTTACGAGTAGACCATCCCTCAGTTGGCAATAGGTAGCCCTTTTCGGAATTTTCCACCATATTTCCCACCATTCCCATATTTTCATCATTCCTTTCCTTTTTATACATATTAGATAGGATTTTTAGAAATCCATATCTTTCATTATTTTCCCATGGACAAGGATGGACAAAGTTCCCCAGCTTAGTTCCTCAACACCTCAAATCCAAACCTAGCCAATCCACAATTCTACATTATCCTTTCAAAGGATGAGAATCGTGTAATGTGAACTAGGTGTAAAAGTGTTTAGAATTTCTATCAATCATAAAAATAGGGGAATTCACATACAAGTCTAGTACCTTAGAGATTGTTCAAAGTATTCAACATCACTCACTTTGCATCTCTTTTTCTTATACTTACACCGTCCTAAAGGCATAGAAATAAAGTTTTCCAATGGTTTGAATTTTCAGAAAAATTTGAAAAATGTTCTTCATATTGCTCGAGATGTTACAAAACACTAGATTCATTCTAGTGATCCCACACCCCCCAACCAAATCATGGTGCATTGTCCTCAATGTAAAAGATATGCAATGAGCAAAATATGAGAACAATTATAAAATAAAGGGAGTGAGGAATGAGAATACCTGAGAGAACAAAGACTAGAATGCTACCTCCTTCAAACAAACCTATGGAAAAGCAAACCAAAAGCAATAAAATCCTAATCCTAACTACTCTATACCTCCATCAGACTAGGAGATCAAATAGCTTGATACACAGGATCAGTCAGAGGTATGGACATACCTTCTGAAGGAAAATTCTCAAAGAACGGCTTTAATCGTTGACCATTCGCTTTAAAGACATTACCGTTCTTTGGATTCATCAACTCGGCAGTCCCATATGGATAAGCAGTTTTCACAATGAAGGGACCAGTCCATCAAGACCTCAATTTTCCCGAAAATAAATGTAACTGAGAATTATAAATAAGGACCTTTTGATTTATCATGAAATTCTTATGAAGGATGTTCTTATCATGGAACACCTTCTTCTTGTCCTTGTAAATTCTCGCGTTCTCATATGCTTCGTTTCGGAGTTCCTCAAGTTCATTCAATTGAAGCTTGCACAACGAGCTTGCATTGTCAGAATCGAAATCCATCTTCTTTATTGCCCAATATGCCCTATGTTCCAACTCCACAGGCAAATGACAAGCTTTTTCATAGACAAGTCTATAGGAAAACATTCCAATGGGGTCTTGAAAGCCGTACGATAAGCCCAGAGCGCATCGGTAAGTTGAAGCGACCAATCTTTGCAATTGGTGTTCACTGTTTTCTCCAAAATATTTTTAATCTCCCTGTTGGATATATCAGCTTGTCCACATGTTTGTGGGTGATAGGGGGTGCTCACTTTGTGGTTTATGCCATATTTCTTCATTAAGGCTTCAAACGGGCAGTTACAAAAGTGAGACCCTCCATCGCTTATAATGACTCGAGGTGTTCCAAACTGGGAAATGATGTTTTCTTTTAAGAAATGAATGACTGTTTTATGGTCATTGTTCCGGCATGGAATCGCCTCGACCCATTTTGAAACATAATCGACAACAAGCAAAATATACAAGTTTCCAAAAGAATATGGGAATGGGCCCATGATGTCGATGCCCCAACAATCAAAAACTTCGATTGGTAAGATGGGATTGAGTGACATCATATTTCTACGGGTTATTCCTCTTAATTTCTGACAAGGCTCGCACGTTTTACAAAACTCATGAGTATCCTTGAACATGGTGGGCCAATAAAACCCACATTGCAGAATTTTGGCTGTGGTCTTCTTAGCCGAAAAGTGACCACCACATGACTGTGAATGACAAAAGGACATGATACTGTGTTACTCATCATCCGGCACACATCCCCTTATAATTTGATCGAGACAATACTTAAATAAGTACAGGTTGTCCCACAAGAATTTCCTCACCTCGTTGAAGAACTTATCTTTATCTTGCCTGTTCCAGTGTGTTGGAATTGTACCTGTAGCAAAATAATTAGCAATGTCCGCATACTATGGCAATTGGGAGACTTTAAATAGTTGTTTGCTACAATCCAAAGATTACACACCTAAGTGCAGGTAGCGAAGTAGTAAAATACTCGGTGAGACCGAGGTTGAACCACAGGGATTGAGGTTAAGAACTCTTAGAGGAATTAGTTTAGGTGTGAGAGATGAAATCTGAATTATCCACGAGAGTGGAGCAAGTTGTGTGTATGATGAAAGACAAAAATAGAAAAAGGGGCTAAGGCATTAGGGATCCACCTTGATTCATCCACAAGGTTTGATTCATTGGTCCAACTATAATTCAATTGGAATCGAATAAATATCCGTTCCAATTGGAAGATAAAGCTGTTAAACCACTTGCATATTTCATAAAAGATGGTGATCTAAACCGATTGATTTAACCATGAAGCACTCGTTAGTTGATCGCAAGGAATTCCAAGCATCTATTGTGCCCGGAGTTGACAATGGATCAAGGAATTGTACAGATCAACAACTTTGCAAACAAGTCAACCGATAAGATCACAATTCATACGATCAAATGCATACTTACAAGATAGGAGGCTTTGATTGATCGATCCAATCGTTAAGATCTCGTCTATCGATCGCAGGGAATCCAAAGCATCCAATGTGCCCGGAGTCTACAAAGGATCAAGAGACTTTACAGATTGATGACTTTACTTGCACTAGCTCGATGACTGTAGGGAATCCAAAGCATCCATTGTGCCCGGAGTTGACAATGGATCAAGGGACTTTATCGATCATGAACTAGCTAATTGGTGTGTAAGGGATCCCAAGCATCCAATGTGCCCGGAGTCGACGATGGATCAAGAGGCTTACACAACAATAGCGTCCGCCGAGGTGGATAACCGAACCAATCAACCAAAGAGAACTCCAACATTCACACACCATTGTTGAACCAAAAGAACCAAAGCTTGCAAATTTCTTCAAAGGCTTCACCCCTAGCCTTAGCTAGGAGTTTAGCCAACCATGTTACAATGGAAGACTAAAACTTCTACAAAAGGGAAAACTTCTCTACACTACAAAAGAAAGAAAGAAAGAAAACTAAAGAAGAGAGGAGTTGTAGAGAATGGGATTTGAGGGATGGTTGAAATGGGTGAGAGGAGTGCTCCTTTTATAGCCTCTTGAGAAGCTTATGTAACACTCCAAGCCTAGGTGGCACTCCAAGCAAATCTCCTCTAGGTTTAGTCTTGGAGTTAGGCTTGGGATGACATGTGGCAAGAAAAGTACTCCAAGCCTAGGTGTCACTCCAAACCTAAAGCAAAGCTTTGTTTAGGTTTGGAGCTCATGAATGGAAGAGGATGGAGAAAGTATTTGCTTGGCTCAAGGATGGAAGATGGCAAGGTAAGTTAACTGGGTTCATATGAGTTGGAGTTCACAGGGTCCATATGAAGAATTTGGACAATCTGAACCGTACATTGCTTGGACTGCTGAAGGTGGTCTCTTTGTGCAGCACACTGGTGGACAGTTGATGATCGAGGTCTCATCACACGCTAGATGTTGGAATGGTGGAGAGGTAGGGTCCACCATTGAGCTGTAGCATGTTTGGACGGTTGAGAGTTGTTGGTGCTGCTAAAGACTAAAATCAGTTAGATTGAAGGGCTGGAGATCAGGCCTCTATCCGGTGGACGGTCCTGGCTAGCTGGACGCATGATGGTGATCACCATCTCCGGCTAAATGTTGGAATGTCGGGACCACCTTTGCTTACACGTGCTGGAGGAGAAAACTCCACTTGATCTGCTGCTGATTGACGTTCAACAGGTGGGTCCCTTGCTGTTTGCAGATGGACAGTTGGAGTTGCAGCACTACTGCACGTGCAAGTTGTGGGGACGCTGATGGACTTCCAATCCTGCTGGACGGTGATGATGGAGTCCACTGATCTGGACAGTTGGAATTCCTGAGTGGGGCCCACTTGCTGGACGGTGATGATGGAGTCCACTGATCTGGACAGTTGGAATTCCTGAGTGGGGCCCACTTGCTGGACGGTGAAGATGGCTTCAACTGCTGTAGCTAGGACGTGCTTCTGGTGGCCATTTAAAGCTGATCAACGGTTGAGGATCAGATTATTGATGCCCATTGACTGAAGATGGGTGTGAGCTAGTTGCTGTGAACGGTGGAGATTACATCCCCGCTATTGCTGGACATTTGTTGGAGAAGACTTATCCTGCTGCAGATGTCATCTGCCACTCATCTGGATGGTCAGGCAGTTGTGACGTTAGAAGGTGGGGTCCACTACTTAAGACTGATAGACGACTGGGATTCGATGGTGGGTCCAGCTGATGAATGGTTGGGAGAGCAGCTTAGTTGCTTGGAGATGGACGTTCCTGGTGATGTCCAACATTGTTGGACGGTTGATGATCTCTTGGTGGATTGCTGATCTGTTGGGCATGGAAGTGAATGGTGGAGATTCACAGCTGCTGACATCAAATGGAGTGGATTGACGGATTTCTTGGATGGTGGGGTTGCACACGAGGAGCTGATGGAAGTGGGGTCCACAAGGCTGGGACTTAATGGACGATGATTGTTGATGTTGATCACACGTGCCAGGTGGCTGATCTCTAGATGAGGGTGGGATCCACAACGATGGAGATGGGCGTCCAACAGTTGGATGGTGCTGATGAAGATTGCACGTGTGAGGCTTTCTATAATTGGATGGCCTCAAACATTTTCCAATGTGTGATGTAGATGCTCAATTACGGCCACCAAACATGCTTAGCTTGGATCTTCAAATGAGTGACTATGATGAGGTCTTTCTGAGCTATCTTCACTCCATTCCATTGTACAAACGGTCTAGGTTTTGATCTCTATGACTGGATTTTCCTCAGGGCCGCAAGCATGTCCGATCTTGATTACTTTTGGGTCCTAAAGTGCCCTAATTAGCTCGGATCTTGTCAACCTCTCTTGAACACCTAAACATTGAAAATTCACCTAATGAGAGATACTTAACCGGAAAAACAATGATGATGCCCTTAACAACCAGGGTTAATTATACAATATTAGCTACTTATCACACCCCCCAACCAACATTTTGCTAGTCCCGAGCAAAACATACAAAAATAATCCAAGGATATTTCAAAACAATGCAATCAATCCTATCCTGGATAGTTTTCACAAATGGAAACAATCTCGAGACTTCTCTTATTTCCTAATGAAACAAAGATAAAGAGAAGAAAAGATTCAATGTATCTATGTGATCCTTCAAGGTATCTAAACAGTAGAGTTTCCAAGGCATATAGTTTTGAAAATATTTAAATCTAGATTCTAGTCACTTAGTAAACAACTTAATTGAGTTCAAAGCATTGATCATTCATTAGAAACATTCTAAACATTGAGTTCCATGGTGCACGGTGAAGTTGAGGTTTAGCATAACTTAGGGTTTCAGTCTTCTACTTTCATGTTTAACATTGATGATTGAAAAGAATGGTTAGATCAACCAAGTCACTGATTCCGAACCTTGCTACTGTTCTTTTCAATATTTTTCTAGCTTTTGATTTTTTTTTTCAATCAATAACCGATAGCCGAAGACTCCAAAAGGCTCACTTCGTACTATGGTAATGTTTTGTAATGGTAACGACAATGGATGAAAATCCTTGCCCCAAATTACTATGAATATTCTCTCTCTCTCTCTCTCTCTCTCTCTCTCTCTCTTAAAACAAAGTAGACAAGGATCTCCAGGCTTGGTTCTTAACACTCTCAATAATCATCAAGTCAACATTAAAGTATCAAACTCAAATCCTAGCAGTGCAAGCTAGATGTGAACTATGAAAATTCATGACTCAATCAATATTTATCATTTTCTAACAGAAAATTAATGGAAAGAACTCAAATTTGAAATTTATTGAAGTAACTATACTCTAAGCTTTAACATTATCATTACTAACTACCTTTTCATTCTACTATTCAAATTATTTCAAAATCACATAAATTTATAGATTTTTTTTTTAAATAGCATAAAACCAGAAAAAATTTAATAACATTCTCAATAAAATTATGCAAGAATTCCCACCCCCTATCCTAAATTTGACATTGTCCTCAATGTTGAAAAATATGCAGTGTAACATAATATGAGAGCAACAACAAAAAGAGGAGTGAGTGAGAGAGTACCTAAGAGAGTTATCAAGGAGTAAGTTTATTTATACCTAATCATAAGCAAAGACAAGAAATCCTAATCTAAACTAATCTAGCCTAGGAAAGCAGGAAAATGGATCTCCATCAGACTAGGAGATTAATCAAGGGAATAGACTGGAGCAAGATCATCATGTATTTCAACAAATTTCGCATTAGGACCATCCATAG
Source organism: Liriodendron chinense (assembly GCA_003013855.2). Lineage (NCBI taxonomy): Eukaryota > Viridiplantae > Streptophyta > Magnoliopsida > Magnoliales > Magnoliaceae > Liriodendron > Liriodendron chinense. The sequence goes on along the minus strand of ML058384.1, from coordinate 12,285,186 downwards.
TCCCGCTCGACAATGTACATGGGTCTTCTTAATCATTATTGGCGAATAGAAATTTCTACCACATGTACGAGAAAAGGAGACATCATCAAGAAGATATCTCCTTAATGCATTAACTAGGCAATGGTTTATTAAAAACAATTCTTCCCAGTAATGGTCCACTTCAGTCTGAAAAGACCAAAGCAATGGAGAGACTTCAAATGGTGGTGTCTTCACCATACAATCAGAAATTTTCAGTGCTTCCACAATATATGGTATTAGTTGTGACTCAATGGAAAATGACTTTTCATGCACCAGGATAGGATCTCGCAAGGCCTTCACTATTTCTTGAATCATGGGATCGTTTAAATCTTCAAAGTAAGCCAAGCAATCTTCACAAGAGTCAGAATCTTTAATCAAGGAGGACTCTTCTTCCACAATGAAATTAGGCATGGCAATTTAGTGGATTGTATCAAAATCACTTTATTGGGGAATTTCCATGGCATGATTATTAACTAGAGGCTCGGAAGAGATTAACCTCTAGGGAAACGGGACCACGGGCTCATAAGCATACTCTGACTCTTCATTTTGTTGAACATCACCAATCATATTATCACCCTCAGATTTTTCAGATTTCTCAGGTTCGTCAATTTTCATTAGAATTTCTTCATTGTATCTAAAGGTAATAGTATCTTCGTCATGCTTAATAAGCACTACAAAAAATGAGGCAAAGGCTACGGATAATCCGTATGTATAGATATATAGCTACGGATATAATTCATAGCAACCCCGTAGCTAGTCCGTAGCCATTGATGCCGTACTATTGCCTTTTAAGCTATAGCTACGGCTTATATTCGTAGTTATAATTCTACAGCTACGAACAATAGCCGTCACTATAGAAATCTGATCCGTAGCATTGTCTACGTAATGCTACGGACTAGTTTTAAGGGCTGCGAACTATATCCGTAGCTAGTGTCTTTAAATTTTTTTATAATAACGACATATCTAGCCGTTTCTGGTACATGCCCTGATAGATCGACCCATCTAAGTTAATGCAAATAAAGAACTGCCAAACGAAAGAAATCAATCCAACATTCATTAAAGTTATGAATTTTTTTTTAAAGGAAACTCAAAATACATCCCTGGTCCAGTCAATATAAATGTGAGAAGACTCGTTCCTAATACATCCCTGGTCCAGTCAATATAAATGTGAGAAGACTCGTTCCTAATACATCCCCAAGTTCAGTCAATATAAATACAATGGAGAGTTCTCATTACAAGGAAGAAAAATTCACAAAGAAGCTAAAACCCTTAGAGTTCCATATAAGTTCCATTTTGACGAACCAAGGCCCTCTGTGTGCCCACCATTTTCCTGCAAAACTATCCAAGCATAGAAAAGTTGAGATTAAAAGATTCCAAAGTCTAGGTTGGATACCATGCATGAAGCGATCTTAACAAGGGCATTTGTCTAAGAACCTATCCATAAATACTTACATTTCAAGCAAGTCCATGACTCCACATTAATGGACAGTCTAGATTGCATAACTGTCTGCTGTGTGTATGATCAGCTTTCAATGTCAAAAAGGAAAGAAAAAAAAAAGGTGGTTGGGACATTCAATTGGAGACTGATATGATGGCCCATGAAGAGTCAATTAGACCAAGTGTTGTTTAGATCAATTGACTATTGGACAATCCAAACATTCAATTCACATGAGTTGCAATGTGATAGAATTAGAATTGGTGCTTATGTAATATATTCAGTGTTACATTTAAATATACAAACATACTCACATCTAGCTACCAGGCTTCGTAAATGCATAACATACCTGGGCATGTCATAAGGGACTGATAGTACTGAACATACCTGGGTATGTCATAAGGGACTGATAGTACTGAAGCCACTAAAGCAAGGATTGCACCATGTGTAGAAGCTATAGATTGACCTGAATTCGAGTTTCTACAAACGATTCTTCACAAGTATCAGTTTAGCAGAATGCAACTACAGGTACTACTACCACAATCACGCATCCTTGATTCATCTCATATATGAAATGTACATAGTGTATGTGTGAATGGATAAGCGATGTAGGCATGCATGCATATACAAATTTTGCTTGATTCATCTCGTGTGAAATGTAAATGGTGTTTGTGTGAATGAACAAGAGATGTAGGCATGCATGCATATACAATTTTTTCTTGATTCATCTCATGTATGAAATGAACATGGTGTATATGTAACGGTCCAGTTTTGGGTCTTCTGACAATCATTCAATTGCCATCAGGAATTGTACCTAGACATTTATCAAAAGATTTAGAATACTAGAGATATATCAAAAGACATTTATCATACATTAGTCCATCACAGACAAGCATCTGGAACTACTCATGAAATTGAAATGCTGCAATGTCACCTGCGCTCTTTGTCAAAAACTTTTCCTGTGACGAGGAAATCAGGGCACTCTAGTCATCTCCAATTTCCCGTGGAAAAAAGCAAAATGCTAGTCTGAACAAACAGACTAGAGCGCTGACAAGGGAGACCACCTACATGTATGGAATGCTGGTCTGAACAAAAACTACTGATTGGGTCTTTTTTTCTATTGATTGGGTCTAAGCATTTTATATGTCCTCCATAAAAAAATGAAAAAAAAAAACTTGGTAGTTACTAAAAGAGTTTACTAAACTTGAAGTTACTGTTAATTGTGTCGAGATTCTTGCCTACCACTCCAAATACCTGGAGACATTCAGAATTGAAAAAAAAAAAAAAAAAAGATTACTACAAAACTTGAAGTTACTTCAATAGAAAAGTAATCCTCATTTAAGGCAGCAGTAGCTTTGGATGAGCATAACTTCTCTTGAAAAGATGTCATAGACCTAAACGCTGCTGTTAAATAGTGACTAAAGGAAGTTCCACCAAGAAAGATCCAAAAACAGGTTCCAACTGACAGTAATACGAAGGCAGCCCAAAACCCGACATGTATCTTGCACATGTACGTCATATCTCAAGTCTGTGAGTGGCAGGTGATAACAAAAAAGTTCGATCATAGAAGCTTAAATAGTGCCATTGATCAGGCATTCGAGCAACCACCTACCTTTGATAGTGGTATCGATCATTTGATGTTATCTTGTTCTTGTGAACTTAAATGACCAGGATCCGAGTCTAAGTTTTAATTGTCATAGGGTAGACTGCACATATTCTTCAAAGCATCATATGCAGCCTGAGTATCATACAAGTCTAAAATCAATACAAGTGGTAGACGCACAACATCCAGACATTTCATCAAAATTATAAAATTCACAGAATTGCAGACATATTACCAGAAAAGGCTAGTAGGATGTGAGAAAAGAAAAGATAAAACTCTGTTCTTCTCATCCTAGAATGAAAATGGAAAACACCCACCATTTCGTGAAACAGAATATGCATCAAGTACATACGATGTACTGCTTGGGGCAGACTGCACATATTGTGGTTAGAAAAATCCCAGAATGGACCTCCCAACACACACACACCCTCACATTTAAGATGGTGATTTTCACAATAGATCTCTCAAAGAAATCCTAAGCAACAGCGCACACCAAGCCTATCATCGATATATAAGCCGAGGAAATACAACTTTCTGCTGAAATCTGCTCAGCCCAACAAACTGTCATATGTACTCATGTGGGCATCACCTCTCCAAAGCATTCATATGACGGGCCTCATTGTGGGTAGAAGATGACCCCAATATCCTTGCTATCAGATGATCCTAGCCGTCTTGATCCCCATTACATGTGAATCATTAGTTGTAGCTGATCATGTCCACCAGAGGTCAAGGATCATTTTATAGTAGAGATATGGGCCATGAAAAAATGATTCAGCCGCCATATAAACAACTTACCAAAGGTAAAAATGATGGATAGCTTGGACATCATCAAAACATCACAAGCGAATTGAATCACAACTTTCATCATCATCCAAAATCACATCAACTTGCTTTTCCTACTGCATGTCCAAAAAGAGTAATGTCCAAAACTAATCAAGATAAAATTTGAATATTTTCTAATTAGCAACGTCCAAACTATCATGTTAAACTTGCAAGTAATATAATTATAATTTGGAGCTCAGACCCTCATTATGACTGCTACAGAAACTATTGAACTTACCAACTACCAATAGCCTGTTGAACTAATTCCGGATTCCCTGATTGGCTGCAGACTCTTGCTCTTCCAAAGTTCTCTTCGAAAGACATCTGGGGCCACAGGCATTGGCACAATTTTTACATCTTGTCCACAAAAAGAAATCGAGCTAGTGACTTTTGCATCCAAACAGATTCTTCCATGTCCATCCTGCAAATAACTTTGGATTATTAAAAAGGCTGCAGGTTCAATCACAACCTATGTGAAGCATAAACCAGCAAGTTATTGCAGTCTCAAACCCATAATGTGGGTATCTATCATACCAAGTGTCTTTAACACATGATTGCTATAGGAAAAGAAATTACATTGGATTGTAGTTATGGAATTTTATAGGAAAAGAAATTACATTGGATTGTAGACATCACCTTCAGCGTTTGTGGATTTGGACCATTGGGTTTCCTCTTGCAATTGCCTTGTTGTTTATGCACATGTGAGCTTTGTGAAATGCAAACCAGCCTTAATTTTCGGGGAGGGTACATTCACCGTGGTGCCCACCTTAAAAACGGGTTAGATCGCACAATCGTTTGGCTGGGGGCTGAATTGCCTATGAAGCTGGCACAGTCAGCTAGAGATATGCATTTGGCTGGGGGCTGTGTATGGCCACAGAGACGTCCTAATAAATCCACTCTGTCCATCTGTTTTAAAAGACTGGACATGATTCTAAAAATCAGGCGTGGGCTACACCAAACAAAACAGCGGCAATGAAAAGTCTACCATTGAAGAAAATAATAACAACTCATGTTGAAACTTGTAATGAGAATTTACCTCTATTTGTGTGGAAACTGAGATTGGAACTGATTGAAGCAGTCCTATGCACATATATTCTCCAAAAACCTTGTAACAAAAATACAAATCATCATAGAAACCATAGAAAGAAGAAATATTATCTTACATGTAATCTATAGCAAAGTAACATAGGAATAGAAATATTGAACTTGTCTTAGTTTATTCCGCATGGATACAAATATCTAGATAAAGTCTCCTAATTAAGTTCGTCCCAGCCATATCCATTCAATATATATAAAATACAAAACATTAATGGAAGAAACTTATAATTCATTGAACTAAAAGGATATACATTCCCATAACATATATAACACACAAAAATATACTTCTAACCCATGACATGACAGATACATCATTTTGCCACCCCTAGACTTTCATAACAAGAGCTGGATAGAGATATACCCCACCACCATTTCCAAAAATGGTGGTAAGTCATCCACCACACATGATAAAAATTAGGATGTATAGTCAAACCATGGGCTTCATTGTGGATGAAGCATGCCCAAAAATTACAATGAGTGGAGCCATTTAATTTCTATGGTTGAACTTCTAAGACATCAAATTCTAACCATCCATTCGACAGCCAACAATTGCATGTTGGGATCATCCTACCAATGTGATTTTTGAGTGATGCTCTATCTACAATGGGTTTCAATGGTCCAGATTGTCTTGCATGCTTCCTTGTGTATGGTGGACGAGTCACCACTATTCAAGGCATGGGGAAGTAACTATAAAAATAGTCTTGTTCTGATTATGTATGGCCCCATCACATCTTACCACAACAATTCACTAGTTCAGTCGCAATTCCATCCAAGTCCATTCCTAAGCCAAATGCTTGTGCCATTGAAGTCTAACAAGAAAATGAGGAAAGAAAACATTATGAGCAGGAAAAGATTTTACGGTTGGCAATGTTGGGTACGTTTCACACAAGCCTGAGGATCTCGCCCCCCAATGCACTAGAATTATGGACTAGGATAAAGCAATAATCAAGAGTAAACAAACAACCACACGACACAAAGAGTTTTTACGTGGAAAACCCTCAAAAGAGGTAAAAACCACGGGACCTAGTCCAGATCAACAATCCACTATCTCAAGGAACTGTTACAACCGATCACAAGCACACACCGCTTGGATCAAACCTTCTTCACCCACACAGGGATGTATAAGAATGAAAGGACAAGAAAACTGAGAGATCTCACCCAGCACGAGGACGTTGAAGAGCCGAGGCGTCGTTGCATCGGGAATCACCTTCTCAAGCAATGCCTCCTCTACCAACAAGCTTCCTCTCCCTCTTTCTCTTCCTCTCTTTCTCTTTTTCTCTCTCTCTCTCACCTAGGACGTGTAGAACACCTTGTGGAAATCCCAAATCCCGAATTAGAACTCCATATATGTAGTTTTGCAAGAGTCCTAGCCCGATTTGGAAACTGCACTACCAGTCCGCGCATACCTCTGACTGGTCGACCAAAACCGCCGGCCGGTCGGACCCACCAAAAGCCAGTCCAGAGAGAAACTGTGTTAAAAACACATACACCCGACCTGTCTACCGACCGGTTGGCCGACCGGTCAGACGACCGGTTGGCCGACCGGTCGGACGACCGGTCGGCCTTCACAAAAAACACTCCAGAGAATTTTGTGTTTCCAGCCACTTTGTCCGGCCGGTCGGTCAGGCGCACCGGCCGGTCGGATAGGAACATTTGTTCCTCTCTCCTCTACACACGTGAGGAGGAAAACTCCAACAAATCTCCCCCTTTTCCGACTCAGGAGGAGTGCACCATCTTCAAGCCAGCCCGGCTTCTACAAGCCTCAAACTTTCCCTTGAGCAGAGCATTGGTCATCATGTCTGACCCGTTATCGTCCGTGTGGACCTTCTCAAGCTGTAACACCTTTTGTTCCAAAGTATCCCTGATCCAGTGATACCGTATCTCTATGTGCTTCGACTTGGAATGCTGACTTGGATTATTGCTCAAGTGTATCGCACTCTTGCTATCACAATAGACCACGTGCTTCTCCTGCTTTAGGCTAAGTTCCTGTAGGAACCTCTTCATCCAAAGCATCTCCTTACACGCTTCTGTGACTGCAATGTATTCGACCTCTGTCGTCGACAATGCTACGACCTTCTGTAGCTTGCTCTGCCAAGAAACCGCTCCCCCAGCAAACGTGAACATGAAACCCGATGTGGACTTCCTGGAATCTATGTCACCTGCCATATCTGCATCTGTGTAACTTTCTAACACAGGCTTCCCGTCACCATAGCATAGGCTCAACCTGGATGAGCCTCTCAGATACCGTAGTATCCACTTCACTGCTACCCAATGTTCTTTGCCAGGATTGGCAAGATACCGGCTGACAACACCAACCGCATATGCTATGTCTGGGTGCGTACATACCATAGCATACATCAAACTTCCTACAGCCGAGGCGTAGGGTATCTTCTGCATCTCTTCCACCTCTGCCTTCGTCTTGGGACACTGCTTGTCGCTCATTTTGAAGTGACCATCCAGTGGAGTACCGACCGGCTTCGCTGCATTCATATTGATCCGCTCTAGGACTTTCTCAATATACCTCTCCTGTGACAACCAAAGCCTTCTACTGCTTCTGTTACGGGTTATCTCCATTCCTAGGATCTGTCTGGCTGGGCCCAAGTCTTTCATTGCAAACGACTTGCCCAACTCCTGTTTCAGGCTATCAATCTTCTTGATATCATTTCCCATGATGAGCATGTCATCAACATATAAGAGCAGAACTAAGAAATCACCATCTGAGAACCTGCGAGTGAACACATAGTGGTTCGACTCCATTCTATTATACCCATGTGTCAACATGAACGAGTCGAACTTCTTGTACCATTGCCTAGGAGCTTATTTCAGCCCATACAAGCTCTTCCTAAGCCTACACACCATATGCTCTTTGCCCTTGACTTCGAACCCCTCTGGTTGTCGTATATAGATCTCTTCTTCCAGGTCACCATGGAGGAAAGCAGTTTTAACGTCTAACTGCTCTATCTCCAGATCCATGCTAGCCGCCGACCTAAGCAACATCCATATGGATGTCATCTTCACCACTGGTGAGAATATCTCATCGAAGTCTATTCATTTCCTCTGACCAAAACCTTTCATCACGAGTCTGACCTTGTACCTTGTCTGTGAATTCTTCTGCTCAATCTTCTTTCTGAACACCCACTTGTTGCTCAGAGCTTTCTTTCCCTTAGGCAATTTCACCATGTCATATGTGTGGTTCTTATGAAAGGATTCCATCTCCTCTTGCATAGCTTTCAACCACTCCCCCTTATGCTCGTCAGCTAGGGCCTCAGAATAGTCTTATGGCTCTCCCCCATCAGTAAGCATAATGTACTCATGCGGCAAGTACTTCTTGGACTGGGTGCCTGTCCCTAGATGTCCTCCTCACCTGTGGCTCAACAGGTGGATCAAGTGGGGGCTGCTCCCCCTGTCCATCTCCTGTAGGAACTCTCTCGTCCTCTGCACCTTGCTGTACTCCCCCGTCATCAGGCACCACGGGAGGAGTAGTGGGATCCAAATCTTCTAGTTCATCTGAACTGGGCTGGGTCTTCTCTGGCTTTCCAATGTCTTCTATACACTAATCTTCAATGAAAACCACATCTCTGCTCCTGACGAGCTTCTTCTCGGTCGGATCCCACAACCTGAAGCCAAATTTCTCATCACCGTACCCCAAGAACACACACTGCCTGATCTTCGTATCGAGCTTGGACCTCTCGTCCTTTGGTACGTGAACGGATGCCCTGCATCCAAATACCCTGAGATGACTGTATGAAGGATCACGTCCAGTCCACACCTTCTCAGGTACTTCTCCATTCAAAGGGGCTGATGGAGACCTGTTTATCAGATACACTGCTGTGTGCATTGCTTCTCCCCAAAACATCTTGGGCAACTTCGCATGGGATAACATGCACCTAATGCTCTCTACAATGGTGCGATTCATACGCTAAGAGACACCATTATGCTGGGGGGTCTTGGGTACTGTCTGTTCATGCCGTAAACTTAGGGACTTGCAATACTCATGGAAGTCGCCAATGTATTCACCACCATTGTCAGTGCGAATGCACTTCAATGATCTACCTGTCTCCCTCTCGACCATGGCATGAAAAGTTTTAAACACACCAAAGACCTTGTCCTTGGATTTCAAAGCATAGACCCAAATCCTCCTAGATGCATCATCTATAAACATGACAAAATACAATGCCCTACCCAAGGTTTTGGTCCTCATAGGACCACAAACATCAGAATAAACCAAATCTAATGGATGTACTTTCTTAACATAAGAAGCAGTTTTTACAAATGAAACCCTATTCTGTTTCCCTGATAAACAATCAATACAGGTTTTAAGAGATATACCTGTCAACTTTGGAAGGAGGTGCTTCTTTGCTAGTAGCTAAAGTCCTTTCTCACTCATGTGGCCGAGCCGTTTGTGCCACATGTCTGTCGCTAAATCTTCTGCTGCATTCAACTCACCCTTGCATATACTGACACATGTCTTGTATAGGGTGCAACACATCTTCCCTCTTGCTGCGATCATCGAACCCATGATGAGCTTCCAGTGCCCACCAACAAACCGACTCTCATAGCCGGCTACATCCAACCTTCCCGTCGACATCAAGTTGAGGCGAAGGTCTGGAATATGTCTCACATCTTTTAGAACCAATGTACAGCCTATATCGGTCCTTACACAAATATCACCAACTCCCACAATCTGGGACACTCCAGAGTTCCACATCTTCACTGTACCATAGCTGCCTTGCTTGTAACTTGTGAAGAAATGTTCGCTCGCCTCAAGTGTAAGGCTGCGATGTAGTAATAAAAACTCGGTAAGACCGAGGTCGATCCACAGGGAAATAGTGACAGCTCCCAAATCACTCCAGCAACTCAGTTTTTAAAAGAAATCAGATTTAATAGAGTGTTTACTTAAAACAGGAATTTAATGAAAAATCAGAGATAAAGTACTAAGGCTTTCAAGGATCCACTTGTAGCAATCCTATGTCAATTTAGTCAATCCAAGTAGAGAACACAACTAGATTTGAAGTCCTATCTCTCATCTAGTTGGAGAATAAAGCATTCACATACATTCCATCACATTCAAGTTGAACTTCCAAGTTCTAGTTCCATTCAATCAATACAAAACTCAAAACTATAGTCTGCGGAGTAACAGCCATGCCTCTGGACTATGGCCTGCTCAAGGATTACTATAATCCGAATTTAGAAACACACATGATAATCTCAGAGAATTAAAAGGAATTCATGTCCGGGGCACATAAACTCAGATAAAACATCTCAAACTATCATTATTTGGAACTAAACCATGCAAAAATCCAAACTTGAATGTAAATTACTTGAATTAAACTGAAATCAACATAGTATTAGCTACAAGCTTCACCTCTCAGCCTTAGCTGAGAGGTTTTAGCCGAGCATAGTCATGCTACAACTAAAAACTCTGAAATAAAGCATAAAAATAGAAAAACCCGAATAGGAGAGTTGCAGACGCTCCACAATCGCCTTCACCCTCCAAACTCACGTTCCCTAGCTTCTCTGATACCTTAGGGAGAGCCCATAGGTGGCCTTTTATAGCAACAAACCTCCCTTGCGTCGGATTCTGGGAAAGACTACGCATTGCGCAATGTTTTTCGGAGTCCTGAATTAGAAAGGAATCCTCTTACGCAGGGCCGACCGGTCGTGACCGGTCGGACTGATGTTTTACACATTCCAGGGGTTGCTGCCAACCGGTCAAGACCGGTCAGACAGACCTGTCCAACATATCCAGCGTGCCTACCCGACCGGTCATGACCGGTCGGGCTCGTTCCTGCGTTGTCCAGTGCATACAGCCGACCGGTCATGACCGGTCGGGCTCTGCTGTCCAGCCTCCAGTGCTCATGGCCGACCGGTCATGACCGGTCGACCTGTTTTCCCCTTTTATCAGCAACTGTGGCTGACCGGTCAAGACCGGTCAGCCCTCTTCACATTGTTCTTCTTTCTGTCTTTTCTTCTCTTCTTTCCCTCTTTTTCTTCTCCTTGCTTTCTTCTATCTTCAATTCTCTTTCATCCTTCATGCAAAAGCTCCAAAAGCTTTCTTTTCATCCCAATTGAATGAAGTCCGCTCTCATCCCTTGTAATCACAAAACATGTGTTAGGTAGGCCTTTAAACCATGAAAATCATGCAAACCATGTAGTGTAATGGGCAATGCAATGTATAAATTGGAGGTTCAACACACCCCCCAACCAGCTTTTTGCTAGTCCCGAGCAAAACATGCGTGAAAACAATTTCAAACCTCCAAACCCAACTCTCTTCCAGAAACCATGATTCTACCCACTCCAAGATGTATAAGTATAAAATTTGAAAAAATTAGGTGATAGAAGCTGAACCCTTGGACTCTCAAAACATAAAAGGTGTCTACATGAAATTCCCGCTGATTGATTGATAAATAGAAGAACTCGAACAAATTCAACCTAGTGTGCATAGTGAAAGTTCATCCCATGAGTTCCTGGGATCATCTTCTTCATAGATTAAGTAAACCAAGGATTTTAAGGTGCACAGAGCAACAGCAAGCCTATGACAGGAATTTGCCTTACCGTCCTTCCGACGGCTTTCACACTACGTCCCATTTCCAGCTTTGGTTACGGTTCGACCATCCCCTGGTTGGTAATAGGCAGCCCTTTTCGGAATTTTCCACCATTTTTCTTTCCTTCCCGATTTCATCCTTTCTTTCCCTTTTCTTTTAAACTAGATAGGATTTTTAGAAATCCATATCTTCTGTTATTATCCCATGGACAAGGATGGACAAAATACCTCGGCTTGGCTGCTCAACACCTTTAAATCAAAGTCTAGCTAATCCATAAATCACATAACCCTGTCACTCATGAAAATCGTGTAATGTGAACTTGGTGCAAAGGTGTTCAAATTTTTCTATCAATCACAACAATAGGGGAACTATCATATAAAACCATTATGTTGGAAGAAATTCAAGACTACAACATCGCACACTTCGTATCTCCTCCTCTTATACTCGTAGCATCTCAAATGTATAGAAACAAGATTTTCTAAAAGAGTTTTGAAATTTTAGAAAATTCGAAAAAAAATTGTGCATATGAAGCTCGAAATGTTGCAATATGCTAGATGAGGGATCTCATCTCACCCCCCAACTAAATCTTGGATTGTCCTCAATGTAAAAAGATAGTCAATTAGCATAAACATGAGAGCAATGGCAAATAATGAGAGAGTGAGAACAATAGTACCTGATAGAGCGATCATGGAATTCTCCAACCCAACAACTAAAACCTATTAAAACAGTAAAACAAAACTAAACCTACCTATGATATACCTCCATCAGACTAGGAGATCAATCATCCTGATAGACAGGATCATTCAGGGAGATGGACATGTCCTTTGAATCAAATTTCTCAACAAAGGGTTTAAGGCGTTGTCCATTAACTTTGAAACAGTCACCATTCGTTGCATTCTCAATCTCAACAGCCCCATGAGGAAAAACTTCTTTGACAATATATGGGCCGGTCCATCGAGATCGTAATTTTCCCGGAAAAAGATGAAGTCGGGCATTATACAAGAGCACTTTCTGTCCTTCCTGGAAAGATTTCCTTAAGATGTGCTTGTCATGAAAGGCCTTCATCTTGCTCTTGTAAATTCTCGAATTCTCATATGCATTGTTCCGGATCTCATCAAGCTCATTTAATTGAAGTTTACGAAGCGAGCTAGCCTTGTCAATGTCAAAATTTAAAGCCCGAATTGCCCAATAGGCTTTGTGTTCTATCTCCACAGGCAAGTGGCAAGCTTTCCCATAGACAAGTCTATAAGGGGACATTCCAATGGGTGTCTTGTAGGCAGTACGGTGAGCCCAAAGTGCATCATCTAATCTTAAGGACCAATCCTTGCGATCCGGTCTCACCGTCTTTTCCAAAATCTGCTTGATTTCCCTATTGGAGATTTCAGCTTGTCCACTTGTTTGTGGGTGGTATGGGGTACTCACTTTGTACCTAATACCATATTTCTTCATCAAAGTTTCAAAAGGTCTATTGCAAAAGTGAGAACCACCATCACTAATAATGGCTCGAGACGTCCCAAATCTAGAAAGTATGTTTTCTTTGAGGAACTTGAGAACCGTACGATGATCGTTGGTTCTACATGGGATAGCCTCTATCCATTTAGACACATAGTCTACGGCAAGCAAAATATAGACATGTCTAAAAGATGAGGGGAATGGTCCCATGAAATCGATGCCCCAACAGTCAAAGACTTCAAGATGTTGAATTGGGGTGAGAGGCATCATATTTCGATGGGATAATCCTCCTAACTTCTGGCAACGCTCGCACGCTTTGCAAAACTCGTGGGTGTCCTTAAATAACGTGGGCCAATAAAAACCACACTGCAGAATTTTCGCAGTTGTTTTCTTGGCTGAAAAATGACCCCCACATGCTTGATCATGACAAAAGGAGATGACTGAATTGTGTTCATCATCGGGGACGCATCTCCTTATAATTTGGTCTGGGCAATATTTAAACAATAGAGGTTCATCCCAGAAAAATCTGCGCACTTCCCTTAGAAATTTACGTTTGTCTTGCGCAGTCCAATGAGTCGGCATCGCACCTGTGGAAAGATAATTGGCTATATCAGCGTACCATGGTGGATGCATAGCAACAAAGAGTTGCTCATCAGGGAATGAGTCCTCAATAGGTGACTCGTCAATGAAATTTGGTAGGACTAGGCGGGATAGATGATCCGCCACCACATTTTCTACCCCCTTCTTATCTTTGATCTCCAAGTCGAATTCTTGAAGGAGTAGGATCCATAGCAAACGGGGCTTAGCATCCTTCTTAGAAAGAAGGTATTTCAGCGCCGCATGATCCGTATAAACAATAACTTTGGATCCTATTAAGTATGGCCTGAATTTGTCCAAGGCAAAAATGACAGCTAGGAGCTCTTTCTCCGTAGTCGAATAATTAACTTGGGCAGGATTCAAGGTCCTACTTGCGTAGTAGATGACATGGGGCTTTTTATCCTTCTTTTGGCCTAACACCGCCCCAATAGCAGAATCGCTCGCATCGCACATCAACTCAAAAGGAATGGACCAATCTGGTGGTTGCATGATAGGAGCGGTTGTCAACATGTCTTTTAGCTTTGAAAAAGCTAATTGACATTCGGCACTCCACTCAAATTGGTTCTCCTTTTGTAGAAGGTTGCATAAAGGCCTTGAGATGTGACTAAAATCCTTTATAAACCTTCGATAGAAACCGGCGTGTCCAAGGAAGGACCGCACATCGCGTATGCTTTTGGGTGGTGGTAGATTGGAAATTATGTCAATTTTCACCCGGTCTACCTCTATTCCATTGGACGAGATGATATGTCCAAGGACTATTCCTCTTTGTACCATGAAATGACACTTTTCCCAGTTTAATACAAGTTGCTTTTCCTCACACCTCATCAAGACCAACTTCAAGTGCTTGAGACACTCCTCAAATGTACAACCAAAAACAGAAAAATCATCCATGAATACCTCAAGAAACTCTTCCACCATGTCCGAGAAAATACTCAACATGCATCGTTGGAATGTGGCGGGTGCATTACATAACCCGAATGGCATTCTTCGGTAAGCGAAGGTGTCAAACGGGCATGTAAAAGTGGTTTTCTCTTGATCTTCCGGAGCTATCTTAATTTGGTTGTATCCAGAATAACCATCTAGGAAGCAGTAATAGGAATGGCCTGCCAACCTCTCCAATATTTGATCCATAAATGGGAGAGGGAAGTGGTCTTTCCTAGTAACCGTGTTGAGCTTCCTATAATTAATGCACATACGCCAACCGGTGGTCACCCTAGTCGGTATAAGCTCGTTGTTGGTGTTTTCAATGATGGTAATACCGGATTTCTTGGGGACAACTTGGGTGGGACTCACCCATTGGCTATCTGAGATGGGGTAGATGATACCCACATCCAATAGCTTTAACACCTCGGCTTTGACAACCTCCATCATGTTTAGATTTAGCCTTCTTTGAGGTTGTCTAGACGTTTTTGCATTTTCTTCAAGGTGTATACGGTGAGTGCAAACCGAAGGATCTATCCCTTTGAGATCCGCTATTGTCCAACCTATGGCTTCCCGATGTTCTTTGAGTAGCTCAATCAACTTGAGCTCTTGGTCTTTCTCTAGGTGGGAGGCAATGATAACTGGGAACGTTTCCTCTTGACCCAAATATACGTATTTAAGCTCTGATGGCAGCGGTTTGAGGTCAAGCTTTGGTGGTTTGATGTTAGACGGTAGAGGCCTTGATGTGGCTGGTGGCAATTTTTCAAAATGGGGCCTCCACCGGCTAGTATCAACTACCGGTCTTACTGCTTGCACAATTTCACTAATGATGGGGTCTTCAGAATCCATGAAGTGTGCTAAGCATGTCTCCAAGCTTTCTAGTGGTTCAAGTTGGAGGAGTTCTTCTTCTTCAAAAATTTCCAGCATGTTTACATCGAAGAACTCATCATCATCGACATCCCTATGTCTTTTGCCCAAATGAAACACATTTACCTCTAGTGTCATGTTTCCAAAAGATAGTTGCATCACCCCATTCCGGCAATTGATGATTGCGTTTGATGTGGCAAGGAATGGGCGGCCTAATATTACCGGTATTTGGGTGCTAGCATCCAAAACCGGTTGTGTGTCCAAGACTATAAAATCTACCGGGTAGTAGAATTTGTCAACTTGGACTAGAACATCCTCAACTATCCCCCTCGGTACACGGATAGATCTATCAGCGAGTTGCAATATGGTTTTGGTGGGTTTTAATTTACCAAGACCCAATTGCTCATATACCGAGTATGGGATCAAGTTCACACTCGCCCCCAAGTCTAACAAGGCACGTTCAATCCGGTAGTCTCCAATGATACATGAAACGGTGGGACTACCGGGATCTTTGAATTTTGGGGGGGGTCTTTTGAGTGAGGATGGCACTAATTTGCTCAGTTAAGAAGGCCTTTTGCTGCACATTATATTTGCGTTTTGTTGTGCATAGGTCTTTTAGAAACTTGGCATAAGAGGGAATTTGTTTGATGGCATCAAGCAAAGGGATATTGATCTTGACTTGTCTGAAAATCTCTAGAATATCTTGAGAATTTGGGAGAGATTTTGGGGCAACCAATCTCGAAGGGAATGGTGCTACGGGCTTGTAAATGCGTTCCGGTTGTTGTGGGGCTAAGTTAGATCCATTTTCATCCTCAGAATTTACCGGATCATTAGGCTCATCGGCCTTCACCGGAATAGTTTTGTCAATTTGTTTACCACTTCTAAGGGTGGTAATGGATTTAGCTTGCTCCATGTTTTGGTTGGAAGGATTAGGGATGCTCACTTCATGTACTTGCTTTGGATTGGGCTGAGGTTGGGCCGGAAAGGTCCCTTCCCTAGCATTCAAGCGTCCCTTAATCTCATCAACCGAGACTTTCAGCTCTTGGAACATTTACTGATTCGATTCATTTATTTGCGCTTGCCCTTGCATAAACATTTTCAAGGTATCCTCCAATGAGAATTGAGGTGGGGCCATATTTTGCATGGGTGGCCCTCTTTGGGAGTTGGTAGGATTGCCCGTAGGAGCATTCTTCCAACTGAAATTTGGGTGGTTCTTCCAACTCTCATTGTACGTATTGCCTACCGGTCCATTGAAGGGCCGTTGATAACCATATGTGGCATTGGCTGTCTCTTGTAGCACTTCCTTAAATGCAGGAATTGTGGGACAATCTCGCGTAGCGTGTAAGTCGGTGAGACAAATCCCACATGTGGTTTCAACAGCTTCCTTGGACTTGGAAACTCCACTTTTGCTAAGTTCCATGGCCTCAACCTTCCTTGTGAGGTTGGCTATCCTTGCATTCACGTCGTCTTCCTCTTTATGGACATAGATCCCTCCTTTCTCTTGAGTGGGCTTGGGGTTCTTGGGTTTATCCGAGGTATCCCAAGATTGGGCGTTTTCAGCCAACATGTCCAAGTAACTCCAAGCCTCATCTGGATTTTTACTCATAAACTCGCCATTGCACATCATTTCCACAAATTGGCGCATATTGGAACTTAATCCATCATTGAAAAAATTTATAACTCGCCAACTCTCATAGCCATGATGTGGGCAAGCAAGCAGGAGTTCCTTAAATCTTTCCCAACATTGGAAGAAAGATTCACCTTCTTTAGCCGAAAAATTCATTATGGCTCTTCGAAGGGTATTCGTTTTATGAGCCGGGAAGAACTTTTTCAAGAATTCCCGGTTCATTTCAACCCATGACCCAATCGAGCGTGGTCTAAGAGAGTGAAGCCAATCTTTGGCTCTTTCTTTCAAAGTGAAGGGAAAGAGTTTAAGTCTGATAGTATCATCGGAAACATTGGTGAAATGCAAGGTGGCCAACACTTCTTCAAATTCTTGCAAGTGTAAGTATGGGCGGTCAGAGTCTAGCCCATGGAATTTAGGTAAAAGTTGAATTACGCCCGGTTTTATGTCAAAGTTTCCACCATTTGCTGGTAGAACAATGCAAGAAGGTGTAATTGCACGGGCAGGTTGTAGGTAGTCCCGTAATGATCTCATTGGAGGAACATTATGAACCTCATTCTCTCCTACTCCTTCCTGATTTGCGTTTGTCGTTGGAGTAGGGGGGAGGATTCCTTACAGGTGTTTGATCCATACTCCCCAAACTTTCACAATGCTCTTGATAATTCCGGACTCGTCTATGGACTGACAATGGTCCAACTAAACCACCTTCAGATTGGAGACGATTTGAGTGATTACGTTCCCAACGGGACATAAACCACTCAACCAGAAACTGAAACTCATGAAATCTGAACTAATCTGAAAAAAAATTCTGCAGAAGCTAAGTTAGAAAGGTATCACCTGATGCGCTTGAACTAGAGAAAAATTCCTACAAAACAGAAAAACTTGTTAGTTCTAAGAAAATCAGAAAAACTATCTACTGCTACTTCTACAGCCACTGAAACTATTCGAAAACAGTTATCTAATTCCCCGGCAGCGGCGCCAAAAACTTGTTCGGTCGCCTCAAGTGTAAGGCTGCGATGTAGTAATAAAAACTCGGTAAGACCGAGGTCGATCCACAGGGAAATAGTGACAGCTCCCAAATCACTCCAGCAACTTAGTTTTTAAAAGAAATCAGATTTAATAGAGTGTTTACTTAAAACAGGAATTTAATGAAAAATCAGAGATAAAGTACTAAGGCTTTCAAGGATCCACTTGTAGCAATCCTATGTCAATTCAGTCAATCCAAGTAGAGAACACAACTAGATTTGAAGTCCTATCTCTCATCTAGTTGGAGAATAAAGCATTCACATACATTCCATCACATTCAAGTTGAACTTCCAAGTTCTAGTTCCATTCAATCAATACAAAACTCAAAACTATAGTCTGCGGAGTAACAGCCATGCCTTTAGACTATGGCCTGCTCAAGGATTACTATAATCCGAATTTAGAAACACACATGATAATCTCAGAGAATTAAAAGGAATTCATGTCCGGGGCACATAAACTCAGATAAAACATCTCAAACTATCATTATTTGGAACTAAACCATGCAAAAATCCAAACTTGAATGTAAATTACTTGAATTAAACTGAAATCAACATAGTATTAGCTACAAGCTTCACCTCTCAGCCTTAGCTGAGAGGTTTTAGCCGAGCATAGTCATGCTACAACTAAAAACTCTGAAATAAAGCATAAAAATAGAAAAACCCGAATAGGAGAGTTGCAGACGCTCCACAATCGCCTTCACCCTCCAAACTCACGTTCCCTAGCTTCTCTGATACCTTAGGGAGAGCCCATAGGTGGCCTTTTATAGCAACAAACCTCCCTTGCGTCGGATTCTGGGAAAGACTACGCATTGCGCAATGTTTTTCGGAGTCCTGAATTAGAAAGGAATCCTCTTACGCAGGGCCGACCGGTCGTGACCGGTCGGACTGATGTTTTACACATTCCAGGGGTTGCTGCCGACCGGTCAAGACCGGTCGGACAGACCTGTCCAACATATCCAGCGTGCCTACCCGACCGGTCATGACCGGTCGGGCTCGTTCCTGCGTTGTCCAGTGCATACAGCCGACCGGTCATGACCGGTCGGGCTCTGCTGTCCAGCCTCCAGTGCTCATGGCCGACCAGTCATGACCGGTCGGCCTGTTTTCCCCTTTTATCAGCAACTGTGGCTGACCGGTCAAGACCGGTCAGCCCTCTTCACATTGTTCTTCTTTCTGTCTTTTCTTCTCTTCTTTCCCTCTTTTTCTTCTCCTTGCTTTCTTCTATCTTCAATTCTCTTTCGTCCTTCATGCAAAAGCTCCAAAAGCTTTCTTTTCATCCCAATTGAATGAAGTCCGCTCTCATCCCTTGTAATCACAAAACATGTGTTAGGTAGGCCTTTAAACCATGAAAATCATGCAAACCATGTAGTGTAATGGGCAATGCAATGTATAAATTGGAGGTTCAACAAGAAATCCCTTCGTGGAGTTGTATGAAACAACGCTCCCGAATCGACCACCCAATCGGTGTCCAGATTCACAGCCGTGAGACAAACATCATGATCTGCTGAGAGAATGACTACAACGTCACCATCTGAGGTGACCACAGTAGAATCTGATTCATCATCTTTTTCCTTCCCTTTTCCTTTCTGATCCTTTTTCTTGTGACATTCACTTTTGTAATGGCCCTTCTTGCCGCAGTTCCAACATTCAGCATCTTTCCTGACACTAGACTTGCCTTTGGATTTCTCTTGGGCTTTCCCGCCCTTTCTGTTCTTTCCGCTCCCCCGATCCTGTGTCACAAGGGCCTCTTGCTGAGTAGACCCTAGAGACTTCCTCCTTGTCTCCTCATTAAAGAGACAACTCGTTACCTGTTCTATGGATATCTTTCCGCCTGGCGCGGAGTTACTTAGAGACACCACCAATGTCTCCCAACTATCAGGCAATGAGCTAAGCAATAGCAAGGCCTGTAGTTCATCATCTAGGACCATCTTCATAACGGAGAGTTGGTTCACAATATTGCTGACTTCATTCATGTGCTCAGCCACAGAACCATTGTCCTTGAACTTGAGATTTACAAGTCTTCTAATCAGAAATATCTTGTTGCCGGCTGTCTTCCTCTCATACAGCCCTTGTAATTTCAGCCATAGGCTAGCGGCTGAGGTCTCTGTAGACACATGGTGGAAGACCGAATCGTCCAACCATTGTATAATGAACCCCACCGCCTTTCGGTCCAACTTCTTCCAATCATCATCTGACATATCCTTCGTCTTCGCTGATACGCCTATAATTGGAGTATACAGGTTCTTGCAATAAAGCAAGTCCTCCATCTTAGCCTTCCATATGGTCCAGTTGAATCCATTGAGACTAATCATTCTTGATGAGCCACCTTCCATAATTCAGAATCAATCCCACACCGTTCAAACAACATGAACTCTCTGATACCACTTTGTTGGGTGCGTTTCACACAAGCCTGAGGATCTCACCCCCCAATGCACTAGAATTATGGACTAGGATAAAGCAATAATCAAGAGTAAACAAACAACCACACGACACAAAGAGTTTTTACGTGGAAAACCCTCAAAAGAGGTAAAAACCACGGGACCTAGTCCAGATCAACAATCCACTATCTCAAGGAACTGTTACAACCGATCACAAGCACACACCGCTTGGATCAAACCCTCTTCACCCACACAGGGATGGATAACAATGAAAGGACAAGAAAACTGAGAGATCTCACCCGAGCACGAGGACGTTGAAGAGCCGAGGCGTCGTTGCACCGGGAATCACCTTCTCGAGCAATGCCTCCTCTACCAACAAGCTTCCTCTCCCTATTTCTCTTCCTCTCTCTCTTTTACTCTCTCTCTCACCTAGGACGTGTAGAACACCTTGTGGGAATCCCAAATCCCGAATTAGAACTCCATATATGTAGTTTTGCAAGAGTCCTAGCCCGATTTGGAAACTGCACTACCAGTCCGCGCATAGCTCCGACCGGTCGGCCAAAACCACCGGCCGGTCGGACCCACCAAAAGCCAGTCCAGAGAGAAACTGTGTTAAAAACACATACACCTGACCTGTCTGCCGACCGGTCGGCCTTCACAAAAAACACTCCAGAGAATTTTGTGTTTCCAGTCACTTTGTCCGGCCGGTCGATCAGGGGCACCAGCCGGTCGGACAGGAACATTTGGTCCTCTCTCCTCTACACACGTGAGGAGGAAAAGTCCAACAGGCAAGTCTGGGACGGTGCCATGGGTCACTGGCCCACCTAGCTTCTATGTTGGGTTGGGGACAATCTAAATGTGTAGCGGGATTGGCCTAGGCTAAAAATACTACCCATTTTAGTAAATGGGCTAGCCTTACGTTGGACCCTGCCAAACACACGGTGGGTGTTAGATCACCACTGTTTGCTGGTGATGGGGCCCACGGCATAGATTTGAATCTACGTCAATTTTAAAGGGGACTTCCTTAATTGTCCAGTGGGCCTCCAACATTGAGAATCTTAAGGGTTGTAATTTTTCCTTTCCGGGGTTGTAGTTGGATCGCTATCTCGACGCTTTAGCGTTTCTTTTTCCCCTCTGCTTTTTTTTTTTTTTTTTTTTTTTGCTTTTTTCTAATAAAATTTCAGTGATCTTTCAAAAACAAAGATCAGTTTTAAAGTAGTACCTCTTAAAAAATGATCAGTTTCCAAGCAAGAATGGTCTTGCCATCCATTTTGTAAGCCCCATACTGTAATGACTCGAATCATCAATCCAAGACAATGGGGCAACTTCTCCTTCCCCTTCCATTGCAGAGGTCCAAGACAATTGGGCAATTGTAATAAAAAAAGGAAGTAAAAAACAACAGGTCAGCCCCAAGTAAAATTGAGTGCAATTCGTTGTCCAAATCAGGCAGATTGGTGTGCTCAAAACGTGACCCAACTTAGACAGTTCTGTGGGCCCAAAACATGGTCTAGCTAGGCTGATTTGAGGGTCAAAGATGGCCCAACTGGTGGCCATAATTAAGTCCCACACACTATCCAAAACTTGGACAGAATTAGACCCACATATTGCACATTTTTGTGTTCCAACACACTGTCCATTTTCGGACAGCTTTGGGTTCCCTAAAAGGGGATCGTTTTGACCCTAAACGTTGTCCAATTCATGGATAGGTCTGGGCCCCAAACAGTAGAAAGATTTGGGACCATTTTGAGTCCTAAACATTATGTCCACAGGGTAGATTTTTGTGATCCAAATTCCAGTGACCAACGCAGCTTAGGGACTCACAAATCACTATCCAACTTGGCTAACCTAGGGTCCAATCTGTTGTCAAAACGGATAGATTAGAGGGCCACCATTTTTTGTAATCAAACGGTTAGATTTTTTTGGGCCATTCATGTTGTCCAAACTAGACAGATCCGTAGTCCATAATGCTGTCCATATTTGGATAGATTTTGTGGTACAAATGCACTATCCTTTTGGACAGATTTGTGGCCCCAAACTGCTGTCAATATGTAGCACCCAACACATATGTCTATGCAATTTTCTCAAGTTGCATACATAGAACTGAGAAATATAAACACAGATTTAAACATAACTGTATATTGGTTTGTATTCAATCAAGTCACCATCCCATGTAAAATCCTCATTTAGAGCAAGGAAATTGTACAGAGCAACAAATGCAGCAGAGATGTGCAGGGGATACCGGTAAATTGACTCAAGATGATTGAACCTCCTTGCACTCATCAACATTAGGACATGAAGGATGATGTGCAAAATGCATGGGCCAAATTTGTGAGAATATTCTGGAAAAGTGGAGGACGAGTCCACATCACGTTGCATACAAAGTTTGCGTGACTTCAGTTGGGGACACATTTGAATAACTTCCATTAGCTTATGTTTGTCCTATGGAATCAATATGACAAAGATACAAAGACAATAGAGAGTGCCTAACGTCTGGTATTTGGGAATTCTTCCACAAAGCACCAACAAAATCAGATGGCGATTGGGCAGAATTCACCTGCATTGTTGGCATTCCAAATCTGCTCAAATGGCCCAAATGAAGAATTGAAAATGGTGATGACTTCAAATCATACCTGATTATGACCCATGGCAGGAGCAACACAATAAAGAACGCTTGCTTCAGATAGTTCAATATTACCCTTCCAATTGCCAATCAAAGGGAAACTCCCTGCTACATACACAAAATTGTGTCTTAACAAAAAATTCAAGTTAAAATATAAAAGATTACTGAGAATTAATTAAAAATTCAACTATACCCATACATGGCGCCCTTTTACCTACTCCTTTATCTGAACTTGGGACTTGCAATGCAAGGAGATATGCATTAGTGGAGTTAAAAAAGGGCTTAAGCTCCATTTGATTTGAGGAAAAATTATAGTCATAAAGTTTGACAATTTATATTGTCCCATTCAACTGATTCCCCTTGAGATCTAAATCTTCTAGGAAAGACAATCCTCCAAGAGCTGCAAGGATATTCCCATTCAACTGATTCCCACGGAGAAATAATTCTTCCAAGAAAGAAAAACCTCCAAGAGTTGCAGGGATTGGGCCTATCAGCACGCAATAGTCCAGAGCAAGGTGTTTAAGATTTTTGAGCTCATCTAACCAATCAGGAATGGTTGCATGCATATGGTATCCGATCATTACCAGCCTCTCTAAATTGATAAGCTTAGTCAATATGGCTCTTGGAATGCTACCTGTTATTATTATTGAATAACAATTCAATATCTACAATGAGGTAATATTTCCAATAGACACTAGGATTCCTCCATAAAGCTGACTAGAAGACAGATGAAGTAGCTTCAGCTTACTCTAATTGCCTTTAAGGAACTCTAAGTGATCAATCCTCACGTTATCTTCAATATTATAGCTTTATCCTATCCAAGAGTACTTATATTTATGATCAATCATGTGTCAATCATTCTCAAGATTTAGGAGAGAATTTGCAATCAAATTATTGCATTGCCTTGTCGCTGTTGGGCATAAAAGAGTGGAGTCTCCCTTGCTTGATAAATTTTCTGACACGAATTGATACAAGGGGCATGCACAAGCACCTTGCTAGCATACCAACTTTTGGTGCCTCAAAATGCTGTTTAGAACATACAAAACAAGAAGAGTTGATGTTTCTTGTCCTGAGCTTATCTTTGCAACAACAGACTGAATAAAATGCATGCAACAATAGAAAATGGTGCTCTCAAGAGCTCAAAATCAATTATTCAATCAAACAATGGAAAAATAGATGCGTTACTTTTATAAAGGCTTGTTCAGTGGAAAGAGAGTACAACAACAAATAAATAATTGAGGGATTATGCATTTCTCGGGCTGAGGGATTGTACAGCATGTTTAGGTTTTCAGTTTGAACATGTAGGTGCCCTTTTATGCCTCTGAAAATAATTGTCCAGTTAGACTACAGTCTAGCACCTTAAAATGCAAGCGCACTCACCTCTTCAAATTGAAATTCACCTGCCTAAGAAATTTTTATGTCTAGAATTGATTCCCTATAGAGCTTTCATCTCAAATACATTGTTTGAGGCTGAGAGTATAGCTGTTATGGGCACAGAGTGGTGAAAACACGACCATAAAGACTTGGACCTTTCTTCTCTATACACCGTATATGTAGCCAGTAAGAAACTCCACTCACAAAAATACCCTGCATCATCTAGTACCAACGGTTACATTCTTCGAAAATACCCTGCACACATGCCAACGTTGAACATTTGTGTGGGATTTAAGCCACTCCATTAGGCAGCAGCCACCTTAGCCCGACAATTCAGAACATCCACTTGTATCTGATGAGCGGACAGGCTTGAACTTTGGGCCAAGACATAATCACATAGACCCAATCAATAAATGGCCCGTGTCTCATTAACATGCCCATTATAGCAAAGTGAAGCACAGTTACCTCCTTTACAAAGTGGATCACAGTTCCAAATCATGATGCACAAGCATGCCCAAATAGCAAAGTGGAGCAATGATACCTCCTTTACAATGAACTTTAGCATGTTTGAGAATTTTCCAATAGCAAGAACACCTTTTGGCTTTCCCAAAGCCACAAAAATCTATCAAGGTGAATCATAAGGTAGACTTCTCAAAGGCTTGCAAGCAACTTCTGAAAATTCCTCTGCTTCAGAAGCATCCACAAAAATAGTAACCTGGAAGTATGCAAATGTAAAAGAAAAGGTAATAAATATGAATTTCTGGGGAAAAAAAAGTAAGGAAAGTTGCTTTCCAAAATAATCACTTACAATTTTCCAGTAGTTGCTCAGAAATGGTGTTAGTACAGTTGTACCGGAACACAACATGTCCATCATAAATTTTCTTGACAACATTGACTGCATACTCAGTTTCAGCTTCTGTGAGCTCCACTGGAGCTGAAGACTGAAAATAAATGTAAAAACACCAACGGAAAAACAAAGAGGCACAAAGGTCAACAGTTACTACATGTAAATCAACAACATGCATTTATTTTCTTCAAGAGAGCATCAATCAAGAGAACCTTGAAAAGCTTTCCAGAGCAGGTAAACTCGGGAATGGATGAAAGCAATTTTTCATGTGTCGATAGTTGATGTAGGACCATTGGGTAATTCAATCTAAACCAAAAATAGAAGGGTAATTCAAGATTAGATTCATAACTCTTTTTTTTTTTTTTTTTTTTGCCATTACTCATGAGTTATGACATGACACTGAGCCAAACTAAAATGCGACAAAGCAATCACCTTTACAAAACACTCATATTCATGAGGTCCAAAATCCAAAATGGTTACTGAAAGCATAACAAATTATAAGCAATACCACCCTTCAAGACATGTTTGCACTTTGGATTGTTTCTGTCCTTAGGATACAAATATTCACTAGGAAAATAGAGAAATGTATTGTGTTGTGTTAGAATGAATCAGCCCACTTGCACACAACAAACATAGCTCCATTCAACTCATTCAAAGGTTTGCTTGACACTAGGCAATAGTGATGGATTCCTCAGCCAAAAAGCCATCTACATCATCTACTAGCATCTGACAGTGATTCATATATATAGGCATATACCTCATCAACATCATTATCATGAAAAAAAAAATCCTCCATCTCTTGTTGAAATTTTACAACTTTATATTACAGAGGAAAAATGTTGTAATATATATCATGTATAATGAGAGAGATATAGGTCTACATTCTTGTATGGTTTACAGTTATGCATGTCTGGATTGCCGCTTTACCTTCACATACATCACACATGGTATAGCCCAGGCCTTCACGGTAAGGACAGTTTGCTCCTTCATCAACCCATTCCAAAAACAATGATACAGTTCAGGAATAAAAACAAATGGGACAGATAGTGCAACAGGCAATTGAGCCAAGCATGATTTGAAGCAATACAACCCAATCTAACCTGCAGTTCCACATTGGGTTCACCAGTACCATCACACCCTGTAATCAAATAGAGCAATTTTCTTAGTGTTGTATGCTACAAAAGCATAACCTTCTATATTCATAAGTGCCAAGACTCCTAACAATTACCAGATGCCCTACTTGATTTAGGGCAGGAAATGTAATAGTATGTTTTGAATGAATGGTTTGGATCATGTACCGTCACATCATGTGCCCAATTTAAGACAGACCCCATAGTTCAGGAATTTTGCCAAACAGCTGCTGTGCATCGTATTAATTAACCAACCTGAGCAAAATATGATACAGATTTCACAATCAGCCTACTCCTGCAAATGTCAACTACTACTCATTCCCACAACACCGTAAATCAGCCAAGCAATTCGTCAAACACCTATGAATGAACCAGCCGAAAACCTCAGATTCGCGCACTCGTAAGGATCTGCGGGCATCAACACCGGCGATTTCCCCTTCCATGCCTCGTTGATGTATTGGACGATGATGAGTGATTCGGGGGGGGTGCATGGGCCCGACAGGAGAGAGAGAGAGAGAGGCAGTTTGGGGGGACTGGCGCAGCCGGGGGGAGAGAGAGAGTTTGGGGGGACTGGCGTGGCACGGCAGGGCAGCCGGGGGGAGAGACAGAGAGAGAGAGGTCGGGTGGGGTGGGTGGAGGTCGTGAAGAGACGAGAGAGAGGTCGGGTGGGATTACGAGTGTGCAGGAAAGGAAAAAAACTTAGGGTATTCTGTTTTCGGGGGCGGGAGCTTTTGTTTGGGCGCAGGGTCTTTTTTTTCGCTGGACGACGCTAGAGACGGGCGGTCCTGTCAAGCTCTCTGTGGGGCCCACCGTGATGCATGTGCTTTATCCACGCCATCCATCCATCTTACGACCTACTTTTAGGACATAATCCCAAAAAACGAGGTAGATCGAACACCCAATTGAACAACACAGCATCAATGGTGGAACTTATCCCCACTGTTTCCTACGGTGTGGTCCACTGATCTACCTCCTTTTTGGGCTTATGCCCTAAAAGGAGTTGTCAAAATGGATGGACGGCTTAGATAAAACACACACATTGTGTTGCAGCCCATAGAGCCCCTTATGGGACCGTCATTGGTAGCCATGGCTTGGTGAGGATAATAGCTTTTAATGACGGATTAAATCCGTAGTAAGTTAGCTAAGGAATAAATCCGTAGCAAAGGATCACCATAGTCCGTAGCCTTTGCTCATTTTTTTGGTAGTGAAGTATATTGGAAGAATTGAAATCAATCACCTCGAGTTGTTCAATTAGGTTAAACGGTGGTTGGACTAAGGAGTCATTTCCTCCTCATTAGTGAGGTGTGATTCCATGTGCTCAGTCAATGTTTCTGTCTCATTGATGATTTGCGAGGTGCTTTCCATTTGCAACGTATCCTCGGTCTTTTTCGGTAGAGACACATAAATAAGGGGCCCTTGGGGATAGTTAGCATTCATTTTTGGTCTGTTTCTCAAACTGGAATTTTGATAGTTCTGCCAATTAGGTTTGTTCGCATTGTATGATGGGGCACTGTTTGGTTGTTGATTAGCATAGCCATACAAACAATCATGCATCAACCTAACCGGTGGAGCATCATATACATTGTTCTCATTCCAATACTCACGCAACATTTTAACCGGTGGAACATCATATACATTATTCTCATTCCAATAATCACGGAGCGTTTTACCGGATGAAACTTTACGTGTATTGTTCTCATGTAAATAATCATACATGGAGCGTTTCCTAACATTGTGCATTGATTTCCTTTAATCCTCTAGAAGAATTTTAGCATATTTTTATGTCCACTCGGGCATGGGCATGATAATACTCTAAATAAAAAAAAAACTAGAAATAATAGTAAAAAGATGGGAGAAAAAAGGATAGTACCCGAGAAGAAGAATGCACAGCTATGCATAATCCTGAACAAAACAAAAGAGTTAGTAAATATTAACAATATATATACAAAACTTAATTCCAAAAATATTCTTAAACTGTCACAATCCCCGGTAACGGCGCCAAAAACTTGCTACAACTCGAAGATTGCACACCCAAGTGTAAGTAGCGAAGTAGTAAAATACTCGGTCAGACCAAGGTCGAACCACAGGGATTGAGGTTAAGAACACTTAGAGGAATTAGTTTAGGTATGAGAGATGAAATCTGAATTATCGACGAGAGTGGAGCAAGTTGTGTGTATGATGAAAGATAAAAATAGAAAAAGGGGCTAAGGCATTAGGGATCCACCTTTGATTCATCTACAAGGTTTGATTCGTTGGTCCAACTATAACTTAATTGGAATCGAATAAAAATCTGTTCCAATCGGAAGATAAAGCTGTTAAACCACTTGCATATTTCATAAAAGATGGTAATCTAAACCGATTGATTTAACCATGAAGCACTCGTTAGTTGATCGCAGGGAATTACAAGCATCCATTGTGCCCGGAGTCGACAATGGATCAAGGAATTGTACAGATTAACAACTTTGCCAACAAGTCAACTGATAAGATCATAATTCATACGATCAAATGCATACTTACAAGATAGGAGGCTTTGATTGACCGATTCAACCCTTAAGATCTCGTCTATCGACCGCGGGGAATCCAAAGCATCCAACGTGCCCGGAGTCTACAATGGATCAAGAGATTTTATAAATCGATAACTTTACCTGCACTAGCTCGATGACCATAGGGAATCTAAAGTATCCATTGTGCCCGGTGTCAACGATAGATCAAGGGACTCACTACCAGAAAAAATGACTTTCCTCGACAGCTTTTGACCGTCAGATGGGCCGTCGGGAAAGGGGGCGTCAGCGTTACTTCCCGACGGTTTATAGCCGTCGGAAATACCGACAGCTACGAACAATTAGTCGACCGTCGGCATTTTCGACGGCTGAAAGCCGTCGGTTGACCGTCGCGATTTGCGACGGATACAAACCGTCGGCATTTCTTTAGCCTAAAAAAAAAGTAATCGGTGTTTGAGCATGGCCACAACAGCAAATTGTTGGCTTTCTTATGGATTGACTGTTGACGTTAGAAGACGAATGTGCTTGAAAAATGAATGTTAAGCAATCATTTTTCTGAGCACGTTCCTCTCCTAAGATCAATAGTCAATTCATAAGAGACTACGCGCCAACTATCTACTGTTGTGGCCATTAGCTCAAACGCTGACAGCTCAGTTGTTGGAAACCTGCAGAAGGAAAATGAGAATAAATGAACATGATATAAAAGTGGATTTATAAGGAGATGAAAAGAAATTTCCAAGCAGTAGATGAATCCATTTTAAGGGATAAACAATTTGTACCCACCATTATTTTGATTAAAATTAAGAAAGATTAAATTACAGCATAAACAATCTGTAACCACCATTTAAGGACTTGATTAGGTTGAAATGAAACAAATATTGGATATAGGAATGGTAGATAAAAAGTAGGATTGATCCAGGTTTAGGAGGACCCAATCAATTGTATCTTAAATTCCAAATAGTGATAAAAAAAAATAGGCCATAACAATTCTAAAAACGGGATGTTCTGGTAGATTTGATTGAATGAGAAATTTCTGCATTACAAAAGAAAAAAAATAATAATAAAACAGAAAAAGCACATGACTGAATGAGGAAAAAAACATAAGTAAAAACAAGGTTCTTCAAGATTACTCTCAATTAGTATCTGACACTAAGAAAGACACTTAAGGCAACAACAGATTGCATTTAGGCAGAAGAAGATGGTTGTAAACCAGAGATAGTGTTCTCTATTGTGTCAAACGAGAGCGGGCCATCATCTTTATTGTGTAGTGAAAGATCTCTAGAAGGGGGAGAAAGTGATGGTGATGGACTGTTAGCTATTAATCCGTACAATTATAAGGTCGAATGGACTGTTATTATGGAAAATGGACTGCAAGTTAGTGAGTTATCTAGTTAGCTAAAAATATGGACAGCTTGGTGGCCTATGGGTTGCATGTGTATGAAGCGCACTGCTTGGATAACTACTAGCTTTGTTTGAACATCATTTATTTGAAATGGGCAACACCTATCTATAATGGACAGCACCAATATGTAATGGACAACAAGTGTATTAAGGAAGCTGCCATGGACAACTAGTATGTGTGGATAGCAGTTTGGTTTGGATGACACCTGGGCCATGTTTTGGACAGAAAACAGGCTACAATCTGGGACACAAGATGAGCCACAATCTGAGCAGCAAGAAGGCACGGATAGCCGTGATGTTAAATGCATAGCAGAGACAACAAATGGCCAGCAAGGTAGCTGTATCAATAGGTTATTAATCTGATCTTAAAGGGACAAAAACTTGCTATGATATGGACATAAAATAGCAGAGACAACAAATGGCCAGCAAGGTAGCCTGTTTCATGCAATGTGCATGAAACAGGCCATGAAATGGACGTGAAATGTACATGGAACAGACAATGAAATGGACATGAAACAGGCCATGCAATGGACTGCAGATGGGCCACGTAAACTGATATTAAAATGAGCAGCGATCTGATCATGATCTCAGCCAAGGAATGGGCCATGATCTGGACGTGATTTAGAGCTTAAGATCTACTGTAAACTCAGCTGGACATCTGCTATGAAAGAAGCTCAAATCAGCTCACGTAAGCAGCTAGAAATCGTCCATGAATGTGTGCAGAAATCAGCTCATGAATGAGCAACGAAATCAGCTATGAATTGGGTGCGGATCTAGTCATTAACTAGGCTGTAATCTGGTTGTGAAATGAAGTTCAAGAACAGCTAAAAGTACTATAAGTTTAAGATCTGATAAAACTGTCTTGAATTCAATATGAATTGGAGTTCAGATCTACCTTTAACGGAGCAGAAATCAGAACTTCAATGGGGCTAAAATCGGAGCTCTAATGGAGCTGTGATCGGAGCTTCAATGGAGCTGTGATCAGTGCTTCAAGTTGAGTTGCAGATCTGACCTTTGAGCTGAGTTAGAGATTCCATATCTGCTGTGGTTTGAACTTCAGATCAGTTGTAGTTTCAGGCCAGATCATGATCTAATATAAACTAAAGAAGAAGAAGCTAAAATTGTGGATGAAGAAGACGCAGAAAGAAGAAGAAATTGCAAGAAAAAAAAAAACACAAGAAGGTGCTTAGGTAGATAAGCTTTCCTTGTCTGACCTTCTTACATCTGTTATCCCATACATGAGCTTGCCAGTAATTGAAGAACTGATTTATTACCAGGCCCCTGCTTTCATTGTTAGACCTTCCTTCTTACATCCGATTTATGCATAACATAGGTTCATCTGTTTCATTAAATTTGGTATGACAGAACAACTAAAATAGAAGTGTTCAATTACACTAAAAAAGAGTAAGTCAAATGTACGTACATTCAACTTTAGAGAAAATAATTTCGCAAGAGAACGAAAAAATAGTTTCAGCTGCAGAGAAAAGAAAGGTGATTCCCTGGGTAAGTGATCCCTTTGGAAGCGGATTGCCTAACCCCCCACCCATCTCTAGCTCGGAACAGGCAGATCTTTGTGGGGGTAAGTAAATTCCAAATACAAAATCCATCTTCTAAGAAGGAGAAAAAAAAACATCTCTCACAATAAATACACCTCAAATGGAAAGTATGCACATACATTAGCACACATTGCTTAGATGGCCAGCCCAGCTCTATTGACAGCTCTGGTTCTTGTAAATACCAGTTAAAAGGGCCATGTTTGGATGTGCAGGTGAATTGAATTGCAAAAATTCAGTTGAAACTTCAAACTAACAGAAATCTGTGGCTTTTCTTTGTATTCATATTTCATTAAAAGGAAGTAGGCCTCAGATTCCAACCATGTTTTCTTTCATGGCTCAAATCTAGAAAAACAGAACTCAAAAATGATATTTTCCTAGCCAAAAATGATACTCCTTGAGAAAACAAAAGGTACCTCATCGTCGTCAGATTCATCAGAATCGTCATCATCTTCATCTTCTTCCTTACCCTTAATTGGGTTCAGCTATTTGAACCTTGGGCTTAGCAGTTGAGGATTCAGGTTTGGCAGCAGCCTTAAGGCTTCTCAGTAGCAGGCACGGCCTGATCATCCTTGACCACAGGCTTTCCTAAAAAGTTGATGAGAAAGACCTGATACGTTGAATATGAAAAGAACAATTGCAAATATTCATGAATTTCCATGTGAAATCAGAAACACCATACCATTTTCCCTTATGAGATCTGGATCTCCTCTTCAGAATCAGAATCCAAATCTGGAAAATTCACAATCATAAAAATTATATGTTGAATATTCAAATTATATGCTTAACTATCAGGTAGGACACACAAAAAAAAAAAAAAAAAAAAAATATTCATTTTGCACATTGATTGGAGGCCAATCTAATATTTGAACAGCCTGAATATTTTGCCAGATCATCAACACAATGGTCCATCTAATTCATGGCTCGAAAGTCTTATAAAACCTGCTAGATTGGAACATGTACCATGCAAAGATGTGGGGCAAGAAAACATCTCAAAAAATAATATAAAAAAAAAACTAAAAGCTAGTAACATAGAATTTAGAAGGCATGCGATTTCAAGACTTACCGGTGCAATCAAGGAAATAAAAGATATAAAGAATATCCATCACATTAAAGTAATCAGCCTGGCTAAATGCAGTAGAATTTTGAGAAAAGGTCCGTCCATGGTGTGACTCATGTTCGCCCGCCTCAAGTGTAAGGCTGCGATGTAGTAATAAATCTCGGTAAGACCGAGGTCGATCCACAGGGAAATAGAAACAATCTCCAAACTACTCCAGCAACTCAGTTTTTGGAAGAAAATCAGATTAATTGGGTAATTAACTAAACAGTAACTTTAATAGAAAATCAGCAATTCAAAGTACTAAGGCATTCAAGGATCCACTTGTAGCAACCCCATGTCAATTCAATCAATCCAAGTAGAGAACACAACTAGATTTGAAGTCCTATCTCTCATCTAGTTGGAAAATAAAGCATTCACACACATTCAATCCAAATCAAGTTGAACTTCCAAATTCTAGTCCCATTCAAACAATGTAGAATTCAAAACCATAGCCTGCGGAGTAACAGCCATGCCTATGGACTATGGCCTGCTCAAGGGTTACTATAATTCGAATCTAAACAAGCATTATATGATAATCTCAGAGAATTGCAAGGAACCCATGTCCGGAGCACATGAACTCTCATAAAACATCTCAAACTACCACTTTAAGAAACTAGAACATGAGAAAAAAAATCAAACTTGAATTGAAATAACTTGAATTAAACTGAATCCAACATGGAATTGGCTACAAGCTTCACCTCTCAGCCTTAGCTGAGAGGTTCTAGCCGAGCATAGTCATGCTACAACTAAAAACTCTTAATGAAAGCATAAAACTAGAAAAACCGAAAATAGAAGAGTTGCAGACGCTCCACGACAGCTTCCCCTCTTTATAACCACGTTCCTTAGCTTCTCTGATGACCTAGGAAGAGACCCTAGGTGTCCTTTTATAGTAAGAAACCTCCCTTGCATCGGAAACATCCAGAATCTGCGAAAGGTTACGCAGTGCGCAGTAGTTTTCGGTGTCCTGATTTAGAAAGAACTCTACTTACGCAGAGCCGACCGGTCTAGACCGGTCGGACTGGGCTTTTAAACAGTCCAGGGAGTACAACCGACCGGTCAAGACCGGTCGGGCTTGTTTTAACAGGATGGACAGCGTGCATAGCCGACCGGTCAAGACCGGTCGGGCTTCATTCTTGCTTCCAGTACGCATGGCCGACCGATCAAGACCGGTCGGTCTGGCTTTCTTCTTTGGTCAGTGCACATGGCCGACCGGTCAAGACCGGTCTGGCTCCTCTGGCCGACCGGTCAAGACCGGTCAGCGCTCTTCATTTTGTTCTTCTTTCTTTCTTTTCTCCTCTCTTTTTTTCTCCTTTCTCTTCTCCTTGCTTTATTCTTTCTTCGGTCCTCTTTCATCCTTCATCCACTGGCTCCAAAGGCTTCCTTTTAATCCCTAATTGAATGAAGTCCACTCTCATCCCCTATAATCACAAAACATGTGTTAGATGGGCCTTTCAATCATGAAAATCATGCAAACCATGTCATGTAATGGGCAATGCAATGTATAAATTGGAGGTTCAACAACTCAGCAGATTAACAGATTGGATTTGCAGTAAATAGCACACTAACTTCTTGTTTCCATTTTCTTATTCTACTATTTCTATAACAAGAAACAGAAAAAAGAAATATGATAGATGCATCTTCAACAAAGATCAAGCGGATCTAATATAATCATATTGAATACTACATTTAGATGCTAATCACAAATTCAGAACAACACAACTCAAGAACTTTCAAGACCTTTAAAAAAATAAAAAATAAAAACTATCAAGACATGTCTTGAGTATCCAGACTGCTGACAACAAATATAATATTACATAAAAAAAAAATTACAGGCAATCTGCAGATCAACACAATTTGCAATCAGTACCGAAAATTGCCAGTTAATAGTAGTGATGAGAAGTCGTCATTCAAAAAAAGAAGAAGAAGAAAATAACGATGACATCACTCTTCCATTAAATCAGCAGATCAAACCAGCACAAACATGGATGAGGAATTCTTTGAAAATTTTAAAATATAGTTGCATTTTTTTTCAGTTCTGTTCAATAGATCAGTTTGCATGAGGTCCTTTCATTTTCACCTGATTCTCAATAGTTCAAGTGACTGACATCTGTTTGTGAGAAAAACTGCTGAGAGCCAGATGCAGATTTGGAGCTTGACATAAAATCATTTTGGTTAATAGAAAGGAACTTTTGGAAATCATAGCAGCCCTCAAGTTGGATGAGACTTAATTGTTGCTAATAGTTTGTGTCTCAGCTTCTGGAAACTTCCAAGAATCAAAGAGATTTGGATCTGGATATGTTTTTACGTTAGACTTGGTGTTTGTCACTTTCTTTCACTTAACGTATATCACTGAATTGATTTTTGTATGCATGGAAAACATGTGCAAGATCTGAACCAATCATCAGGGAGAGACAATAACTTTGATCAGCCACTTCCCAAGTCTTCCTTACAAATGCTGCAACCTACCCATGGCTTAAGAGAATTCTCCATCTTAAAATTGTTGACAACAACTTCCAACAACTGAAAAAAGAAATCTGAATAAGCAGAAATTTGAAAAACAAAATCAAAAGCTACTGAAAGAAACTGAAGTCAAGGCTTAGAACCGTCACGAGTTCTTTGTTGACTCAGTTGAGTCAAACTAGTAGAATGGATATTCAAGTTTGAAGTCAAGTTCTAGTTTTTGAACATTGATTAATATTTCAAGCTGTTGGACAAAAACAAATTTACATTACTTTTTCTATTACAGAACTTGTCATATATCTCATTATATAAATATTATACAAAAAAAAAAAAATCAGCCTTTTAAAATTGATAGAAATGCATTGTTGAATTCCAAGATAGTACATATAAAAACTAATTCTAAGATAGTGATATAGAGATGGAACATGTGTAAAATGAGTTGCTGTGTATGTCTGAAATACAAGTGAATAACTGAGAAACATATCATGACCATCTGAAATACAAGTGAATCTGAAAACCGAGAAACCGTCTGTGTATATCTGAAATACAAGTGAATACACGTGTAAAATGGAAAGTTGACCTACATATCACCAGACATGAATCCTATAACCGAGAAACATAAAAATAATTAGAAAATGTCAGTATATAAAAAAGATATTAATGCTCTCAAACTTAAATGCAGGTCATGTATCATACATTTCCTCATCTCACCTCCAACTGAACCTACAGAACCACCTCCATTGATGCCATCTGATTCAATAGTATGGATCTCACCTCATTGGGAGTAAAATAACAAAATTAGAAAGTTGAGAAAGACAAAATAAATAAAAGCAAGAAAAAACTAGAAAAACCGAAATCGACGGAGTTGTGGACTCTCCATGATGCTCTCCTTCACTTCTCACGACCTTCAATCTCTTCTAGGATGCCTTTAGATGAAGCCCTAGGTACCTTTTATAGAATAGTGTGGAAGATTCCAGATTGCATAAAGAGTTTCGCAATTGCGCAGAGAAAATCGGAACTTGCAAAACAAGCTCTGTTATGCAGTCGACCGGTCGGACGACCGGTCTGAGCTCATGGACGACCGGTCGTAAAACATCAAAAACTGTCCAGTGAGTTTTTAGAATTTCCACCCCCCTCTTGTTGAGTGCTTGACCGGTCTGAGCTATGTGCGACAAGTCTGATGACCGGTCTGTCTTGGTCCAGTGAGATCTGTAGAAATGTGAGGGTCTCTATTAAATTGCAAACCGGTCGGATGACCGGTCCTGTGCCTTGGCCCACTGGGTCGGACGACCAATCTTTAGTGCTGTCTGTTCTGCACTTCTTCTTCGTTCTTTCTCTTTTTCCCTTGCTTCTTTCTTCCATCCTTCGACACTTGATCCTTTGATCTTCAATGTGTACAAAGTACTCTTTTTAACCATGAATTAGTGAAATCACTATCTCATTCCTACAATCACAAATCATGTATTAGATGGGTCTTTTAAGCGTACAAACCATGCATATAATGTGATGTAATGGGTTAGTAAATGTATAAATTAGAGGTGCAACAACACTCTCTGGATAGAATTTCTGATCGATCGGAACATCAATCAGAATTGTTTACAGCTGCATAAGTAATACACAGATTCTAGAATTTTTTAAGTCGGTAGAGCTTCATTATTATAAAAGGATACCTAGAGTTCATTCCTAAGGCATCATAGAAGGCTTGTGAACTTGTGGGAGGTGAAGAGAATCGTCGTGGAGCATTCGCAACTCCTCCAAGTAGGATTTTTATGGTTTTTCTATATTTTTAGTAGTTTTTCTTTTGAGTTTTAGTTCAACCTTCTTAATGGTTGGCTAAACCTCATAGCTAGGGCTAAGAGGTGAAGCTTATAGTTATTTGCAATGTTCAATTCAAATTATGTTCTCTTCCCCAAGTGTAAGGTTGCGATGTAGTAATAATTCGCTAGAGACCGAGATCGTTCTCAAGGACTTGTTAAGAATTTACAAAATTACTTCTAATATTCTCTAATTGAGAGCTAACCAAACAAATTTCTAGAATTGAATGTAGATAGAATTCTTAAACTAAAGGTGAATGTAATCAATATAAAAGAGCACTAGGGGTCAAAGGATCCACTTGTAGCAATCCTTGATGCTTAATTCGTTGTGGTTTCCCAATTACACAACTAGAATCGAAATCAAATCTTATCTAGTCGGATGATAGAGCGGTTATAACATACAATCGGTCATATGTGTGATTTATATACATGATTCCCTCAATTCAAGTTAGGACTTGAGCACACTCAATTGCATAGGTCAATCCTAATTCCAATAGATTAATATCACAATCATAATCATCATTAAACTCTGTTACAAAGCATAACTAGATCATGATTTGAACTTCATTCAAATCACTTACACAATCACACATAAGCAGAAATTCCAGAAAAGTAGAATTCTTGGCATGAAGTTCCCACATGAGAATCCAAGTCTAGAGCGTCTTGAATCTGATTCCTCGGAGCGTACAGGTCCAGACTCATTCAAAATAATTAAGAACTTAAGCATCTCTTCCAGACATCCATGAGCCATCATAAGATTCAGAAAAGTACTTATAACTTCATTCAAACTTCAAACCATTGTTCGTCAATGAAAATTCAAATTGACACCAAAACAAACGAATTAAAACATCTTAGATTCACTACAAGTTTCACCTCTTAGCTCTAACTAAGAGGTTTAGCCGTCCATGATCCAAGGAAACATGAAAATAACTAAAAACATGAACTAGAAAGCAACAAACTAGAGGGAGTTATAGAACTCTGATTCCATTTTTCTTTGCCTTCGACCTTTGTAGATCTCTTCTGGGATACCTTAGCTATGATCCCTAGGTCCCCTTTTATAGTGGAGAGGCTCTACCACCTCAGAATCTTCCAGATTTGCACAAAACTCAAAGCTTATTGAAGACGTTGCTGAATTTCAGCAGATTACACTCCTACCTGTTGGCCGACCGGTCTTGACCGGTCAGGCAGAGGTCCAGAGAGTGCACAGAGAGGGGGGAACTCATGACCGACCGGTCTTGACTGGTCAGGCAGAGGTCCAGAAAGTGCATAGAGAGGGGGGAACTCATGGCTGACCGACCTTGACCGGTCGGACCTGTCCAGGGCCTTTGTCCAGCATCCTCCAGGGGTTGCTAGAGTGATTTGTGAAGAGTGGCCGACCGGTCAAGACCGGTCGTGGCCTCCTTTGGCCGACCGGTCAAGACCAGTAGGACCTCATTTTGGTTCTTCTCTTTCTCTCTCATCTCTCCTTCTTTCTTCTTTGGTCCACCTTTAGTCCTCATCAAATGTCTTTAAAGTGCTTCTTTTAGTCATCAATTGAGTGAACTCCTTCACTCATTACTTTGATTCACCTTTGCTTCTTCATTCCTTTGACGGTCAATGCATGTAAGAAGGGCTCTAAGCCTCCAAATGACGAAAACTCTCTCTCATTCCTACAATCACAAAACCAGCATTAGGTAGCTCTTTAAGTATGTAAATCATGCATAGTTAGTGATGGAATGGGGTTAGAATATGCACATTTAACA
This sequence comes from Liriodendron chinense, assembly GCA_003013855.2. NCBI lineage: Eukaryota > Viridiplantae > Streptophyta > Magnoliopsida > Magnoliales > Magnoliaceae > Liriodendron > Liriodendron chinense. The sequence continues at coordinate 12,246,263 of ML058384.1, read as the reverse complement.
ACTCAACAAATTATTTCAAGTATTTTTGGTTTAATGAAGAACACATTTAGTTCAAGTTTTAAATAAGTTAGTGTTTTTAGTTAATCTTTTATCTCTTGTGATTTCTCTTACATGAGATGTTTTGGTTACTGAGATTGCTTAATGGGGTATTGATTGATAGGATTTTGGGTTATAAAGATCTTAGATTCATCATGATATGTTAAATGCTAGGGGATCTTACAAACTTAGTTTCCTAAGAGCTTATCTAGAACTAAACTAAAAGGAGTTCTTATCTTTTGATTAGATCTGAGATAGGTGTTTATGTATTAATTTTGGTTCAATAAAGTTCAATTCATGCTTCTAAATCAAGTCTACTGACAAGGCTTGAGGAAAAATCATGCATGTGATCTTAATTATTTTGTGAAGGATTAGGCTGTGTGATTAAATACGCCCAATGCCTTAGTTAATTATGAGAGAACCATATTAGTAGATGATCCATCTATGTTTATGATGATTTGATTGCTCTATATTCCAATTGGATAGGGATAGAACTTCGATTCCAATTGAGTGATTAGCTTGAATGGTTTGAATTGACATTGTGAATGATTATAAGTAGATCCTTGAAGATCTAGTGCTTATTTCCGTGATTTAATTAAAAAAAATAGATAGTTTTATGTTCTTAAATTTCATCCATCATTACAAATTCGAATTTAGCCCATCCTAGTTATAAAACTTAGAATATTTACGACAATCCTTGAGGATCGACCTCTATCTTATCGAGAATTATTACTACATCGCAGCCTTGCACTTAAGGCGAGTGAACAGCGTCCAACAACGAGATGTTGATCTTTACTTGCTTAAAAACTTCTAAAATTTTCAGATTTTTGTCTAGAAGTTTGGGTGAAATCAACATTTGGAGAAAAAGAGCAACCGGCTTGTATTATTTTTTCTGTTCTTTCTCATGTGCAGTGTTGTTAGAACTATCATCCTTGTTAGCAATTTCTGGATCATTAGGGTTTGGGGCTTTCACCAGATTATATTTGTCAATTGTTTTGCTGCTTCTAAAGGTGGTAATAGCTCTAAAATGTTTCATATGTTAGGAGGATGAGCTGGGATCTTGTATCTTAAATTGGATTCTTGAGTTAGGGAGAGGTTGGGCAGGAAGTGTGCCTTTTCCCCTAACACTAAGATGAGATTCAACTCTAGCCATTGAAGTTTTCAAATCAATGATGGCTTGATATGTGTTTTGGTTGAATCTTAGTTGCTTTTGCATGAACCCATCAATTTTTAGAGAATTAGTCTTGTTATATTCAGCTTGAACTGACACGAATGCACCCAACATCTCCTCAAGCATAGCTTTTGGTGTGATTACTAGGGATGGACCTAGTAAAGGTTGAGCTTGAGGGGCTTTATTTGCATTCACAGTTGGTCCATTCCTCCAACTAAACTTGGGATGGTTCTTCCAACTTGAATTATACGTGTTTGAATTTGGAGCACTAAATGGTCGTTGATAATTGTTTATGGCATTGGATTGTTCTTGCAAAACTTCTTGAAATGCAGGAATTGTAGGACAATCCTGTGTTTCATGTTGATCACCGGCACAAATTCCATAAACATTATCAACAACTTTTATGGGTATAATCGTTTCTCCTTTCTTCAATTCTATCGCCTTAACTTTTCTTGTGAGACTAGCTACACGTGCACTTATATTGTCTTCTTCTGAAAGGACATAAATTCCTCAATTTTCTCTTTGTTGGCCTGTCTTGGGATTTGTTGGTTTAGATGTATCCCACGATTGTGCATTCTCAGCCAAGACATTAAAGTAATCCCATGCTTCCTCGGCTTCCTTATTCATGAATTCTCCATTACACATCATCTCTACGAATTAGCGCATGGGCGAAGTCAGTCCTTCATAGAAAAAGCTTATTACCCGCCAACTTTCATAGACATGATGTGGGCATATATGCAATAAGTCCTTAAACCTCTCCCAACATTGGAAGAATGTCTCGTCCTCTTTTTTGACATAATTCATGATAAGGCGCCTTAGTATGTTGGTTTTATGAGTTGGGAAAAAATTTTTAATGAATTCCCTAGTCATTTCAGTCCATGTGTCAATTGATCTTGGCCTTAATGGATGAAGTCAAGCCTTCGCTTTCTCCTTAAGGGAAAAGAGGAAATAATTTAAGTCGCACAACATCATCTGATACGTTTGCGCAAGTGCATCGTGGCTATCACTTCATCAAATTCCTTAAGATGTTGATAGGCACTTTCACTGTTTAATCCATGGAATTTGGGAAGGAGTTGGATTACTCCTAGTTTGATATCAACATTCCCTGCATTATATGGAAAATTATGCTGAGGGAGTGCTTGCTCTTGTAGGTTGCAAGTAATCACGTAGAGTCCCTGTCGAGGAACATTCTCAACTTTGTTCTCTCCCATTTCCATTTGATTTTGGCCCAAATTTTGATTGTCCCTTGGATCGGGTTGATTTTCAGCCATATTTTCAGAAAAAATTCAGAAATTTAAATGTTTCTTAGCACGTGGTTCCTTATCAATCCCCTCAACAATTCCCCCTTCACTTATTAAGTGATTATTTAAATTCCGGACTCAATGGGTCATGCAAATTCAAAATAAAAAGAATAATAACAGAACGAAGAATTTTTTCTTCTTTTCTTAACTCCTCTCTGAGACCGAAGCACAAAGTGTCTTGCAATGGCTGAGTTAAAAACAAAGATAGAGATCGATTTCTCCTGGTCAATAGAGGTTCAAAGAACTTCCCACCCACTCTTTGAATCTTTGAGAAAAGTTCAGAAAAAGAAGAAAGAGGAGTAGATTGAGAAGAGAAATCTCTGAGCTTAAGGTGATCCTAAGATGGCGATGCCGACCAATAGGGATTAAGGCGGCTTGAGGCCAACCTATTAAAGATCCAATAGGAGTCTCCACCCACTCTACAAGAGATGAATAGGGAAGAAGAAGAATAAGGTTGGAAAGACAAAACTTGATTCGAGAATCTAAGAGAACCAACTTACTTCTACTTCAACTCTTAAAAATTCTTGCAAAAATTAAAATAAAACAAACTAAGTTAGTATTAAAGAAAGATTCCTAAAAATCTCAATAGAAAACTATTTTCAAAAATCCTGTAAAAACCGTCAAGTCCCCGGCAGCGGCACCAAAAACTTGTTCGCTCCCCAAGTATAGGGTTGCGATGTAGTAATAATTTGGTAGAGACCGAGATCATCCTCAAGGACTAACTCAAGAATTCATAGAATTTCTTCGAATAATCTCTAATTAAAATCAAACTAAAACTAAATCTGAAAATAGGATGTGGATGAGTAATTTGTAAACTTGAGATGAAATTAACAATCTAAGAAATACAAGAGCACCAAGGATCCACTTGTAGCTATCCTTGATGCATAATTCGCTTTGGTTTCTCAATTACACAATGTTGAACCTCCAATTTATACAGGATATAGCCCATTAGATCACATTATATGCATGATTTACATGTTTAAAAGGCTCATCTAATGCATATTTTGTGATTGTAGGAATGAGAGAGAAACCTTTTGAATTCGATGCTAAAGGACCGCTTTAAGACACCTTGAGGATCAAAGGAAGAAAGCCCAAGAATGGAAGAAAGAAGCGATGGAAGATAGGAGTTGAAAAACAAAGAAAAACACAGAAGAAATCATGTTAAATGATCTGGCAGGGCCAGAAAAACCAAAGTGCAGAGCTGCAGGCCATAAAAGTCAAATGCAGAAAGTTGCAGTTTCTGAAGATTAATCCAGACATTGATCCGTCGATTGATCGCTCACAACAGAAATTTGACAAAATTGTTGCTGGAGTGAAGTGAAGAATTGCGATTGATCGCCCAGCCTGAGCGATTGATCTCCCATCCCATAGATCAATCGCCAGAATGCAGATTTTTAAGAAATTTAGAAAAAACTCTCTGGACACTTTTTGCACCCTCCGATTGATCGCTGAACACTGATCGATTGATCGCCAGAAGTGACTGATTGATCTCTCAGCCAGTCGATTAATCACCAGATCCGAAAAAGGCAGTTTTTACAGTTATTTGAACTAGCGATTGATCGCCCTGTTTGAGCGATCAATCGACAATGTGCCCAGTTTAGAAATTTCCAAGTCTGGTTCTGATTTGCTCTGCGCAATGCGTAACCTTACGCAAGTTCTGAAAGATTCTTACGCAACAGAGCTTCCCCACTATAAAAGGACACCTAAGGGCTCTTCCTAGGGCATCATAGAAGCCAAGGAACTTCGTGGGAGAGGAAGGAATCCGTCGTGGAGCATTTGCAACCCTCCTAAACTCCGGGTTTTTATGTTTTCTAGTTTTCTTTTATGAGTTCTAGTTGTAGTATGACAATGCTTGGCTAGAATCTCTCAGCTAAGGCTAAGAGGTGAAGCTTGTAGCCAATTTCATGTTTGATTCAGTTTAATTCAAGTAGTTCTAATTCAAGTTTGGATTTTGAATGTTCTAGTTCTTAAAGTTAAAAGTTTGAGATGTTTTATAAGAGTTCATGTGCTCCGGACATGGATTCCTTGCAATTCTCTGAGATTATCATGTTTTGTTTATTTAGATTCGAATTATAGTAACCCTTGAGCAAGCCATAGTCCATAGGCATGGCTGTTACTCCGAAGGCTATGATTTTGAATTCTACATGTGTTGAATGCGATTAGAACTTGGAAGTTCTACTTGAGTAGGATTGAATGTGTTCCAAAGCTTTATTTACCAACTAGATGAGAGATAGGACTTCAAATCTAGTTGTGCTCTATGCTTGGATTGATTGGATTGACATGGGATTGCTACAAGTGGATCATTGAATGCCTTAGTACCTTAAATTACTGTTTTCCATTAAGTTACTGTTTTAGCATAATTATTCCGATTGAATCCTTTATCTATTACAAACTGAGTTGCTGGAATAGTTTGGAACTTGTTCTCCAATTCCCTGTGGATCGACCTCGGTCTTACCGAGTTTTATTACTACATCGCAGCCTTGTACTTGAGGCGAGCGAACAAGTTTTTGGCGCTGTTGCCGGGGAATTTAAATAACGGTTCTAAATTGTTTTAGTGGCTATAGAATAGAAGTAGTTAGGATTTATTGTTTTCTTAGGATTAGTTTCTCTGAAATCTAGAACTAACAAAGTTTGTTTTGTTTTGTAGGAAGTTCTTCTAGTTCAAGAAAATCGGTACTATCCTTCCAACTTGACTTCTTTTAGTTTTTGTTTTCTTATTTTTCTGATTTTAGGATTTAGGTTTAGTCAGATTTTGGATTTTGTGGTTTATGTCCCGTTGGGAACGAGACCACAACAATCGTCTCCAATCCGAAGATGCTTTAGTTGGACCATTATCTGTTCATAGACGAATCCGAAAATCTGTACAACATTATGATAATTTGGGAAGTATGGATCAAACACCTTTAAGGAATCCCCCCCCCCCCCCACTCCAACTAAAAACGCAAATCAAGAGGGAGTAGGAGAGAATGAGGTACATAACGTTCCTCCAATAAGATCATTACGGGACTACCTACAACCGGCCCGTGCAACTACACCCTCTTATGATTCTACCACCAACCGGGGGAAATATTGATATAAAGCCGGGTGTGATTCAACTAATACCAAAGTTCCATGGGCTAGATTATGACAGCCCATATTTGCACTTAAAGGAATTTGAAGAAGTGGTGGCTACTTTGCAATACACCAATGTGTCAGAAGATACCATTAAACTTAAACTCTTTCCTTTCACATTGAAAGAAAGGGCCAAGAATTGGCTTCACTCTCTTAGACCACACTCGATAGGGTCATGGAACGAGATGACCCGGGAATTCTTGAAAAAGTTCTTCCCGGCTCATAAAACGAACACCCTTCGACGAGCCATAATGAATTTTTCGGTTAAAGAGGGTGAATCTTTCTTCCAATGTTGGGAAAGGTTTAAGGACCTCCTACTTGCTTGCCCACATCATGGCTATGAGAGTTAGCGAATTATAAACTTCTTCAATGATGAATTAAGTTCCAATATGCGCCAATTTGTAGAGATGATGTGCAACGATGAGTTTATGAGCAAAAATCCAGATGAAGCTTGGAGTTATTTGGATATGTTGGCCGAGAATGCCCAATCTTGGGATACCTCGGATAAACCCAATAACCCCAAGCCTACTCAAGAGAAAGAGAAAGGAGGGATCTACATCCTCAAGGAGGAAGACGACGTGAATGCAAGGATAGCCAACCTCACAAGGAAGATCGAGGCCATGGAACTTAGTAAGAGTGGTGTTGAGCCTCCAAGTTATACATTTGCCGACCCATTACATCACATTATATACATGATTTTCATGTTTAAAGACTAATCTAATGCATGTTTTTGTGATTATAGGAATGAGAGGAAGATTTCACCAATTCATGGTTAAAAGAGTCACTCGTATATATTGAAGATTAATAGAACAAGTGCCAAAAGGTGGAGGAAAGAAGCAAGAAAGAAAGAGAAGAGGGAAAGAACAAAATCTGATTTTTTTGTCTTAGACCTATCTGTAGAACGGTCGCCAGACAGGTCTACAGTGTAATTTTTGGACTATTTTTTTCTTCTTAGACCGATGGCCAGACAGGTCGAAGGTGCTCCAGAAACTCCGATTTTCAAGGCCAAGTTTTCAAATTGCGAGAGGACTCCGTGAATTCTCGCAGTTTCCAAGTTAGTGTGGGATTTCTCTTATAAAAGGCCACCTCCACTCTCTTTCTAAGGCATCTAGCAACATGGGGAGCAAAGAGATCAAGACCTAGGAGGCTTCCTAGCCTCCTACAACTAGTTTTCTTCATCTTCTAGTTCTAGTTTCTAGTTTTTAATACTTTCTTCTAGTTAACCTCTTAGCTAGAGCTAAGAGGTGAAGTTTGTAGTTTGTTTCAATGCTTTAATTCGTTCCTTCAAGTACCCTTTACTTTAATTATGAATTTTCAAGTTCTAATTTGAATAAAGTTTGGTTTTTTAGAAGTTTTGTGAGAGTTTGTGTGCTCCGGACATGAGTTCCTTGCAATTCTCTGAGATTACCATAATTGGGCTGTTTGAATTCGAATTGTAGTAACCCTTGAGCATGCCATAGTCTCTTGGCATAGCTGTTACTCCGAAGGCTACAAGTTCAAGTTCTATGTGCTTCATTAGAACCAAAAATCTGATTTCCAGATTTAAGTGGGATTGTTTGTGCTTGAATGTTATATCCTCCAATTAGATGAGAGATAGGAATTTAATTCTAATTGTGTTGTGCTTGGATGAATGGATTGGCATTGGACTACTACAAGTGGATCCTTGATGCTCTAGTTCTTCTTAATTTTAGATTTTTCTACTTTATGTGAAAAACTATCTTCCTAAACTTCTTAGATTCTAGTTATTAGAGTAGTTGGAATTGTTTACCTCTTTCCCTGTGGATCGACCTCGGTCTTACCGAGATTATTACTACATCGCAGCCTTGCACTTGAGGCGAGCGAACATGTGGAGTTCCAAAGTCCAAGGAAGCTATTGAGACCATATGTGGGATTTGTCTCACCAATTTACACGCTACATAAGATTGTCCTACGATTCTTGCATTTCAAGAGGTGTTACATGAACATGTAAATGCCACATATGGGTATCAACGGCCTTTCAATGGACCGGTGAGTAATACGTAAAATTCTACTTGGAAGAACCACTCAAATTTCAGTTGGAAGAATGCTCCCACAGGCAATCCTACAAACTCTCAAGGAGGGCCACCCATGCAAAATATGGCCCCACCTCAATTCTCAATGGAGGATACTTTGAAAGTGTTTATACAAGGGCAAATGCAAATTAACCAAATGAATCAGCAAATGTTCCAAGAGCTTAAAGTCTCGGTTGATGAGATTAAGGGACGCTTGAATGCTAGGGAAGGGACCTTTCCAACCCAACCTCAGCCCAATCCAAAACAAGTACATGAAGTAACCATTCCTGATCCCTTCAACCAATATATGGAGCAAGTCAAATCCATCACCACTCTTAGAAGTGGTAAACAAATTGACAAATCTATTCCGGTGAAGGCCGACAAGCCTAATGATCAGGTAAATTCTGAGGATGAGGATGGATCTAACTTAGCCCCACAAGAAACGGAACGCGTTTACAAGCCCGTAGCACCATTCCCTTCGAGATTGGTTGCCCCAAAATCTCTCCCAAACTCTCATGATATTCTAGAGATTTTTAGGCAAGTCAAGATCAACATTCCCTTGGTTGATGCCATCAAACAAGTCCCCTCCTATACCAAGTTTCTAAAGGACCTATGCACAACTAAACGCAAATATAATGTGCAGCAAAAGGTCTTATTAAATGAGCAAGTGAGTGCCATTCTCACTCAAAAGACCCCCTCAAAATTCAAAGATCCCGGTAGTCCCACAATTTCATGTATCATTGGAGATTACCGGATTGAGCTTGCATTACTAGACTTGGGGGCAAGCGTGAATTTGATCCCATACTAGATATACGAGCAATTGGGTCTTGGTGAATTAAAACCCACCAAAACCACATTGCAACTCGCTGATAGATCCATCCGTGTACCGAGAGGAATAGTTGAAGATGTGCTAGTCCAAGTTGATAAATTCTACTACCCGATAGATTTCATCGTCATGGACAAACAACTGGTCATGGATGCTAGCACCCAAATACCGGTGATTCTAGGCCGCCTATTCCTTGCTACATCAAACGCAATCATAAATTGTCGGAATGAAGTGATGCAAATGTCCTTTGGGAACATGACGTTGGAGGTGAATGTGTTCCACTTGGGCAAAAGGCATAGGGATGATGATGTCCACGAGGTTGATATGATTGATTCAATCGTGGAAGAGAAGTTCACTTTAAGGCAGAATTTTGATCCTCTAGATGTTGTTAGCTTTGATCGCTTTGAGGATTGGGACGATAATGATGGCCCCCATGAGGTAAACATGATAGAATCTATGGAAGATGGGGGATTTTTCCAACATGATCTACCTGAAAGCTTGAGGACATGTTTGACACATTCTAAGGATGAATCCAATTCTAATTTTATTAAGACCTTGAAAGTGTCAATTTCTAAAAATTTATTTGACAAGTCGCCAATTTCTGATTTACACAAATTTGTTATGCAGGATTTGGAAGAATTGGTTCTTGACTTGCCTACAGAGAGGCTAATTTCTGAAAGTGTAGAGGTTGAGGACCCACTCCAACCTACACAAAAGTCTAAGAAGGAAGAAGACGTGAAGGGTTCAAATCTGAAAACTTCCTCTCCTAAGGTCTCCTACACACTCGAGGAGTGTTTAGCGTATTTTAAAGATTGGGATGATCCCATGATTCATGACATAGTAAATGCTTTGAGAGAAAGACCTCACGTACCTAAAAAGCTTCCTTCCACAGAGTGCCAAATTGAAGAATCAACTGTGGAAGCACAAGCGACAAATGCTTATGTGGAGACCATCCCAATGTTTGAGGATGAAGCGATTGAAGTCTCCACATCTCTTTGGTTTGTTCAAACCGAAGAACACTTCTGGGATTACCCATATTTGACATACTTGAATGATTTTTTCCTAGACAAGAAGGAAAGGAGATCCATATTCAATGATTTCCAACCAATGCAATTCTCCTTTCCTAGTACATGTAACAACTTACTTGAGGAACCCGCTGAAATTTTTCAGCTGGATTTTCAATGGGTTAGAATGATCAATGTCACCAATGTACTTTCCAAAGCAGGATGATGGATAGTTCTTCTGAATAATTTATTACACCACTTGATGATCTTGCTCAACTTTGTCCTTTTGGATGTTTTACTGATAATCGATCTCCTAGTCTGATGGAGATCCTCTTTTTAAAAAGGACGGGTTAGGTATCTTTATTGCTTTCCCTAGATCAGGTTTAGTTTTATTTAGTTTTACTGTTTTAGTAGGTTTTAGTTGTTGGAGTTGCAGACTTCCATGATCGACTCTCTCAGGTATTATTGTTCTCACTCTCTTATATTTCACCATTGCTCTCATGGTCATGCTCATTACATATCTTTTTACATTGAGGACAATGCAAGATTTGGTTGGCGGGTGAGATGAGATTCCTCATCTAGCAGGTTGCAACATTTTGAGCCTCATATGCACAAATTTTTTCAAATTTTCTAAAATTTCAAAACTCCTTTAGAAAACCTTATTTTCATGCATTCGAGATGATACGAGTATAAGAAGAGGAGATACAAAGTGTGTGATGTTGCAAGTCTTGAACTTCTCTTAATATAATGGTTTTATATGTGAATTCCCCTATTTATGTGATTGATAGAAAATTTGAACATTCTTTCACCTAGTCCACACTACACGATTTTCATGGTTGAAGGGATTATGTGATTTGTGGGTTAGCTAGACTTAGCTTTAAGGTGTTGAGAAACCAAGTCGGGGTACTTTGTCCATCTTTGTCCATGGGAAAATAACGAAAGATATGGATTTCTAAAAATCATATCTAATATAAAAGAAAAAGGAAAATGAAGGATGAAATTGGGAATGATGGAAAACATGGTGGAAAATTCCGAAAAGGGCTACCTATTACCAACCGGGGGATGGTCTACCTGTAACCAAAGCCGGAAATGGGACGTAGTGTGAAAGCCGTCGGAAGGATGGTAAGGAAAATTCCTATCATAGGCTTGTTGTTGCTCTGTTCACCTTGAGATCCATAGTTTAGTTGATCTATGGAGAAGATAATCCCAGAAACTCATGAGAAGAATTTTCACTATGCACATTAGGTTGAATTTGTTCGAGTTCCTCTATTTATCAATCAATCAGCGGGAATTTCATATGGACACTTATTATGTTTTGAGAGTTTAAGGTTCCAATTTCTATTACCTAATTTCTCTGAATTTTACACTCGTATGTCTTGGAATGGATAGAAATATAGTTTCTGAAGGAGAGTTGGTTTTGGAGGTTTGAACTTGTTTCACGCATGTTTTGCTCGGGACTAGCAAAAAACTGGTTGGGGGTGTGTTGAACCTCCAATTTATACAGGATATAGCCCATTACATCACATTATATGCATGATTTGCATGTTTAAAAGGCCTATCTAATGCATGTTTTGTGATTGTAGGAATGAGAGAGAAACCTTTTGAATTCGATGCTAAATGACCGCTTTAAGACACCTTGAGGATTAAAGGAAGAAAGCCCACCAATGGAAGAAGAAGCTATGGAAGATAGGAGTTGAAAAATAAAGAAAAACACAGAAGAAATCATGTTAAAAGACCTGACTAGGACAAGAAAAACCAAAGTGCAGAGCTGCAGGGCCCTAAAAGTAAAATGCAGAAACTTGCAGTTTCTGAAGATTGATCCAGAGATTGATCCATCGATTGATCGCTCAGCCTGAGCGATTGATCGACAAACTTGAACGATTGATCGCTCATAGTAGAAATTTGACAAAATTGTTGCTAGAGTGAAGTGAAGAATTGCGATTGATCGCCCAACCTGAGCGATTGATCGCCCTTCCCATAGATCAATCGCCAGAATGTATATTTTTAAGAAATTTGAAAAGAACTCTCTGGACACTTTTTGCACCCTCCGATTGATCGCTGGACACTGATCGATTGATCGCCAGAAGTGACCGATTGATCTCTCAGCCAGTCGATTAATCGCCAGATCTGAAAAAGTCAGTTTTTACAGTTATTTGAACTAGCGATTGATCGCCCGATCTGAGCGATCAATCGACAATGCGCCCAATTTAGAAATTTCTAAGTCTAGCTCCGATTTTCTCTGTGCAATGTATAACCTTACGTAAGTTCTGGAAGATTAAGTGCCCACTATTGTGCCCACTATAAAAGGACACCTAAGGGCTCTTCGTGGGGCATTATAGAAGCCAAGGAACTTCGTGGGAGAGGAAGGAAGCCGTCGTGGAGCGTTTACAACCCTCCAAACTCTAGGTTTTTATGTTTTCTAGTTTTCTTTTATGAGTTCTAGTTGTAGTATGACAATGCTTGGTTAGAATCTCTCAGCGAAGGTTGAGAGGTGAAGCTTGTAGCCAATTTCATGTTTGATTCAGTTTAATTCAAGTAGTTCTAATTCAAGTTTGGATTTTGAATGTTCTAGTTCTTAAAGTTGGTAGTTTGAGATGTTTTATGAGAGTTCATGTGCTCCCGACATGGATTCCTTGCAATTCTCTGAGATTATCATGTTTTGTTTGTTTAAATTCGAATTATAGTAACCCTTGAGCAAGTCATAGTCCATAGGCATGGCTGTTACTCCGAAGGCTATGATTTTGAATTCTACATGTGTTGAATGCGATTAGAACTTAGAAGTTCTACTTGAGTAGGATTGAATGTACTCCAAAGCTTTATTTGCCAACTAGATGAGAGATAGGACTTCAAATCTAGTTGTGCTCTATGCTTGGATTGATTGGATTGACATGGGATTGCTACAAGTGGATCCTTGAATGCCTTAGTACCTTAAATTACTGTTTTCCATTAAGTTACTGTTTTAGCATAATTATTCCGATTGAATCCTTTATCTATTGCAAACTGAGTTGCTGGAATAGTTTGGAACTTGTTCTCCAATTCCCTGTGGATCGACCTCGGTCTCACCAAGTTTTATTACTACATCGCAGCCTTGCACTTGAGGTGAGCGAACACACAACTAGAATCAAAATCAAATCCTATCTAGCCAGATTATAGAGTGGTTAATTTAGCAAAACAATCTGTCACATGTGTTATTTATCAACATGATTCCCTCAATTCAAGTTAGGACTTGGGCACACTCAATTGCATAAGCCAATCCTAGTTCCAATGGATTAAGATCATAACTATGATAATCATCAAACCTGTCACTAAGCTTAACTAATATCATGGTTTGAACTTGATTCAAATCACATAAACAAACAACACATATTATAGAATTTTCATAAAAGATAGAACTTTGGTTTGAAGTTCCCACATGAAGATCCAAATTCTAGAGTGTCTTGAATCCAATTCCATGGAGCGTACAGGTCTAGATTTTTGCAAAACAACTAAAAACTAAGATAATTCTTCCAAACATCTATGAGTCATCATAAGATTAAGAAAGACTACTTAGAACTTCCTTCAAACTCAACAAACCATTGTTCAACATTAAAAACAATCTATGAAATCATTAAAAATGAATTAAAACATCTTAAGACTACTACAAGCTTCATCGGGCTAAGAGGTTTAGCCGACCATGCTAAGAGAAAACAGGAAAACTAATGGAAGCATGAAGAACTAGAAAGAAAACTAAGTAAAGGGAATTATAAAACTCTGAATCCGACTTTTTCCACCTCCCAATGTAATAGATCTCTTCTAGGTTAGCTTAGGAATGAAGTGGAGATGTCCTTTTATAGGCTTTGGGCCCCAGCAAAGAAGAACCTTCGAGAAACCACGCAACTCTTGTGTTTTGTGCAAGAAAAATCGAATTCCAGAAACAAAATTTTTTGTTTCTGGACGTTGGCCAGCTAGCCGAAGCCCCTTGTCCGGCTGGTCGGAGCTTGGGCAGCAAATAACATAATTCTCTGGAGGTCTATGTACACCAGCCAGTCCATCTAGCCAGTCGATCAACAGGTTGGACTTCGTTAAAAATGTCCAGAGAAAATGTGGTTTGTGCAGGGTTTGGCCGACCAGCCAGTCAGTCTACAAAATGTGATTTTTCTTTTGCTTTTCTTTCTCATCTCCATTGAATTTTTCCTCCACCTCTTGTCCTTTATTCCTTTGATCTTCAAGGCATGTAAGAAAGGTCTCTAAGCATCTAAATGGCAAAATCTCTCTCTCATTCCTACAACCACAAAACCATGTATTAGGTAGGTCTTTAAACATGTAATTCACGCATAATAAGTGATGAAATGGGGTTAGAATATGCACATTTAAGAGCTCAACAGCGAGCATTGTCAAAAGCGAGGAGGATTGTCCCGTAGGAATATGATGCCTCTCAACCCAATTCAACGTATCGAAGTATTTGACTGTTGGGGCATCAATTTGATGAGACCATTTCCCTCATCTTTCAGATATGTCTACATATTACTTGTTGTAGACTATGTGTCCAAGTGGGTAGACACGATTCCATGTAGAACCGATGATCATCGAACGATTCCACGGTTCCTAAATGAAAACATACTATCTAGAATCGGAACTCTTAGAGCCATCATAAGTGATGGTGGCTCTCACTTTTATAATCGGCCTTTTGAAGCCTTAATGAAGAAATATGACATATCGCATAAAGTGATCACCCCGTACCACCCACAGACAAGTGGGCAAGCTGAAATTTTCAATCGGAAAATTAAACATATTTTGAAAAAGATGGTGAATCCAAACCATAAATATTGGTCGCTGAGATTAGTCGACGCACTTTGGGCTTACCGTACAGGCTTATAAGACCTCGATTGGAATGTCCTCCTGTAGACTTGTCTATGGGAAGGCTTGCCACTTGCCCTTGGAACTTGAACACAAAGCCTATTGGGCAATTTGGGAATTGAACTTCAATGTTGACAAGGCTAGTTTGCGTTACAAACTCCAATTAAATGAGCTTGAGGAAATCTGGAATGATTCTTATGAGAATTTGTGGATTTACAAAATTATGATGAAGGCCTTCCATGATAAACATATACTTCAAAAATCTTTCTATCAAGGCCAAAAAGTATTTTTGTATAACTCGTGACTTCATATTTTTCCAGGGAAATTGTGATCTCGATGGACTGGCCCATATATCGTAAAAGAAGTCTTTCCTCATGGGGTTGTCGAAATAGAAAATCTAATAAATGGTAACTGTTTTAAAGTATTAACAACATTTGAAACCATTTGTTGAGAAATTTGATTCAGATGATATGTTCATCACTCTGAATGATCCTGTCTATCAGAATTATTAATCTCCTAGTCTGACGGAGGTATAAAGTGGCTTAGTTTAGGTATTATTTTTTATTTTGCTTTTGTTTTTATTGATTTCATTAGAATTAGTTGTTAAAGGTAAATTTTCACTTTTGACTCTCTCAAGTATTGTTGAGCTCTGAATTGTGCATATTCTAACTGCAATTCATCACACATTATGCATGATTTTCATAGTTTAAAGACTAATCTAATGCATAGTTTTGTGGTTGTAGGAATGAGAGAGAGACTTCGTCATTATGATGCTTAGAGGCCTTTCGTAAATGCCTTGAAGATCAAAGAAATAAAGAATAAGAGATGGAAGAAAGATGCAATGCAATGGAGGAAGAAAAACTAGAAAAATCACAATTTACAGCCTGATCGGCCCGCCGGCCAAACCCTCCAGAAACAACAAATTCTCTAGACTAATATTATGAAGGCAGACCTGTCGTCCAGCCGGTCGGATGGACTGGCTGACCAATTGACAGGTCGGCCATGCACTTTCAGAAGTCAGATTTCAAAACAGGTAATCCCGTTTTTGGTATTCTGGCCCAGTTCATGGGGCCTATCTTGATGATATTTGAAAATCCAACCAGTCCATGTCGAAGAGGATCTCGACACCTGAAATAACCCAAGTGGTTTCGTGTCGATCGGAGCTATGGATTGACCGTGGTGGCCAAAACAATACGAACTGTCCAGAAAGTTTTCAGATTCCGCCTACTCAACTCTGGGCCGGTCCAGGTGGCCCATCATTGATGATATGAAGAATCTAATTTGACCATCTTCTAGAGCACATAGATATATGAATAATCACAAAGTTTCATGTTAAAAGGATGTGCGGTTTTATCATACCGGTTGAAGAAAGATGGACCATCCAGAGAGATTCCAATTGCGCAAATTTTATAAAAGGCCTAAGTGTTCTAATTTTCACACCCAATTTTGAAGTTAATTTGTAAAATCTAATACATCTATCATCTAGAGGAGAAATGTTTCTACTAATGTTTCAAATTTGAGATCAATTTGACCTCTGTACACTCCGTAGCGTTGAAAGCAAGATGACTAGTTTTGGAGGTATCCAAATTGTGCGATTTTGAGAGGCAGTCTCTAATGTGATTGGTGGGCCCATTTAGAAGATAATAATGGAAATCTAAACCATCTATGAGGAATATTAAGTTCCGAGGAAGCTACAAATCAAATTTGAAGGCAATCCGACCATTGGTTAAGCCGTACGAAGCGAAACAAAATCTGTTATGTTGCGGTATTCTTGCTGTATTATAAAAGAAAGTGCTCTCTTCTATTCCAAGGCAATCAAGGACGTGGGAAGCAAGGAGTTCAAGTCCTAGGAGGCTACCTAGCCTCCTACAACTAGTTTTTCTTCATTTTCTTAGTTCTAGTTCTAGTTTTAATATACTTTTTCTTAGTTAACCTCTTTGCTAGAGCTAAGAGGTGAAGTTTGTAGTTTGTTTCAATGCTTTAATTCTTTTATTTCAAGTACCATTTTCTTAATTTTGGATTTTTAACTTCTAGTTTGAATAAAGTTTGAATTTTTAGATGAATTATGAGAGTTTGTATACTCTGGACATGAGTTCCTAGCAATTCTCTGAGATTGCCATGATGGGTTTGTTTAGATTCAAATTGTAGTAACCCCAGAGCATGCCATAGTCTCTTGGCATGGCTGTTACTTCGAAGGCTACAAGTTTGAGTTCTATGTATTTCATTAGAATTAAAAATTTGATTTTCATATTTAAGTGGGACTGTTTGTGCTTTAATGTTATATCCTTCAATTAAATGAGAGATAGAACTTTGATTCTAATTGTGTTGTGCTTGGATGAATGGATTAATATTGAACTACTACAAGTGGATCCTTGATGCTCTAGATCTTTCCAAATATCAGATTTTCCTGTTTTATGTTAAAAACTGTTTTCCTAAACTTCTTGGATTCTAGTTATTGGAATAGTTGGAATTGTTTACTTCTTTCCCTGTGGATCGACCTCGGTCTTACCGAGAATTATTACTACATCGTAGCCTTGCACTTGAGGCAAGCGAACAAGTACTCTCGTTCTCACTATCCTTTATTTATGTCATTGCTCTCTTGTCATTGCGTATTACATATGTTTTTACATTGAGGACAATGTACAATTTTGGTTGGGGGTGAGATTCTGTTCGCTTGCCTCAAGTGCAAGGCTGTGATGTAGTAAAAATTTTCGGTAAGACCGAGATCGATCCACAGGGAATTGGATAAATAATTCTATTCCAACAACTTTAATTGGAACAATTTGGGATTTCAATTAAGAAAACTAACTCAAAACAGTAACTTAGAAAATTCTGTAATTTAAAGGAACTAAGGCTTTCAAGGATCCACTTGTAGTAATCCCATGTTAATCCATTCAATCCAAGCATAAACACAACTAGATTCGAAGTTCTATCTCTTATCTAGTTGGAAGATAAAGCATCGAAGCACAGTCAACCCCACTTAAGTTAAACTTTCAAGTTCTAGTCCTCTTCAATCACATAGCATTCAAAATCATAGCCTTCCGAGTAATAGTCATGCCTATGGACTACGGCATGCTCAAGGTTATCGTAATTCGAATCTAATCAAGCCAAACATGACAATCTCAGAGAATTGCAAGGAATCCATGTCCGTAGCATATGAACTCTCATAAAACTTCTAAAAATATCAACTTTATTCGAACTACAACATTCAAAATCCAAACTTAAAGTGAAAGTACTTGAATCAAGCTGAATTAAACTTGAAATTGGCTATAAGCTTCACCTCTCAGACCTACCTGAGAGGTTCTAGCTGAGCATTGTCATACTACAACTAGAATCCAAAAGAAAAACTAAATAAAAGCATGAAAAACCAAAAAAACCAGAATCGACGGAGTAGTAGACGCTCCACAATGCTCTCCTTCACTTCCCAGACCTCCAATCTCTTTTAGGATGGCTTTAGACGAGGCCCTTCATAAAATAGTGAGGAAGATTCCAAATTGTGCAAGGAATCACGGAGTTGCGTAGAGAAAATCAGAGCTTGTAGGACGAGCTCTATTACGCAGTCGACCGGTCGGACGACCAGTCTGAGCTCATGGACGACCGGTCGTAAAACATGAAAAATAGTCCAGCAAGCTTTTGAAAATTTTCATCTTCCCCTATTGAGTGCTCGACCAGTCTGATAACTGGTCTGAGTGGGAGTCGACCGGTCTGTCATGATCTAGTGAATGGGGGGTCTCTGTTGAATTGCAGACCGGTTAGACGACTGGTCTTGTGCCTTAGCCGACCGGTCGGATGACCAGTCTTCAATGCAGTGAGTTGCACTTCTTCCTTCTTCTTCCTTTTCTCTCTTGCTTCTTTCTTCCATCCTTTTAGCACTTGGTTCCTTGCTCTTTAATGTATGTAAAGTGATCTCCTAAGCCTAGAATCAGCTCCATCTCATGCCTATAATCACAAATCATACATTAGAGTAGTCTTTTAAACATGCAAACCATACATAATATGTGATAAATTGGGATTAGAATTTGCACAATTCAGAGCTCAACACACCCCCCAACCAGCATTTTGCTAGTCCTGAGCAAAACATGCGTGAAATAAGTTCAAATCTTCAAAATCCAACTCTCCTTCAGAAACTATGCTTCTCTACATCCCAAGACATACAAGTGCAAAAGTCGGAGAAACTGGGTGATAGAAGCTGAAACCTTAAACTCTCACAACATAATAAGTGTTCATATTGAATTCCCGCTGATTGATTGATAAATAGAAGAATTTTGAACAAATTCAACCTAATGTGCGTAGTGATGGCTCATCTCAGGAGTTTACGGGATCAGCTTCTTCATAGATCAACTAAACTATGGATCTCAAGGTGTACAGATCAACAACAAGCTTATGACAGGAATTTGCCTTACCGTCCTTCCGACGCCTTTCACATTACATCCCATTTCCGACTTTGGTTACGAGTAGACCATCCCCCGGTTGGTAATAGGTAGCCATTTTCGAAAATTTCCACCATATTCTCAATCATTCCCATATTTTCATCCTTCATTTCATTTTTTTTATATATTGGATAGGATTTTTAGAAATCCATATCTTTCGATATTTTCCCATGGACAAGGATGGATAAAGTACCCTGGCTTGGTTCCTCAACACCTTAAATCTAAGTCTATCTAATCCACAAAGCTACATAATCCTTTTAAACCATGAAAATCGTGTAATGTGAACTATGTGTAAAAGCGTTCAAATTTTCTATCAATCATATAAATAGGAGAATTCACATATAAAACCATTATATTAGAAGTAGTCTAATACTTGCAACATTAATAAGTTCATATCTCCTTTTCTTATACTTGTATCATCCCGTATGCATAGAAACAAGGTTTTCTAAAAGAGTTTTGAATTCACAGAAAAATTTAAAAAAATTTCAACATATAATGCTCGAAATGTCCACAAACTGCTAGATGAGGAATCTCATCTCACCCCCCAACCAAATCATGTATTGTCCTCAATGTAAAAGATATGCAATTAGCAATAACATGATAGCAAAGTTAACAATAAAGGAGAGTGAGAACGAGTTCACCTGATGGAATCGATCATGGAAGTCTACAACTCTGGCATTAAAGTTACTAACGAAATAAACCTAAAACAGAAAAATCAAACAAAACCAAATCCTACTCTATATAGCCGTCGGACTAGGAGATCAATCGTCCTGATACAGAGGATCATCCAGAGTGATGGACATGTCCTCTGAATCAAATTTCTCAACAAATGGTTTAAGGTGTTGTCCATTCACTTTACAATAGTTACTATTCGCTGCATTCTCTATCTCAACAACCCCATGAGGAAAAACTTCTTTAACAATATATGGGTCGGTCTATCGAGATCTTAATTTTTCCAAAAAAAGATGAAGTTGGGAATTGTACAAGAGCATTTTATAACCTTCCTAGAAAGATTTCTTGAAGATGTGCTTGTCATGGAAGGCCTTCATCCTACTCTTGTAAATCCTCGAGTTCTCATAAGCATCGTTCCGGATCTCATCAAGCCATTAATTTGGAGTTTGCGAAGCGAGTTAGCCTTGTCAACGTCAAAGTTCAATGCTCGAATTGCCCAATAGGCTTTATGTTCAATCTCCACAGGCAAGTGACAAGCTTTCCCATATACAAGTCTATAGGGGGACATTCCAATGGGGGTTTGTTCGCTTCCTCAAGTGTAAGGTTGCGATGTAGTAATAATTCGGTAAGACCGAGGTCGATCCACAGGGACTTGTGTAGGAACTCACAAAACACTTCCAATGGTTTCTAATTGAGAACTAACTAAACAGGATTTTGGAATTGAATGTAGATAGATATTTTGACTAAAACTGAATATAATCAACAATAAAGAGCACTAGGGGTTCAAGGATCCACTTGTACAAATCCTTGATGTTTAATTCGCTGTGGTTTCACAATTACTCAACTAGAATTGAAATCAAATGCTATCTAGCCGGATGATAGAGTAGTTATAACACACAATTGTTCGCTCGCCTCAAGTGTAAGGCTGCGATGTAGTAATAATTCTCGGTAAGACCGAGGTCAATCCACAGGGAATTAGGGTAAACCAATTCAAATTGTTTCAGCAACTTTGAATTCAATGAATTAAGGATTTCAAGTTTATAAACTAACTTAAAACAGTAATTATAAAAATCTGTAATCAAAGGGAATTAAGGCTTTCGAGGATCCAATTGTGATAGCCCTCATGTGAATTCATTCATCCAAGCATAACACAACTAGAATTGAAGTTCTATCTCTCTTCTAGTTGGAAGATATGGTATTCAAACACAAACAATCCCTACTCAAGTTGAAGAACAAGGTTCTAGTTCTAATAAAGCCCGTAAAAGTCGAATACGTAGCCTTCAAAGTAACAACCATGCCAATGGACTATGGTACGCTCTAGGGTTACTACAATTCGAATTTAATCAATCTAAACATGATAATCTCAGAGAATTGCAAGGAACTCATGTCCGAAGCACATGAACTCTCATAAAACATCCAAAAATATTACTTTTATTCAAACTAGAACTTAAAAATCAAAACTTTAAGCAAAGTACTTGAATTAGAATGAATCCAACATGATAACTGCTCACAAGCTTCACCTCTTAGCCTTAGCTAAGAGGTTCTAGCCGAGCATTATCATGCTTCAACTAGAATTCAAAGAAAAACTACACAAAAACATAAAAAACTAGAAAAAAAAAACCCTAATTGGAGGAGTTGCGGTCGCTCCACGATGATCTCCCTTACTCCCCAAGAACTTAGAACTCTTCTAGGATACCTTAGCAAGGATGCCAATGTGTCCTTTTATGGGAAAAACCACAAACCGCCTCGGATTGTGTAAAAACTTAAGCACTTAGTCGATCATCAGACGCTGGGCGGGCGCCCGGTCAGGCAGTGGTCGGGCGCCCGACCGTGCTTGAATTCGGTCTACAGCTTTTTAGTGAAATCCCTTTTGAATATCGGGCGCCCGGCCAGATGTTGGTCTGGCGCCCGGTCAGGTCCAGATTTGTTCAGCAATTTCAACAAAACTCCTCTCCCAATTTCAGGCGCCCGACCAAAACATGGGCGGGCGCCCGGTGGCCTTTTGATATGCATGTTGAAATCTTCTTTCTTCTGGCCGATCCAAGTATTTCTGACATGATTCTTCAGGAATTCTTTTTAGTGTCTTCAATGTAGTTCCAAAGGACCCTTTTAGCAATAGATTCATAACTTCTCTCTTTCATTCCTACACACACAAAACAAGCATTAGATGGGTCTTTTAAGCATGCAAACCATGCATGTAATGTGATGTAATGGGCTAGAAAATGTATAAAATGGAAGCACAACACCCCCCCCAAACCAGCTTTTTGCTAGTCCCGAGCAAAACATGCATGAAACAAGTTCAATCTTCCAAAATCCAACTCTCCTTTAGGAACAATACTTTTATTCATTCCAAGACATACAAGTGCAAAAATTAGAGAAACTTGGTGATAGAGGTTGCAACCTTAAACTCTCAAAACATAAAAAGTTTTCATATAGAATTCCCGCTAATTGATTAATAAATAGAAGAACTTTGAACAAAATTCAACCTAATGTGCATAGTGATGGCTCATCTAATGAGTTTACGAGATCATCTTTTTCATGAATCAACTAAGCTATAGATCTCAAGGTGTATAGATCAACAACAAGCCTATGACAGGAATTTGCCTTACCGTCCTTCCGACGGCTTTCACACTACATCCCATTTCCAGCTTTGGTTAAGGATAGACCATCCCTCGATTGGTAATAGGTAGTCCTTTTCATTAATTTTCCACCTATTCTCCATCATTCCCATGTTTTCATCCTTTTCCTTTTTCTTTTACATTAGATAGGATTTTTAGAAATCCATATCTTTCATTATTTTTCCATGGACAAGGATGGACAAAGTAACCCAGCTTGGTTTCTCAACACCTCAAATCTAAGTCTAGCTAATCCACAAAGCACATAATTCTTTCAACCCATGAAACTCGTGTAATGTGAACTAGGTATAAAAGTGTTCAAATTTTCTATCGATCACATAAATAGGGGAATTCACATATAAAACCATTATATTAGAAGTAGTTCAAGACTTGCAACCTTCATAACTACATATCTCCTATTCTTATACCCATATCATCCCGAGTGCATAGAAATAAAGTTTTCCAAACGAGAAAATTTGCAAAAATTTTGCACATATGATGCTCAAAATGTTACAAGCTGCTAGATGAGGAATCACATCTCACCCCCCAACCAAAACGTGGTTTTGGTGGGTTTTAATTCACCAAGACTCAATTGCTCATATACCGAGTACAAGATCAAGTTTACGCTTGCCCCCAAGTCTAGCAATGCACGCTCAATCCGGTAGTCGCCAATGATGCAAGAAATTGTGGGACTACCGGGATCCTTGAATTTGGGAGGGGGGGGGGGGGGGGGGGGGGGGGGTTCTTTTGAGTGAGAATAGCATTCACTTGCTCATTCAAAAAGGCCTTCTGTTGCACATTATATTTGCATTTAGTTGTGCATAGGTCCTTTAGAAACTTGGCATAAGAGGGGATTTGTTTGGTGGCATCAAGCAATGGAATGTTAATCTTGACTTGTCTGAAAATCTCTAAAACATCATGAGAGTTTAAGAGAGATTTTGGAGCAACCAATCTCGAAGGGAATGGTGTTATGGGCTTTTTAATGCGTTCTATTTCTTGTGGGGCTAAGTTAGATCCGTCCTCATCCTCAGAATTTACCAGATCATTAGGCTTGTCGGCTTTCACGGGAATAGATTTGTCAATTTGCTTCCCACTTCTAAGAGTGGTGATGGATTTGGCTTGCTCCATATGTTGATTAGAGTTATTAGGGATGCTTACTTTATGTACTTGCTTTGGATTAGGCTGAGGTTGGTCCGGAAAGGTCCATTCCCTAGCATTCAAGCGTCCCTTAATCTCATCAACCGAGACTTTAAGCTCTTGGAACATTTGCTGATTTGATTGATTGATTTGCGTTTGTCCTTGCATAAATTCCTTTAAAGTATCCTCCATTGAGAATTGAGGTGGGGCCATATTTTGCATGGGTGGCCCTCCTTGAGAGTTAGTAGGATTGCCCTTGGGACCATTCTTCCGACTGAAATTTGGGTGTTTCTTCTAAGTAGAGTTGTACGTGTTACCCACTGGTCCATTAAAAGGCTGTTGATAACCATATGTGGCATTTGCATGTTCTTGTAACCACCTCTTGAAACACAGGCATTGTGGGGTAATCTTGCGTAGCATGTATATTAGTGAAACAAATCCCACACGTGTTCTCAATAGCTTCATTGGACTTTGAAACTCCACTCTTACTGAGTTCCATGGTATTGATCTTCCTTATGAGGCTGGTTAGCCTTGCATTCACATCATCTTCCTCCTTAAGGATATAAATCCCTCCTTTTTCTTTTTCTTAAGGAGGCTTGAGGTTATTAGATTTGTCCGAGTTATCCCATGATTGGGCATTCTCGGCCAACATATCCAGATAACTCCAAGCTTCATCTGGATTTTTGCTCATAAACTCGCCGTTGCACATTATCTCTACGAATTTGCACATATTGGAACTTAATCCATCATTGAAGAAGTTTATGATTCGCTAGCTTTCGTAGCCGTGATGTGGGCAAGCCAGTAGGAGGTCCTTAAACCTTTCCCAACATTGGAAGAATGATTCATTCTCTTTAACCGAAAAGTTAATTATGGCTCTTCGAAGGGTATTCGTTTTATGAGTTTGGAAGAACTTTTTCAAGAATTCCGGATTCATCTCATTCCATGACCCTATCGAGTGTGGTCTAAGAGAGTGGAGCCAACTCTTGGATCTTTCTTTCAATTAAAAGGGAAAAAAATTTAAGTTTGATGGCATTTTCTGAGACATTCGCATATTGTAACATAGCCACCATTTTTTCAAATTCCTTGAAGTGTAAGTATGGGCTCTCGGAGTCTAACCCATGAAACCTTGGTATGAGTTGAATTACACCCAACTTTATATCGATGTTTCCCCCGGTTGGTGGTAAGACCACGCACGAAGGTGTAGTTGCACGGGCCGGTTGTAGATAGTCCCGTAAAGATCTCATTGGAGGAACATTATTTACCTCATTCTCTCCTACTACCTCTTGATTTGCGTTTGTGGTTGGAGTAAGGGGGGAGGATTCCCTAATGGAATTTGATCCATACTTCCCAAAGTTTCACGATGTTTTACAGATTTTCGGACTCGTCTATGAACGGAGAGTGGTCCAACTAAACCACCTTTGGATTGGAGACGATTGTTATGGTCACGTTCCTAACGGGACATAAACCGCACAATCCAAAATCTAAACTAAACCTAAATCCTAAAATCTGAAAATAAAACTGAAAACTAAAAGAGATCAAGTTGGAAGGACAGTACCCGATTTGCTTGAACTAGAACAACTTCCTACAAAACAAAACAAACTTTGTTAGTTCTATAATTCAAAAAAACTAATCCTAAGAAAATAATAAAACCTAACTACTTCTACTCTATAGCCACTAAAACAATTTAGAACTGTTTAACCTAGCTTCCCCGGCAGCGGCGCCAAAAACTTATTCGCTCGCCTCAAGTGCAAGGCTGCGATGCAGTAATAATTCTCGGTAAGACCAAGGTCAATCCACAGGGAATTAGGGTAAACCAATTCAAATTGTTTTAGCAACTTCGAATTCAATGAATTAAAGATTTCAATATTATAAACTAACTTAAAAAAGTAATTGTTAAAATCTGTAATTAAAGGGAACTAAGGCTTTCGAGGATCCCCTTGTGATAAACTTCATGTGAATTCATTCATCCAAGCATAACACAACTAGAATTGAAGTTCTATCTCTCTTCTAGTTGGAAGATATGGCATTCAAACACAAACAATCCCTACTTAAGTTGAAAAACAAGGTTCTAGTTCTAATGAAGCCCGTAGAAGTCGAATACGTAGCCTTCGAAGTAACGACCATGCCAATAGACTATGGTACGCTCTACGGTTACTACAATTCGAATCTAATCAATCCAAAATGATAATCTCAGAGAATTGCAAGGAACTCATGTCCGAAGCACATGAACGCTCATAAAACATCCAAAAATATTACTTTTATTCAAACTAGAACTTAAAAATAAAAACTTTAAGCAAAGTACTTGAATTAGAATGAATCCAACATGATAACTACTCACAAACTTCACCTCTTAGCCTTAGCTAAGAGGTTCTAACCGAGCATTATCATGCTTTAACTAGAATTCAAAGAAAAACTACACAAAAACATGAAAAACTAGAAAAAAAAAACCCTAATTAGAGGAGTTGCGGTCGCTCCACGATGATCTCCCTTACTCCCCATAAACTTAGAACTCTTTTAGGATACCTTAGCAAGGATGCCAAGGTGTCCTTTTATAGGAAAAATCACGAACTACCTCGGATTGCGTAAAAACTTACGCACTTAATCGGCCATCAAACGCAGGGCGGGCGCCCGGTCAGGTAGTGGTCGGGCGCCCGACCGTGCTTGAATTCGGTCTGTAGCTTTTTAGTGAAATCCTTTTTTAATATCAGGCGCCCAGCCAGATGTTGGTCAGGCACCAGGTCACGTCCAGATTTTTTCAGCAATTTCAACAAAACTCCTCTCCCAATTTCGGGCGCCGGACCAAAACATGGGTGGGCGCCCGGTGGCCTTTTGATATGCATGTTGAAATGTTCTTTCTTCTGGTTGATCCAGGTCTTTCTGACTTGATTCTTTAGGGCTTCTTTTCAGTGTCTTCAATTTAGTTCCAAAGGATCCTTTTAGCAACAGATTCATGACTTCTCTCTTTCATTCCTACATACACAAAATAAGAATTAGATGGGTCTTTTAAGCATGCAAACCATGCATGTAATGTGATGTAATGGGTTAGAAAATGTATAAAATGGAAGCTCAACAACAATCTGTCATATGTGTGATTCATGTGCATGATTCCCTCAATTCAAGTTAGGACTTGAGCACACTCAATTACATAGGTCAATCCTAATTCCAATAGGTTAAGATCACAATCATAATCATCATTAAACTCTGTCACAAAGCATAACTAGATCATGATTCGAACTTCATTCAAATCACTTACAAAATCACACATAACTCAGAAATTCAGAAAAGTAGAACTTTGGTTAAAAGCTCCCACATAAGAATCCAAGGTCTAGAGCGTATTGAACCCGATTCCTCAGAGCGTACAGGTCTAGAACCATTCAAAACAATTAAGAACTCAAGCAATTCTTCTAAACATCCATGAGTCATCATAAGACTAAGAAAGAATACTTAGAACTTTATTCAAACTTCAAACCATTATTCTTCACTAATAATCCAACTTGAAACCAAAACAAACAAATTAAAACATCTTAGATTCACTACAAGCTTCACCTCTTAGCCCTAGCTAAGATGTTTAGCTGTTCATGATCCAAGGAAACACGAAAACAACTAAAACCATGAAAACTAGAAGAACAAACTAGGAGGAGTTGTAGAACTCCGATTCCGCCTTTCTCCGCCACCCACATTTGTAGATCTCTTCTAGGATGCCTTAGGAACTAGCTAGAGGAGTCATTTTATAGGTTTGAGGCCCTAGATGCGAAGAAACTTCAAAAAAATTCACAAAAACTGCGCTTTGTACAACAAATTTCGGAGCTTGTAGAAGAAACTCTATTACGCAGCCGACCGGTCGCACGACCGGTCTGAGTTCACCGACGACTGGTCGCACGACCGATCGCAAAAGGCCAAAAATAGTCCAGGGAGTTTTCTAAAAATTTGAACCTAAATTTTTAATTGACTGGACTAAGTATTGGATGACCGGTCGGACGACCGATCTTGATTGGTCCAACAAGGTTGGCAGCAGGGGTCCTCCTGTTGAGCGTTCGGACCGATCGGACAACCGGTCCTGGGCTATGGCCGACCGGTTGGACGACCGGTCTTCAATGTAATTTTCTACACTTCCTTCTTCTCTCCTTTGCTTTCTTTCTTCCACCCTTTGGCGGTTGGTCTTTTGATCTTCAATGCTTGTAAATAGCGTCTTTAAGCCTTCAATTGATGAATTCTCTCTCTCATTCCTACAACCACAAAACCAAGCATTAGTTGGGTCTTTAATCATGTATTTCAAGCATAGTTAGTGATGAAATGGGGTTAGAATATACACATTTAAGAGCTTAACAAGGTCTTGTAAGCGGTACAATGAGCCCAAAGAGCATCGTCTAATCTCAGCGACCAATCTTTACGATCCGGCCTCACCGTCTTTTCCAAAATTTGTTTGAATTTTTTATTGGAAATTTCAGCTTGCCCACTTGTCTATGGGTGGTATGAGGTACTCACTTTATGTCTAATGTGATATTTCTTCATTAAGGCTTCAAATGGCCTATTGCAAAAGTGAGAACCGCCATCACTAATGATGGCTCGAGGCGTTCCAAATCTAGAAAGTATGTTTTCTTTTAGGAACTTTAGAACCGTACAATGATCGTTGGTTCTACATGGAATAGCCTCTATCCACTTAGACACATAGTCTATGGTGAGCACTATAGGCATGTTCAAAAGATGAGGAGAATGGTCCCATAAAATCGATGCCCCAACAGTCGAAGACTTCAAGATGTTGAATTGGCGTAAGAGGCATCATATTTCGACGGGGCAGTCCTTCTAGCTTTTGACAGTGCTCGCATGCTTTGCAAAACTCATGGGTGTCCTTAAATAGAGTGGGCCAATAAAAACCACACTGTAGAATTTTAGCAGTAGTTTTCTTGGCAGAAAAATGACCCCCACATGCATGATCATGGCAAAAGGAGATGATAGAATTATGTTCATCATCAGGGACACATCTCCTAATTATTTGATTTGAGCAATATTTAAAAAGTAAAGGTTTATTCCAAGAAAATCTGCGCACTTCCCGTAGAAATTTTTGTTTCTCCTGTGCAGTCCAATGAGTTGACATCGCACCTGTGGAAAGATATTTTGCAATATCAACGTACCATGGTGGATACATAGCAACAAATAGTTGCTCATCAGGAAATGAGTCCTCAATAGGTGACTCGTCAATGGAACTTATCTTATCTTTGATCTCTAAGTCGAATTCTTGAAGGAGTAGGATCCATCTAAGCAACCGGGGCTTAACATCCTTCTTAGAAAGAAGGTATTTCAGTGTCGCATGATCCATGTAAACTATGACCTTGGATCCTATCAAGTACGTCCTGAACTAATCTAAGGCAAAACAATGGCCAGGAGCTCCTTCTCCGTAGTCAAGTAATTGACTTGGGTGGGGTTCAAGGTCCTACTCACATAGTAGATAATATGGGGCTTCTTGTCCTTCCTTTGCCCTAACACCACCCCAATAGCTTAATCGCTCGCATCGCATATCAACTCAAAAGGAATGGACCAATTTGGCTGCATAATAGGAGCGGTTGTCAACATGTCTTTTAGCTTTGAAAAAGCTAATTAACAATCGGCACTCCACTTGAATTGGTTCTCCTATTGGAGAAGGTTGCATAAGGGCCTAGAAATATGACTGAAATCCTTAATGAACCTTCTATAAAAATGGGAATGTCCAAGGAAGGACCGCACATCGCGTATGCTCTTGGGTGGTGGTAGGTTGGAAATAATATCAATTTTTGCCCAGTCTACCTCTATTACATTGGACGAGATGTTATGTCCAAGGACTATTCCTCTTTGTACCATAAAATGACACTTCTCCTAGTTTAAAATAAGGTTCTTCTCTTCACACCTTGTCAAGACTAACTTCAAGTGATTAAGGTACTCATTAAAAGTACAACCAAAAACAAAAAAATCATCCATGAATACCTCGAGAAATTCACCCACAATGTTGGAGAAAATACTCAACATGCATCGTTGGAATGTGGCGGGTGTATTACATAGCCCGAATGGCATCCTTCGGTATGCGAAGGTTCCAAATGGGCATGAAAAAGTAATCTTCTCTTGGTCTTCCGAGGCTATCTCAATTTGGTTGTAACCAGAATAGCCATTGAGGAAGCAATACTAGGAGTGACCTGCTAACCTCTCTACAATTTGATCCATAAATGGCAGAGGGAGGTGGTCCTTCTTAGTGACCGTATTTAGCTTCCGATAATCTAAGCACATATGACAATCGGTGGTCACTCTAGTCGGTATAAGCTCATTGTTAGCGTTTTCTATGATGGTAATACCGGACTTCTTAGTGACAACTTGGGTAGGACTCACCCATTGGCTATCCGAGATGGGGTAGATGATACCCACATCTAGTAGTTTTAACACCTCGGCTTTGACAACCTCCATCATGTTTGGATTTAACCTTCTTTGAGGTTGCCTAGCCGTTTCTGCATTTTCCTCGAGGTGTATATGGTGAGTACAAACCGAAGAGTCTATTCCCTTGAGGTTTGCTATTGTCCAACCTATGGCTCCCCCATGTTCTTTAAGTAGCTCAATTAACTTGAGCTTTTGGTCTTTTCCTAGATGAGAGGTAATAAAAACCGAGAACATTTCTTCTTGACCCAAATATATATATTTCAGCTCGGATGGCAATGGTTTAAGGTCAAGCTTTGGCGGTTTGATGTTAGACAGTAGAGGCCTTGATATGGTTGGTGGCAATCTTTCAAAATAGGGCTTCCACCGGCTAGTACCAACTACCAGTTTCTCAATATTCAATGCTTGCACAATTTCACTAATAATGGGGTCTTTGGAATCGTCGAAATGTGCCAAGTATGTTTCCAAGCTTTCTAGTTGTTCAAGTTGGAGGAGGTCTTCTTCTTCAAAAGATTCGAGCATGTTTACGTCGAAGAGCTCATCATCATCAACATCCCTATGTCTTTTGCCCAAGTGGAATACATTCACCTCTAATGTCATGTTTCCAAAGGACAATTGCATTACCCCATTCTGACAATTTATTATTGCATTCGATGTAGCAAGGAAGGGGTGGCCAAGAATCACTGGTATTTGAGTGCTACCTTCCAACACCAGCTGTGTCCAAGACAATGAAATCTACCGGATAGTAGAATTTATCAACTTGGACCAAGACATCCTCAATCCCTCTCGGTACAAGGATGGATCTATCAACGAGTTGCAACATGGTTTTGGTGGGTTTTAATTTACCAAGACCCAATTGCTTATTTACTGAATATGGGATTAAATATACACTTGCCCCCCAAGTCTAGCGATGCATGTTCAATCCGATAGTCACCAATGATGTATGAAATTGTGGGACTACCGGGATTCTTAAATTTTTTTTTTTTGTGGGGGGGGGGGGGGGGGTTATATTTGTGTTTGGTTGTGCATAAGTCCTTTAGAAACTTGGCATAAGAGGGGATTTGTTTAATAGCATCAAGCAATGGAATGTTTATCTTGACTTGTCTGAAAATCTCTAAAATATCATGAGAGTCTGGAAGAGATTTTGGAGTAACCAATCTCGAAGGGAATGGTACTACGAGCTTATAAACGTGTTTTGTTTCTTATAGGGCTGAGTTAGATCCATCCTCATCCTCAGAATTTACTGGATCATTAGCCTTGTCGACCTTCACTGGAATAGATTTGTCAATTTTCTTGCCACTTCTAAGAGTGGTGACGGATTTGGCTTGCTCCACATGTTGGTTGGGGAGATTAGGGATGCTTACTTTATGTACTTGCTTTGGATTGGGCTGAGGTTGGGCCGGAAAGGTCCCTTCCCTAGAATTCAAGCGTCCCTTAATCTCATCAACCGAGACTTTAAGCTCTTGGAACATTTGCTGATTTGTTTGGTTTATTTGCGTTTGCCCTTGCATAAACGCCTTTAGGGTATCCTCCATTGAGAATTGAGGTGGGTGTTAACGTTAGATTTTGTAACTGGATCCTCCGGACGTTCATCTTCTCTCCAACAGATACCTTCCTCCGCTGGACCTGAAAGAAGACAGAAAGCAACTAAGGGTGGCTGGCGTCCAGCCGTTAGCCCTCTGATGCTTAAGTCAGGCCGAAGCAAGAAGCAGAATAACCAGGCAAAAACAGGCCAGAGATTATATATTGTGTGTGTACCTTTCTCTTAATGGAGTCACCTCTTTATATAGATCTGGAGCGATCCCATCTGTCACGTAAGATATCGAGATCCCGTTGATTTCGTGTACGATACCAAGATGCCGCTGATTTCGTGGGATAAGATCCTTATCCTTGGAGACGAGATCTAACCCGATGAGTTATTTTGGCAATCACGTTCCTTGATAGCAATCCCTTGAGATTCAGAACCACGAGAAGATAAGCCCGAAACTTGACCTATACGGACCGTTGGTAGGCGTAGTAATAGCGCTGATTGCTCATGTAGAGCTGGAAACCATAGTTGGAGTCATAGCCGGTGAAAACGAAGGAGACGCCGACGGGACGGAAACCACCGAACTGGGTGTAGCCCTGCTTGGTATCGCAGAGGGATTGAACAAGCTGCTCGACGGGAATCGGGTGCTGGTACTGAAGGCTAAAAGGTGTCACCGCGGAAAATCTGTTCGCATATTTGGAATATGGTCGCGAGTCCAAGTGCTCGCTCATTTAGACGTAACACCTTTCAACGACTTACGAGAAGGTCTGCTCGCGGATTTTGCTTTGCCGTATTTGACTATCGGCTATGAGAACTCGAGACTTGTGAATAGCTGCTCCGTATTTATCAATTCTGCGACTCTCGTTCAGATGATCTCGAGAGTCGAACGGGCGTCCCGCACTTACCCAATCTGCGACTCATGACCAGATGATCTCGAGGGTCCAATGGATACTTCCGTATTTACCCGATATGCGACTCTCGATCAGATGATCTCGAGAGTCGAATGAGCGTCTGTGTACAATCTTAATAGCTGAGTTGATCTCCATTATTTTGCCTATAACAGATGCCCCCCAAGTCCTTGCCACCAAGAATTTTTAAGGGAAGGACTTAACTCACTACCACACGTAACCGCCCGCTGCCTTCATCGAGAACGGAACCTCACATGATGGGCTGGAATTAATAAGCGCCAGCTTTCCGCAGCCTTTCCGCAGACAGAAAATGAAGGGGCGCTCGCCACGTGTCTGAGGAGTTAATGGGCGTGCCTGCTCGAGTGCTGCACCGAAGGAGGGACTGCCACGTGCCATCAGATGCGGCGGAATGATTGCCTATAAATATACGGAGTCCGCCATTTCTCTGGTTTTCTACAGAAGCTCTTCGAAAGGATTTTTTTTTTTTTGCAGTCTTTTCTCAGTCTCCTTCCTCCGGCGCTCTCTCTTCCTTTCTTTCTTTTCTGGGTATAGGCCTTGGTCCTTTTCTTTTTCTTAATCTTCTTAAAAACCCCTTCATGGCCGGAAACTCTGACGAGACCACCGTTCCTCTAGGCGATGCCACCCCGGAATCCTCTGCTTCTAGCAGTGCGAGGGTTCCGGCAGGGAGATATACAGCAGCCGGATATCCTTCTGTTCTATCGGAGGACCTGGCTGGCTGAGTTAAGGGAGAGATACCTGATCCTCGACTCAGTCATTCTCCGATTGCCCGAAAACGGAGAGACACCAGACTCCCCCCCCCCCCCCCCCCCCCCCCCAGGATGTGTAGTTTTCTATGAGTACCAGCTCATCCTGGGGGTACGCCTCCCACTCCATCCTTTCATACGCGATGTTCTCCGGTGTTACAAGATTGCCCCCGGGCAACTCATCGTGAACGGATGGAGGGTAGTTCTGGGCTCCTTTGCCCTCTGGGCTCAGGCCGGCAACGGGGAGCTCACGGCGGAGGAGTTCCTCCGTATGTTCCGTCTGAAAAAAGCACCCTCCAGCGAAGGCTGGTATTACTTGTGTTACTGGCACCGGGATAACTTCGTGCTGGGGAAACCCTCCTCGAACTATCCCGCTGGAGGAAACGGTGGTTCTACGCTTCCGGGAACTGGGAGTTTGCTTCCTCCAGAGGTCCAGGTGTTACCCGTTTTTTCTGCGAAGGTAGGCACAATTCACATTGTGCAGTTTTTTTCAGTTAGGATTTTAGGGTTTTACTTCATTCTTTGACCTTTGTTTGTGCTTGCAGGTATCCCGGCCTTGAGAAAACCAAATCTAAAGGGAGGAATCAACGAGAAGATTGTCAAGGTGTACAAGGTGCCTGTTGGTGATAGGCACATCGAGGCTTGCCTGTCTCCCTCGTGACTTGCAGCAGCGAGCCTAATCTCCAGAGGAGAAGCCGAGATGACGAAGGCCAAGGAGAAGAGGGGTCTGCTACCCCGACTGAAGGGCACGAACTCCAAAAGGCAGAGGAGAACTCCTGTCGAACCATCTCAACCACCCGTCCGTAAGGGTGGCGATCAACCTGCCCTTCCCGCGAGCACGGCGGAGGCTCCGACAGGGCCCAATATTCCCTCACTGGTGGTCGCACCTGGGCCGCTAGTGATTAATATTGCTGACAATTCCCCGGATGGGGCGGGGTCTAGCTGCCCCCCAGCTGAAGAGGCTCGAGAGCAAATAGAGCCTCGAGAGACGGCTCTTGCTCGCGAACTGATCCCTGCTGCCGAGCAGGGACCTGCTCGCGAGTCGATGCCTCCACCTCGCGAGCCGACTGGGTTGTTCGTTGCCCAACCGTCTGGGAGCGGGACATATTCTATCCCCCGCCACCTCCATCCAATATGTAAATTTCTATTCGAGAACGTCCCCCCAGCCCTCAAACCTTCGGCTCTCTTCCCGAGCCAAGCCCTGAGAACCTTTTCCTCGAAGCGGGGGTGAGGATGGTTCAGGTAAGACTCTGCCAAGACCTGCTTTAATCTGTTGTTATGTTCTAGAATAGTTTCTCACATTTTTCATTACTTTTGCAGGGCTTAGATCTTATCCTGCGAACGAGGCGTGATATCGTTACCGCCCGTCGCATGATAGATGAAGCTGAGGGGAAGAGGACTGCTTTGAAGAAGGCAGTTCAAAGGAGAGATCAGCTGCTCAAGGCCCGTGAGGCGGTGATCGCGAAGAGAGATGAGGAGAAGAAGATCCTCATCGAGAAAATCCAAGTCCTGACCGACAGGTATCAGGCCTTGGACTTAGACTTCGTGAAGCTCACGGGTTTGAAGGAGAAGGCTGAGAGAGAGAGAGAGAGAGATCTTTCGCCAAGACAAGATCTCGTTGGAGGAGTGGTTTCCGGAGGCCAGGTCGCAGCTCAAAGAAGCCAACGACAACTTGGAAAAGGAGCGCTCCTCTCTTGCACAGCTTAAGGACGACTCGATCCACTGGGACGAGGAGAAAGTCGCCCTTGTGAAGATGCTCTTGGAGGAAGGTCCTCGGGCAATTTCCGAGTTCCGGACTTCGCAGCTATATGACGACGAAAGATACGAGTCATATGATGCTGGTCGCGACTTTGCGCTGAGAGTAGTGCAACGAATGATCCCATCCTTTGATATGGGGGAATTTGGTCGAGTCGCGACCATCATAGCTGCAGAAGAGCAAGCTGCTGCTGAGAACGAGGTGACTGAAGCCACGCAAGATGGAGGGGCTCCAAAAATGGGCCCTGAAGTCGAGAGCACAGCTCCTCCTCCAAGAGATTGATTTTCTTTTTATTTTCCTCTCTTGTATCCGCGAGCAGATATTGTAAACATTTATCATCAATGAAAAGATATTTTTGGAAGTGTTATCCTCGTTTACTCTCCCTTCCATGCAATGAATACCTTCTCATTCTTGTTTACTTTCTTTTCCTTTGTGCACTGAATGCTTTCCTGTTGCAATGAGTTATGCTCAACTCGGGGGGTCGTAGCGACCATGCCCTCGTGGAGATAGACTGATCTATCGATTGAGAGATGTAACGTGCTCAATCCGGGGAGTCATGATGACCGTACCCTCGTGGAGATAGACTGATCTATCGATTGAGAAATGCATTGTGCTCAACCCGGGGGGTCGTGATGACCATACCCTCGTAGAGATAGACTGATCTATCGATTGAGACTCCAAGTTTATCGAGGGTAGGATGGTCACCCATAAAATGGAAATGCGACCATCCTAGGTAAAACCCTACCAAAGGTAGGCAATTGGCCAAGGGATTGTATGCATCCTCTTCAGGGCTATTCATGTCCAAGTAAATGGAGTAGCGACCAAAAGATATCTTCCGCTTTATTCATAAAATGTTGTTATGAACTACATTGAATCTAGGGATAGTATCGTAGCAAATGCTCCACGTGCCAAGGGCGACGTACGGGCTTTCCCTGCATGTCTTCAAGGTAATAAGTACCGGGTCGTACAACCCTAATAACCCGATATGGGCCTTCCCAATTTGGATCTAGTGAACGAGCGGGAACTCTGAGATTTTGCCTTAGTACCAAATCTCCGGGCTGGAAGGATCTAGGCCGAACCCTAGCATTTCGATAACGAGAAATACGTTGCTGATATGCTGCCATTCGTACTTGGGAAGCATTTCTTCGCTCTTCCAAGAGATCGAGATGAAGTCGGAGGTTTTCCTGATTACTCGCGGGGTCATACTGCTCGATCCGATATGAGGGCACTTGAATTTCCACTGGTACCACTGCGTCGACCCCAAATGCTAAGGAGAAAGGGGTTTCACCTGTTGATGTACAAGCCGTGGTTCTATATGCCCATAATACTTCTGGCAGAAGTTTTGGCCACACCCCTTTACATTCACCTAGCTTGGTCTTTAAATGGTGCTTGATGATCTTATTCACTGCCTCGACCTGCCCATTCGCCTGAGGATGATATGGAGAAGTGCGGAGATTACGTATCTTCCATTTTTCACAAAATTCATCGAAGGCTGCGTTGTCGAACTGCGTTCCATTGTTGGTGATTATAGTGTGGGGAAGTCCATAACGGCATATAATATTTCTCCATATAAACTTGGTAATTTGTTTCTCAGTAATCTTGGCTAATGGTTCTGCCTCGGCCCATTTGGTGAAGTAATCAACCGCTACAATCGCGAACTTATTTTGTCCCTTTCCCATGGGTAAGGGCCCGATGATATCGACCCCCACTGAGCGAAAGGCCAAGGGCTATCAACTGGAGTCATCCGCTCGGACGGTACATGAGGTATAGGTGAATATCGTTGGCACTTATCACATTTTTTAGAAAATTCAATTGCATCTGCTTTCATAGTGGGCCAATAATATCCTTGCCGCATCGCCTTATATGCTAGGGATCGCCCCCTGGGGTGATTACCACATGCCCCCTGGTGTACTTCGTCTAGAACACGAAGGGCTTCTTCTGGATGAAGACAACTTAAATAAGGCAAGGAAAAGCTCTTACGCAACAATATTCCGTCTTGTAAGATATACTTGGCAGCCCGAAGGCGAATTTGTCTTGCAGCTTTTTTGTCCTCTGGTAGGTATCCGTCTCTGAGATACAGGATGATGGGATCCATCCAGCATTGGGATGATTGTACCGATATTACTTGCTCGAGAGTTGCGTGGTTGATACTTAGGTTCTGACGATGCTCGATGGGGACTGAATGTGATAACTCAGATTCTGGTGCAGAGGCGAGCTTTGCCAGGGAATCGGCGAGTTGGTTCTTCTCGCGAGGAATATGAATTATTTCATAAGTCTTCAGTTTTGCGAGTAGGATGAGAACACGAGACTTGTATAAGGCCATCCTTTCTTCTTTGGCCTCGAATTCACCAAGGACTTGGTTGACAATGAGCTGGGAGTCACTATGAATTGACAGATTCTGAATTGCAAGGACAATGGCCAATTCGAGGCCGACGATCAGGGCTTCATATTTTGCTTCATTATTTGAGATACGAGAATCGAAACACAGAGCATATTGGAAATGCGACCCGTCGGGAGCCACTAAAATCAGGCCCGCTCCACTGCCACTGGCCCGCGACGACCCGTCCACGAAGAGTGACCAAGGAGGCTGGTCACTGGTCATGGTATTATCATCAGGAGAGTATGTGAATTCGACGATGAAGTCAGCCACGGCCTGGCCCTTTACCGCGGTCCTAGGGCAGAATGAAATATCGTGCTCACTGATCTCTACTGCCCATTTAGTTAAGCGTCCGGAAGCCTCAGGTTTTTGAAGAACTTGTCGTAGTGGATGATTCGTTGGTACCAGAATAGTGTGGGCTTGAAAGGACGTTCGCAGTTTTCGAGCTGCCGTGACTAAAGCAAGGGCCAGCTTCTCCATATCAGAATACCTAGTTTCTGCATCGACCATTGCTCGACTAATATAATAAACAGGCCTTTGCACCCCGGAATCTTCTCTTATTAAAGCGGCGCTAACGGCCGTAGAAGACACAAATAAATACAGAATGAGTTGCTCATGTGCTACAGGTTTAGATAAAATGGGGGGTGTGCTCATGTATAGCTTCAATTGTTGAAAAGCTTCCTCACATTGTGGCGTCCAATTCCAATCAGACTTGGCCGTTGCACGAAGGAGTTTGAAGAATGGTAAGCATTTGTCAGACGCTCGCGAGATGAACCTGTTCAATGATGCAATGTGACCAGCCAAACGTTGGACGTCCTTAAGAGTGGTCGGAGATTTCATCTCCATCAATGCTCTTATCTTTTCAGGATTTGCCTCAATTCCACGCTGACCGACCATGAACCCGAGAAATTTTCCTGTAGATACTCCGAATGCACATTTTTCTGGGTTCAATTTTATTTGATACTTCCTCATTAGGTCGAAGGCTTCTCGAAGATCAGAGATATGATCATCTTCTACGATGCTTTTCACGAGCATATCATCAACATAAACTTCCATATTCCTACCGATTTGAGCAGCGAATATTTTATTGACGAGACGTTAATAAGTGGCCCCTGCATTTTTAAGACCGAACGGCATTACTTGGTAGCAATATAATCCTCGATCTGTGATGAAGGCGGTATGCTGGCTGTCAGGTGGATGCATCATGATCTGGTTGTAACCAGAATAAGCATCCATAAAGCTAAGCAGGGCGTGTCCAGCTGTTGAGTCGACCAACTAGTCTATCCGCGGTGTCGGGAAGCTATCTTTGGGACATGCTTTGTTCAAGTCTGAATAGTCGACGCACATTCTCCATTTGCCATTAGCTTTCCGGAATGAGAACTACGTTCGCGACCCACTCTGGGTAGTCAACTTCTTTTATGAAATTGACCGTGAGTAGCTTCTCGACTTCAGCCTTGATCACCATTTGTCTTTCTGCAGTGAAGGCACGTCGACGCTGGTGTACGGGCTTATGTTTCGGGTCGATATTGAGACGATGTACAATGACATTGGGGTCGATGCCTGGCATATCTTTATGAGACCAAGCGAACACATCCTAGTATTCGGTGAGGAAACGGACCAGACCTTCATGATGGACACTGGTTAAAGAGGATCCAATGTATACGACCCTGGATGGGTCACCTTTGGTTAAGTGAATCGCCACTGTTTCCTCCCCAGGAGTTCCTGATTTAAGAGCATTCTCTCTCGGATCCAACGAGGTGTTGGTGGGAAAGTTGGGTGAACCTTGTGCTTTCTCCATAACGGGTGTTGCTTGAGCCTTCTTTCGATCCTGTAGGGCTATCTGATAGCAAGACCGTGCTTCCTGCTGACTTCCTCGCACGACCCCGATACCATTTGGGGTAGGAAATTTGACACACAGATATGAAGGGTGCAAGGCTGCCCCGACCTTAGTAAGAGACGGCCGCCCCAAAATAGCGTTATACGCTGATTTTCGGTCCACCACGAGGAAGTTTATGAAGACGGTAGTCTTTGCCGGACTTTCTCCAAAAGTAATTGGGAGATCGATGCTTCCTTCAGGCGTTACTACCTCACCTCCGAAGCCGACGAGGGGGGTCGATACTGGCTTGAGAAGGCTTCTGGCAAGTGCCATTTTGTTGAAAGCCTCCAAGTATAGAATATCGGCTGAGCTACCTGTATCCACCATAATTCGATGTGTCAGATAATTTGATACCTTCAATGTGACTACGATGGAGTCTTCGTGAGGGAAGTGAATTCCCTTTGCATCTTCGAGAGTGAAGGAAATTGGAGGATGGCTGGTTCTTGACGAGCTAGACGTCTGTTCCAGCCAGTAGATTTGCTGGGGTTCTTTGGACGCCTTTCGAGCATATGCTTTTCTTGAAGCTTGAGAATCGCCCCCGCAAGCTGGTCCTCCGATGATGGTGCGGATTTCTCCCGTAGGCTCAGCGTCCTCTTGTTCAGTTTGATGATGAGATTGTTCCTTTTGGCGAGACGAGGTGTTCGCCCTTTCTGGTGATCGATTTTTACGAGCAACATAATCCTGGAGATGGCCTTTTCGAATAAGGGCTTCAATATGATCTCGTAGAGAGATGCAGTCTTGGGTTCTCTGCCCGTGATCTTTGTGGAAGTAACAGAATTTGCTCTTGTCCCTCTTCTCGGGATCGGATTTAATCTTCGCAGGCCACTTCACATATGGCTTGTGTTTAATCTCCATTAAAACCTTTTCATGAGATCGATTGAGAGGAGTGTAGTTATGATATTTACCAGAATAAGACTTCTTGGGAGAACGGTCGTGCTGATCACGACGATTCTTTCTATCTGCAGTAGAGGTTCCCTCTGGCTTGCGTTTCTTACCTTGTATTCTATGACGCGTCAATGCGACTTCTTCTGCATTGATATATTTCTGGGCTTTGGCTTGGAATTCTGTCATAGTTTTCGGCGGACTTTTATCCAAGGCAAACCTGAATTTCTCACTCGTTATTCCTGCTATGAGGGCTGCGAGCCCTTTTTCTTCAGTATAACCTTCAGTTTGAACGGCTTCAGCGGTGAATCGTACTGTGAACTCCTTTATTGTCTCCCCATGCTGCTGTTTTAGATTCATTAGATGGGAGGCTGGCTTCTTAATGCGAATGCTTCCCATGAATTGAGAAAGGAATATCTCTGATAACTGGGAAAAGGAGCTGATGGAACGAGGCTTTAATCCCCGGAACCACGTACGAGCTGCTTCTTTCAATGTTAGGGAAAAAGCCCTACACATGATTTCTGAGCCATGTCCCTCCAACTCCATGAGAGACCTGTATGTTTCTAGGTGTTCAAGAGGATCACCAATACCTGTATACGGGGTGATAACGGGCGTTCGATACTTTTTAGGTAATGGTGCCTCCATAACCTCGCTAGTAAAGGGAGACTCGGATTGATGCATCGCCGCCATGATGGTAGATGGCCCATTTGCCTGGTATCGCTGTTCCATGACATCAAAATGATCATGGATTCTTTTGAGATCTCCTTCCCATGGTAGGTTATAGCTTGATGTTTCGGCAGTAGAGCCCTAAGGTTGAGATTGTCGAGACGAACTAGAATGTATAGAATGTGGAGACGGCACAGGGAGATGGCTGGCGAGTGGTGGTACCTGTGGTTCGTCCATAGAATGTCTGGATGCCACTGGTATGGGCTGCGGTGGTAACCTTTCGGAGGCTTGTCTCTGCGGTTCGGGGAAATGCTGATCAAGCCAATTCGACAGGGCCTGAACTCCGGCATTTAGAGTTAGGAGAGTGTTTCCAAGGAAACGCAGGACATCGTCTTGATTTCCAGAAGCTTCCAATAATGGGTTTGCTGATGGCATATTTGGGGCTCCTTGAGGGATGTTCGTCGAGGCAGGTGGAAGGGTAGGTACGGATTCCGTCTCATCGGACGGAGGTGGTGCCTGCCTTGAAGTCGAAGGATGAACAGCCTTTTTAGGAGGCATCGCCGAAGGATTTTTATCGATGGTTGACGATCAAGTCGTTCCCACAGACGGCGCCAAACTGTTAACGTTAGATTTTGTAACTGGATCCTCCAGACGTTCACCTTCTCTCCAACAGATACCTTCCTCCGTTGGACCTGAAAGAAGACAGAAAGCAACTAAGGGTGGCTGGCGTCCAGCCGTTAGCCCTCCGATGCTTAAGTTAGGCCGAAGCAAGAAGAAGAATAACCAGGCAAAAACAGGCCAGAGATTATATATTGTGTGTGTACCTTTCTCTTAATGGAGTCACCTCTTTATATAGATCTGGAGCGATCCCATCTGTCATGTAAGATATCGAGATCCCGTTGATTTCGTGTACGATACCAAGATGCCGCTGATTTCGTGGGATAAGATCCTTATCCTTGGAGACGAGATCTAACCCGATGACTTATTTTGGCAATCACGTTCCTTGATAGCAATCCCTTGAGATTCGGAACCACGAGAAGATAAGCCCAAAACCTGACCTATACGGACCGTTGCTAGGCGTAGTAATAGCACTGATCGCTCATGTAGAGCTGGAAACCATTGTTGGAGTCATAGCCGGCGAAAAGGAAGGAAACGCCGACGGGACGGAAACCACCGAACTGGGTGTAGCCCTGCTTGGTATCGTAGAGGGATTGAACAAGCTGCTCGACGGGAATCGGGTGCTGGTACTGAAGGCTAAAAGGTGTCACTACGGAAAAGCTGTTCGCATGTTTGGAATATGGTCGCGAGTCCAAGTGCTCGCTCATTTAGACGTAACACCTTTCAACGACTTACGAGAAGGTCTGCTCGCGGATTTTGCTTTGCCGTATTTGACTATCGGCTATGAGAACTCGAGACTTGCGAATAGCTGCTCCGTATTTATCAATTCTGCGACTCTCGTTCAGATGATCTTGAGAGTCGAACGGGCGTCCCGCACTTACCCAATCTGCGACTCATGACCAGATGATCTCGAGGGTCCAATGGATACTTCCGTATTTACCCGATCTGCGACTCTCGATCAGATGATCTCGAGAGTCGAATGGGCGTCTGTGTACAATCTTAATAGCTGAGTTGATCTCCATTATTTTCCCTATAACAGTGGGGCTTTGTTTTGTATGAGTGGCCCTCCTTGAGAGTTGGTAGGATTACCCATGGTATTATTCTTCCAACTAAAATTTAGGTGGTTCTTCCAAGTAGAGTTGTACATGTTACCCACTGGTCCATTGAAAGGCCGTTAATAACCATATGTGGCATTTACTTGTTCTTGTAACAACTCTTGAAACGTAGGAATTGTAGGACAATCTTGCATAGCATGTATATTAGTGGTACAAATTCCACATATGTTCTCAATAGCTTCAGTGGACTTAGAAGCTCCACTCTTGCTAAGTTCCATGGCCTCGATCTTCCTTGTGAGGGTAGCTATCTTTACATTCACATCATCTTCTTCTTTAAGAATATAGATGCCTCCTTTTTCCTTTTGTTGAAGAGGCTTGAGATTACTAGATTTGTCTGAGGTATCCCATGATTGGGCATTCTCGGCCAACATGTCCAAGTAACTCCAAACCTCATCTGGATTTTTGCTCATAAACTCACCGTTGCACATCATCTCTACGAATTGGCGCATGTTGGAACTTAATCCATCATTGAAGAAGTTTATGATTTGTCAGCTTTCGTAGCCGTGATGTGGGCAAGCAAGTAGGAGGTCCTTATCCCAAATTTGGAAGAATGACTCATTCTCTTTAACCGAAAAGTTTATTATAGCTCTTCGAAGGGTATTCATTTTATGAGCCGGGAAGAACTTTTTCAAGAATTCCCGGGTTATCTCATTCCATAACCCTATCGAGTGTGGTCTAATAAAGTGGAGCCAACTCATGGCTCTTTCTTTCAATGAAAAGGGAAAGAGTTTAAGTTTGATGGCATCTTCTGAAACATTAGCATATTGCAAAGTAACCACCACTTCTTCAAATTCCTTTAAGTGTAGGTATGGGCTCTCAGAGTCTGGCCCATGGAACTTTGGTAAGAGTTGAATCACACCCGGCTTTATATCAATGTTTCCCCCAGTTAGTGGTAAGACCACGCACGAGGGTGTACTTGTACGAGCCGATTGTAGGTAGTCCCGTAAAGATCTCATTTGAGGAACATTGTGTACCTCATTCTCTCCTACTCCCTCTTGATTTGCGTTTGTAGTTGGAGTAGGGGGGAGGATTCCTTAAAGATATTTAATCCATACTCCCCAAACTATCACAAAGATCTTGTTATTTTCGGACTCGTCTATGGACTGATAATGGTCCAACTAGACCACCTTCGGATTGGAGACGATTGGTCTGGTCAAGTTCCCAACGGGACATAAACCACACAATTAAGATCTAAACTAATCCTAAGTCTTAAAATAGAAATTAACAAAATTCAGAAACTAGAAAAATCTGTAAAAAGCACTAAGTTAAAAGGATATTACCCGATTCGCTTGAACTATGGAAGAATTCCTACAAAATAAAATAACTTGTTAGTCCTAAGAGATCATAAAAAACTTATTTACTTCTACTTTTACAGTCACTAAAACAATCTATAACCGTTTATCTAAATTCTCCGGCAACGTCGCCAAAAACTTGTTCGCTCACCTTAAGTGCAAGGCTGCGATGTAGTAATAATTCTCGGTAAGACCGAGGTCGATCCACAGGGAATTGGATAAATAATTCTAAAGTATTCCAGCAACTTTAATTAGAACAATTTGGGATTTCAATTAAGAAAACTAACTCAAAACAGTAACTTAGAAAAATCTGTAATTTAAAGGAACTAAGGATTTCAAGGATCCACTTGTAGTAATTCCATGTTAATCCATTCAATCCAAGCATAAACACAACTAGATTCGAAGTTCTATCTCTTATCTAGTTGGAAGATAAAGCATTGAAGCACATTCAACCCCACTTAAACTTTCAAGTTCTAGTCCTAGTCAATCACATAGCATTCAAAATCATTGCCTTTAGAGGAACAGCCATGCCTATGGACTATGGCATGCTCAAGGGTTATCATAATTCGAATCTAATCAAGCCAAACATGATAAGCTCAGAGAATTGCAAGGAATCCATGTCTGGAGCACATGAACTCTCATAAAACTTCTAAAAATATCAACTTTATTCGAATTAGAACATTCAAAATCCAAACTTCAAGTGAAAGTACTTGAATCAAATTGAATTAAACATGAAATTGGCTATAAGCTTCACCTCTTAGCCCTAGCTGAGAGGTTCTAGCCGAGCATTGTCATACTACAATTAGAATCCAAAAGAAAAACTAAATGAAAGCATGGAAAACTAGAAAAATTGGAATCGACGAAGTTGTGGACGCTCCACGATGCTCTCCTTCACTTCCCACGACCTCCAATCTCTTCTAGGATACCTTTAGACA
The DNA here is from genome assembly GCA_003013855.2 of Liriodendron chinense. Taxonomy (NCBI): domain Eukaryota; kingdom Viridiplantae; phylum Streptophyta; class Magnoliopsida; order Magnoliales; family Magnoliaceae; genus Liriodendron; species Liriodendron chinense. The sequence continues at coordinate 12,201,981 of ML058384.1, read as the reverse complement.
AGGCCCTAGGTGCCCTTTTATAGAATAGTGTGGAAGATTCCAGATTGCGTAAGGAATCACAGAGTTACGTAGAGAAAATCGAAGCTTGTAAGACAAGCTCTATTACGCAGTCGACCAGTCGGACGACCGGTCTGAGCTCATGGTCGTAAAACATGAAAAACAGTTCAGCAAGCTTTTGGAATTTTTCGTCTTTCCCTGTTGAGTGCTCGATTGGTCTGACGACCGGTCTGAGTGGGAGTCAACCAATCTGACGACCGGCCTATCTTGATCCAGTGAATGGGGGGTCTCTGTTGAATTATAGACCGGTCGGACGACTGGTCCTGTGCCTTGGCCAACTGGTCAGACGACTGATCTTTAGTGCAGTGAGTTGTACTTCTTCCTTCTTCTTCCTTTTCTCTCTTGCTTCTTTCTTCCATCCTTTAGCACTTGGTTCCTTACTCTTTAATGTATGTAAAGTGCTCTCTTAAACCTGGAATCAGTGAAATCTCCATCTCGTGCCTACAATCACAAATCATGCATTAGAGAAGTCTTTTAAACATGCAAACCATACATAATATGTGATGAATTGAGGTTAGAATATGCACAATTCAGAGCTCAACAGATTCCTAGATGAATCTGGTATATGTGTGACATTTCGAGCAAATTTATGCTAAAAAATTAATTTTTCTGAATTTAAAACTCTTTTGGAAAACTTCGTTTCTATGTACTTGAGATTATATGAGTATGAGAGGAAGATAGATGGAGTGATTTGATTTTGAAACTCTTGAAATTCCTTTAATATAGTAGTTTTCTACATGATTTTCCCTATTTATTTGATTGATAAAAATTTTGATCGCTTTTGGATTCTGATTCACATTACACAATTCTCATCATTGAAAGGATTATGATGATTTATAGGTTAATTAAAATAAAGATTTAAGGTGTTGAGGAACCAAGCCAGGGATTTTTGTCCATCACATTCAGGAAAATGTTTGAAGAAAAGAAAGTTATGATATGGATTTTTAAAAATCGTATCTCATATTTTGATATGTGACGACAAGGAAAGGAACTATGTTGAAAATCTTATGAATATATCAAAAAGGGCTACCTATCACTAATCAGGAGAGGGCTAATAACCCAAGCTGGTAATGAGAAATAGTGTGAAAGTCGTCGAAGGAATGGAGGGAAAATTCCTATATTAGGCTTGTTGTTGATCTGTACACTTTTAGATCTTTAGTCTAGTTGATTTATGAAGAAGGTTAATTCTGAAAATTAATGAGATGAACATTCACTATGCACACTTGTTTGGATTCTTCTATTTATCAATCAATCAGTGGGGACTCTATTTGAAACACTCATTATGTTTAGGAATTTTAAGATTTCAACCTCTATTACTACGTTCTCTGTGAAATTGCAATTTTACCGCTTGTAGAGATACTTGGAGATATGCCTAATGTCTTAGAGGGGGGTGAATAAGACTTTTTGAATTTCCAAGTACAATTTAACAGTAATTTAAATTGATTGTACCAACCACAATTATCATAATTACATTCAAGGCAAATACATGTTCAATTTGCAAGAAAGGCTATCATTGAATTTTATCAAACAGTTAGCATTCATGATTGACTAAACTATTTCAAAAGTTCAACACATAGCAATCATTCAATCTCACAATGCACAACGATATATAGTGGTTCGGTTTCCCTACTCCACTCCTGGTTCATGATCTCAACGTATGAGAACACCATATTTCACTATAGATATGGTTTTAAATCAGGTTAACCTTCAGCCTTAACATCATATATTCTAGGACCGCATTTACCATCTGTCGATGGCCCAAACCAAGGACTTGTCGAGTTTGGATCTCAAACTCTCACAAATCCTAATCCAAGGATGGCCACATACACTCCCACCGAAGTTTTTCAATCCAAAGAATAATAACTCAATAATTGGGCTCTCAAATACTAGACATACCTAGATAGTTGAGCCTCAATTCAATGCCTTTGATGAGTAGCTTCATCTTCACGTGCTTCAGCTCCTCTTGTACTCCCAAGATTAGCTACCGATGCAAATGATATATGTATGATTATGCCAGGTAGTTGGGAGAGAGATGGTCAAGTTCCTCTTGCCTATTCAATACAATAGTTATGAAGGACCTACCAAACTTCGGCATTGAATGACTATAAAAGACCTCATGATGATGTTTCGAAGATAGGTCAGCCATGAATGCAAGTCTTGAATTCATAGTTCAAATCGAGCTTTGAATACTCAATGATAAGCCATTAATGGCTAGGTTTGAATGATGAAATCAAGGGAATTAAGAACAAGGAGAGTAGGAAGGAGTGAGTAAAAGCTCTCTCACTTGGCTCTTGATGGGTATTGAATGCATACCGTTAAAGACCCTAAGATGTTGCTTTATAAAGCCCCAAATGAGGGCTCCAACGGATCTAAAATAGTCAAATCCAACCTGTCAGAGAGAAGCCCGATTGGTCGGATAGGTCAAGCATAAGGCAAAGCTGCTGTAAGGATTTTAAGTTTGTTTGACCGGTCAAGACCGGTCGGATGGCTAGCCAGCTTAAGAAAACTTGTTTCTAAACACTTTGTTATGCCTGTCCGACCGGTCAAGGCTGGTCAGATGGCTTACCAAATCAATGCAACAAGGCTGCTGTGTAATTTTTGCAGTGCCTGTCCGACCGGTCATGACCGGTCGGATGGCTTCCCAAGCCAATGCAGCAAAGATGCTGTACACATATGAAATGCTGGTCCGACCGGTCAAGACCGCTCGGCACCTTGTTCAACAAGTATTGTACATTAGGTGAAGGCTGCTAGACATAGTGAAAGGGTCAGTCCGACCGGTCATGACTGCTCGGCTGCCTTGGAAATTATACAAGTCAACAGCAGCCTCTTCAAGGGTCTGTCCAATAAGTCATGACCGGTCGGCAGCCTTGGAACCTTGGCAATTCAGCTGTATTTTTAGCTTGGATTGATGGTGCATAGAGTCCAAAGTTTGGACAGTGTGTTCAATTTGATTTTAGCACCTTGCTAGGTAGAAACAAGTCTAATCAACTTGAGTTATAAGGTCGAGAAGGAATGGGTTTAGGTTGATAATTACGCCATTCATTGATGTTTTGGGATTCCTAAGGTCGATCTATATGCAACTTACCTGAGATCTTGTTTCTGCTTGAGCTTGAGCAAGAGAAGTAGCATAGACTTCAAGTCTTAAGCTTCAATTCTTCAACCGGGGCTCACAAGACAGGACGCGACTAGATGGCATGACAATTGACAAAATAAAGTGTACTAACACTTTGAATTTTGTACTTGTATGTCTTAGAGTTTATAGAAGCATAGTTTTTAAACGAGAGTTGAGTTAGGGAATTGGACTTGTTTCACGCATGTTTTGCTCGGGCGGTGTGTTGAGCTTGGAATTGTGCATATTCTAACCTAAACTCATCACATATTATGAATGTTTTTTTATTGATAAAAGACCTATCTTATACGTGTTTTTGTGTTTGTAGGAATGAGAGAGGAATCTTATGAATTCTATGCTAAAAGAACCTTCCTAATATGCATTAAAGACTAGTGGAAGAGGAACCAAGAGTTAGAGAAAAGAAGCAAGGAGAAAAGAGAAGAAGAAGAAAAAAAACTTAAAGTGAATAGCCTGTCCAACCAGTCGGCCATACCAAACTAGTCTACTGACTGGTCCAATTCCCTTATAGGATGGGTCGTTTTTCGCCAAACCTTGCTGGACTGAGACAGACAGGTCCGACCGGTCGGCTGTGCATATGATTTTGAAGTCCTGTTAAAGCCGTTGCTGCTTGTAGCTAGACCAATCGGCCAGGGGACCATGATCGGTCGGTCATCACCCAAACTGCGTAAATGCTTAAATTCTCTAAGATTCCAAGGTGGTGGCGTATTTTTGCTATAAAAGGACACCTTTAGTCTCATCTAAACACATCCCAAAAGAGTTCTACAATCACTAGAGGTGGAGATGATCAACATGAAGAGTCTACAACTCCTCCGATTAGGGTTTTTCTAGTTTTTCTATGATTTTATTAGTTTTTCTTATGTTTTCTAGTTCAATCATGACAATGCTTGGCTAGAACTTCTTAGCTAGGGCTAAAAGGTGAAGCTTGTAGTTAGTTTTGATGTTCAATTCGTTTATTCAAGTACTCTTTCTTTTATTTTGGATTTTCAAGTTCTAGTTTGAATAAAGTTGGTATTTTTAGATATTTTTTAGAGTTTGTGTACTTCGGACACAAGTTACTTGCAAATTTCTGAGAATGATCATATTGGTTTGATGAGATTTGAATTGTAGTAATCCTGGAGCATACAATGATCTTTTGGTACAGCTGTTACTTCGAAAGCTACGAGTTCATCTTCTTCGTGCTTTATTAGAACTAAAAGTTCAAATTTCCATATTTGAGTTGGTTTATGTGTTTTAACACAATATCTTCCAACTGGATGAGAGATAGGACTTTTATTCCAATTTTTTTTGTGCTTGATGAATGGATTGGCATTAATCTACTACAAGTGGATCCTCAGTGCTCTAGTTTTCTATTTAATTCTCAGATTTTTTTTACTATTTCTACTTAGTTCTAAATCTCTAAATTTCCTGAACTTTTGAATTCAAGTTATTGGAAAGTTAGAATTGGTTTATCCCTAATCCATGTGGATCGATCTCGGTCTCACAATCAAGTTATTCCTACTTCGCAACCTTGCACTTGGGGCGAGCGAACATATTTCCAACATGATCCCAATTAAGCTTAGTCCATGGATCTCCATTGTGCGTTTTTTTACAGAGTCTCCATTTAGCTTAGTCCAAGGATCTCTGTTGTGTATTTCTAGCAGGATCCCCATTGAACTTAGTTTATGGATCTTCATTGTGTATTTTTTACAAGATCCCCATTTAATTTAGTCCAAGGATCTCCATTGTTTATTTTTAATAGGATCCCCATTGAGCTTAATGGATCTCCATTGTGCATTTTTGGCAAGATCCCCATTGATCTCAGTTCAAGGATCTCCGTTGTGCACTTTTAAAAGGATCTTCATTGATCTTAGTCCATGGATCTCCATTGTGCAATGCAAACAGAATCCTCATTCAACTTAGTCCAAGGATCTCAATTGGGCATTTTTGACAGGATTCCCATTGAGCCTAATTCATGGATCTCTGTTGTGCATTTTTACTATGTCCCCATTGAACATAGTCCAAGGATCTCTATTGTGCATTTTTACAAGGTCCCCATTGAGCTTAGTCTAAGGATCTCCATTATGCATTTCCAACAGGATCCCCATTGGGCTTAGTCCATGGGTCTTCATTGTGCATTTTTTACAGCATCCCCATTGAGCTTAGTCCAATGATCTCCGTTGTGCATTTTTTATAGGATCCCCATTGAGCTTAATCCAAAGATCTCCATTGTGTATTTTCAATGGGATTCCCATTGAGTTTAATTCATAGATCTCCATTGTGCATTTTTTATAGAGTCCCCAATGATCTTAGTGCAAGGATCTCCGTTGTGTACTTTCAATAGGATTCCCATTGAGCTTAGTCCGTGGACCGCTGTTGTGCATTTTCGACAGAGTCCCCATTGACCTTAGTCCAAGGATCTCCATTGTGCATTTTCAACAAGATCCCCATTGAGCTTGGTTTATGGATCTCTATTGTGAATTTTCAATAGAGTCTCCATTGACCTTAGTCCATGTATCTATGTTGTACGTTTCCAACATGTTCCCCATTTAGCTTATTCCATGGATCTTTATTGTGCATTTCTAACAAAATCATCGTTGTAATGGATAAAGATTTTGTTTTGAGATATCCATCTTAGTATATTAAAAACATAAAACACATGTTACACCCACCCTTATGTCGATATTATCCCAAGAAGGACAATGACTAGTGGTGGCCCTATAAAAGGGCCATTGAAATGGAGGAAATGACGCCAGATGCACGTTGGAAGCTCGTCAGAGTGGGTCCCACAAAAGTGGCAACAACGGTCGTAAGGACCTTTATGGGGTGGTGGTCCCCTCTCTCCAAAATAAATTTCAAAGAAAAATACAAATGGGGTCAAGATTCAATCTTGGCTTCACATATAGATTTTTGAATTGGTTTCGTGAGGCCCATCATGTATCTCCATTGAAGTCCACTCCAACCATAAGCTCAGGAATTAATTTCATGGCATGACCCTAAGAGTGAAGGAAGAAGACATCAATGGTAGACCATGTAAGAGGAAACAACTCAGAAAGAAAGGCTATTGTTATCTCCATTTTGGGGCCATAGAGGGCTCCGATAAGATAAACTCAATGGGCTTCAAAGGTTTCAAGATGCCAAGAATAAAGTGAATGGATTATATTTCGCATGGAGTGGTTTAAATCCTCACTTAATTAGGGCTCTTAATGGAGCGGGTCAGATTCAAGATTTGATTCGCTCCGAATCTGTATAATACGGATTTGGATCTTAAAATAGGTCTTGTTAATTAAATGGACCGGATTTGGATCTTAAAATAGGTCTAATTAATTAAATGGACCGGATTTGGATTCACAAAAATATATCTGAATCCAATCCAAATCCATTTATAGATTTTCAGATTTGGAGCCGGATCCATCTGAATCCGATTCAGATCCGACTCATTGTCACCTTACTGTATATGCTATATCCATGCCTGCCATTGGTTTTCGAGATTATTTTAGGCCACGTCTTAAATTGAGACATATTCGACAATATCTAGGGCTGGTCATGAGCCGAGTCAGCTCGAGAAACTCGATCGACTCGACTCAAAAAAGCTCGCCTTGGCTTGACTCGACTCAGTAAAACAAGTCAAGCCAAGCTTCATTTAGGAGCTCGAGTAAGAAATCGAGTTAAGTTCGACCATTGGGTCACTCGACTCGACTCGATTCAAGTTCAACTCGGCTCGAGCTCGAGCTCGTTTCATATAGATATTTGTTAAAAAAAAAAATCCTAATCTTCTTATTTCTTGGTCCCCCCCCCCCCCCCCCCCCCCCCCCCCCCCACACACACACACACACACGGGTTCAAGCTTAAGACATATAAAACCCCCACACGTTGGGGGTTTCTTAATCCTAGTATTTTGTTTAGGTAAGAACATTCCTTGTTGAGCATATCTGATGGATTGAGTAATTTAAAGTACAAAACATGGTGAGCACACAGTGGTTGTGTGTTTTACACGCTACACAAACACAAGTGCTACGGTGAGACCACACACCATACATATCTACAAAACAGGGGCTATGGTTAGACCAAACACCATATGCAGCTATTGATTGCTATTTTACGAGGGAGGTGGTGCACATGATCCATGAATCAGGTAGGCCTCATCATGAAGATGGTCCACACAATAATTAGGGCAGTCCATTCACGTGGTGAGCTATGCATGTACTGTGTTAATTATGGTTCATAAAATATTACTAGTGGTTTGCATTGAATCCATGTGTGACTTGGCCAAAGAAAAAACTGATCAGAGCTAGGTCATTTTAATGGTGGATCCCACCTGTAGAAATACTATTCTCCCCTAATAAATGTGTGACTTCTCGAACTTAATGTTGTTGACTTTTAATTTGCATTTTGTAGTAAAAAATATAATAAATTGAGGTGGGAGCAAGCTTGACTCGACTCGAGGTAAGCTCGCCTCGACTCGATCCACTAGCTCGCCTCGAGCTTGCCTCAAAAGTTTTAGCAAACAAGGCAAGCTCCAATGGTAAGCTCGAGGGTGAGCTCGAGCTCGAACTCGAGGAGAGCACAAACGAGTCAAGCCAAGCTTGGCCCACCTCGACTCGACTCTGCTCGATGTACAGCCCTAGCCATATCACAGTAAATAGTGGGATTTTCATCATTTTGCTACTAAATTAAATATATCATGTTATATATTTTTTAGATTTGTGATGAGGTGGATTCGGACCTAGATCTGACTTGAATCTGATTGTTACATGGATTTTAGATTGAAAATGGATTTGGTTATTTATAAATGGATCGAATATGGATATCACCTTCTGGATCCGAGTTGGATTTGAATCTGATCTAAATCCGTCTACAAATTTTGGGACTTGGAGCTGTATCCAACTAGATTCGACCCAGATCTGACCTATTGAGAGCCCTACACTTAATAAGACCTACTCTCTTTTTTGGAAGACACTAAGGGCCCGTTTGGATGCCACCAAATAGGTTACTTTTTCAACTTACAGCAGTAGATAAGTAACTTATTTCATACAAGTAAGTTTGGTTTATGATAATTAATAAGCAACTTTTTAACTTAAAAATACATAATCACTTCAACTAATATTTTTAGCTTTTTTACTTTTTCACAAGTTGTTGAATAGAGTAACCGGAGAGGTGAAAGAGAGGAAAATGATAAGCACGTTGTTTACCATCAAGGCAGGCCCCACATGAATAGACAGTGTTGGTGTACATAGTGGGTGCATGTGATGGGCAGTGGATATTGAAGGTATGCCCCACATGAATAGACAGTGTTGGTGTGCACAGTGGGTGCATGTGATGAGCAGTGGATATTGAAGGTAGGCCCCACATGAATAGAGAGTGTTGGTTGGGCCCCACATGAATAGACAGTGTTGGTGTGCACAATGGGTGCATGTGATGGGTAATGGATATTGAAGGTGGGCCCCACATGAATAGATAGTGTTGGTGTGCACAGTGGGTGCATGTGATGGGCAGTGGATATTGAAGGTGGGCCCCACATGAATAGACAGTGTTGGTGTATACGGTGGGTGCATGTGATGGGCAGTGGATATTGCAGGTGGGCCCCACATGATGGATAATAACATTGACAGTTGGCCCTGCTTGATAGATGACCAACATCAAAGGCAGGCCCTACATAATGAATGGTGCACATTAAAGGTCAGGCCATAATGATGAATTGCCCACATCCAAGATGGGACCTACATGATGGACAACACACAATGAATGGTCCACATCAAAGGTTGGCTCCACATTGAAGGTGGGGCCCACATGATGGACAGTTCACGTCATGGACAGTCCACATCAAAGGTGGACTCCACATAATGGGCAATTAATAATGGTGGGCTCCACATGATGGATGATCCACATCAAGGTGGGCCCCACATGATGGACGGTTCACATCAAAGGTCGGGCTAACGAGAATGGTCCATTTCCAAGGCGGGATCCTCGTGATGGACAACCCACATGGGAGGTGGGCCCAGATGATGGATGGTCTACGTTAAAGGTGGACACCACATGATGGGTGGCGGATATTGAAGATGGGCCCCACATGATGGAAAATAACATTGATGGTGGGCCACACATGATGGATGGCCAACATCAAAGGTAGGCCCTATCTAATGAATGGTGCACATTAAAGATCGGACCCTAATGGTAAATGACCCACATCCAAGGTGGGTCCCACATGATGGATGGCCCACATTAGTGGGGCCACAAAATGAACGATCGACATCAAAGGTTGGCCTCACATGATGGACAGTGGATGTGAGGGGGTCCAAATAGACTTGAGGGATGATTACTTATGATGTTGGAAACCAAACATGCTTAATTTTCTACTTTTTGGATGATAACTTTGTTTGCCAAACATGCTTATCTTCTAATTAAATAGAAACCAAGATAAGTTACTTATCAAATAAGTAGCTTATCTTAAGTAACTTACAATCCAAATAAGCCCTAAGCATGTCTAGACATTCCTATCCTTAAAAAAGCAAATAGTTGGCGAATGCCAAAAAAACAACTAGCCGTTCGGAAAGCTTGGTCTGTCTTGAAAACAAACACCCCTTAAGAGTAATTGTCATGAAAATCCTAGATTAGGTGAGGCACGGGTAATCGCTTAGTTGGTGAGGCCATCACTATGGCCCCACTTGGGTGTATGTGTGGTATATCCACACCCTCCATCCTTTTTTTGATCAATCTTAGGCATGGTCCAAAAAATGAAGTAGATCCAAACCTCAATTGGCTATAAAGTAGGGATTGAGTTATAACCATTAAAAACTTCTTAGTGGCCACAAAATTTTTTGGATCAAGCTACTGTTTACATTTTTTTTTTCCATCCAAGTCTGTGTGTCGGCAAATAAACATTTGAGTTGGCTCTAGGAAGTTTTCAATGACGATCGTTCAATAGCCATTGTTTTCCTGTGCTGTGGTTCACCTTCTATTTAGATCTGTCTCATATTTACCACCATGCCATTAGATGCGTTGAAAAAAATAGATGGACGGCATTGATACGCAGCACATACATTGAGGTGGGCCCCATGGTTTAGGCCTCATCCACCAAGCTCTTACTTAGGGCTGTACATCGATTTGATCAATTCAATTTTGGATGAAATCGAAATTGAATTGATCTTCAATTTTCGAAATTGAAATTGAATTGATCTTAATGTTAAATTTTCGAATTGAAATTGAATTGACCCAATTTTTTTGGAATTGAATTGAGATTGAATTGATGAATTTTTCGATTCAATTCGATTCTATTTTTTACACATTGCAAATTGAAAACTTATAAGTTTTGTAGATTTGGATTTTATAGTACTTCAAATAGTAATATTAGTAGAAATACTTCTAAAAAGATATGCATAATAACTAGTCCATACATGAAAATTAGAAAAATCGTATTGATCCAAAGCTTTTGAGGCTCGAAAAATATTTTTAATGGTTATTCATCACTCTTTTTCTTGGTATGGTCCACCTGAGATTTGATCTTCTTATAATTTTGGATCATGTCCTAAAATGAGACGTAAAATTAGATGGATGTAATGGATATACAAAAAATACATCAAGGTAGGCCCCACACAGTAGGGGTAACACCCACTAAGTTGTTACCAACGTAACACTTAATTCACTCTTGGATAAATTTTAGAGATTGCGTACTAAGTTAGTACGCTTTTGTCGTATTGATTAAACTTAATTGGGCCTACTTTGAATGCATTTGGTTTACCACATCGTCCATTCGTTTTGCCTACTCATTTTAGCTGTTGAGCCCAAAATTGAAGCATATCCGAAACTTGGGTGGACTATGCCACATGAAATAGTGGGAATAATAATTTCCACCGTTGAAACCTTCCTAGGGCCCACAGTAGCGTTTATTTGTCATCTAACTTATTCGTAAGATCAAGTAGACATGTATGAATGAAAAACACAAATATCAGCTTGATTTAAAACTTCTATGGCCTACAATAATTTTTCAATGGTAAAGGTTCAATTCACACTGTTTCCTGTTGTGTGCCACTTGAGCTTTGTATATGCTTTAATTTTGGGCTCGAGCCATAAAATTATCTTTTAAAGTGGATGAACGGAGTAGATAAAATGAATAAATCATCGTGGGCCCCACAGAGTTTACTTAGTATGCCAAGCGCATTGAGTTACTAGTACACAATCTGATTCATCTTGGACTCTTGGGTGGGCACGGATATGCAGAAGGGTGGTTTCAAAGCTCTGTAGGCCCCACCATTGTGTATGTGCTTTATCTAGGCCCTCATTCCATTTTTCCATCTAATTTTAAAACATTATTCCAAAAATGAGACATGTCCAAATCTCAAGTGGACCACACCACAAGAAAATAGTGTGGGATTAACACTTATTATTGAAAACTTTTTAGGGGCTTAGAATTTTGGTATCAAGCTAATATTCGTTTTTTCCCTTCCTCTAGGTCTACGTGACCTTATCAACAGGTTGGATGGCAAACAAACGTTACAATGGGCCCTAAGAAGAATTTAATGGTAGACGTTAAATTCCCATTGTTTTGTTGTGATGTGGTAATATGAGATATATATCTTTCTAATTTTTGAAAATTTTCCTTAAATTCATATGTAAATATGTATGAACGGCATAGATAAAACCCACTATGATGTATCTATTTCTTCCATACTATATATATATATATATATATATATATATATATATATATATATATATATATATATTAATTCAATTTGATACCGATCAATTCAATTTTCAATTTGATTTGATCGGTTGGAATTAAAAATTAAAATTGAATTGAAATTAAAATTAAAAAAATTAAATTGAGTTAATTTTGGAGAACATTCAATTTATTCTTATTCAATTGACCATAAATTGAATTGTGTGCAGCCTTACTCTTACTCCTGCGGCCTACCCCGCCCGCTTCAACGGCTCAATCGTCCTCCAAGTCAGAAAACGGCTCCGAGACGCAGCCACCTGTCTTCCACTGCAATTTCTCCTTACGGCTAAGATTCTGCCACGTAAGCATATACATGTTTTCACAGCTCGCGCGAGATGATCAGCCGCACGCGCCAGCATCTCATACTTTCTAAAGATCCATCTGCACCATTCTATGGTAGGCATGCTGTTGGCCAAATCCAGGACGGTCCACCTACCAAGTAAGTCACGCTACACGTCGATATCATAAACCGTCAGTCATTTTCTGCTGTTCATTCTAATCTTACAAAATATATGAGCAGAACAGCCGTATTTTTTAATTGAGACATGATCCAAAGTGCTGCAGACACGATGGTTGGTCCCGATATCTCATTTACATGAGATATTAGCATGTGTGTTGCGACTCTTTCCTACCATCGCATGCGCGCGAGTACATTAATATTTCATTATAAGTGAAATGCTCTACTGCAAGTCTGCAACACCAGTCCACTTCCGTTTCAGAGACAGAAAAAGTAGAGTAGTAAATGGCGACGGCGACAGAGGTCACCGGCGATATTTCCGGCTGAGGATTCCGGTGAAATTCTAGGGTTCCGGAGGAGATCCTGCGCACGCTTCTACCTTTCCTTTACTTGTGTCAGATCCCGTCGTTAATTCCGGCGAGTGGATAAGGTCATCTCGAAGCTCGCCGGTGATTTTATTTTTTTTTGGCGACTAGGAGCGTCGATTCAGCGATTCTCGAGCTTGGAATCGGTTTCTGGAGCGATTTCCAAGGTTTCGTTTCTACCACTGCCGTTTGCGCTCCGATTTCTGCGAGAAATCTCGTTTCGGAACGCAATGCGGGTGATTTCGTAAAGTTCTTCCTGAAATCTGTTAAACCACAAAGAGGCTACATTGTAGAAATCTGTAACTGCTCTAGAAGACGGTTTCCTGGAATTTTTCTACAGATCGGAGCTCGGAATCTGCCATTTTTGCCGTTTCCTGGGTGAAATCTCTCTTTCGTTAACTAATGTGAGTGGTTTTTTTTTTTTTTTTTTTTTTTTTTTTTTTTTGTTTTTCCATGAAATCCTCCAAAATTGTCAATTTTTTGCCATCATTCTGCATATTTAAACTCTGTATTGGCTATTTTTCGCGATTTTCAATTTGTTTTTTTTTTTTTTTTTGGTTCATGTACTTGGATTTTCTATGCATTGCTGGTTGGAAAAGGGTGTTTTTACTGATTTCTAGGGTTTCTATCAGTTGTTTCAGTTAGAGATCTCGTTTCAGAAGGCTAAAACCAGTGATTCTTTTCGCCTTCTTTCTTCTTATTCTTATTCTTCCTCCTCCTCCTCCTCTTCTTCTTCTTCTTCTTCACATCAAATCCTTAATAAAGCATCAATATTTGAAAATTCTCCGGCAGATTTTAGCTTGCACCCGATCTCTTGCTCTATTTGCCTGAGATATCCAACTATTCAAATGCTAATTGCAGTGATTTAGTTCCATTCTTGTTGGAAACTTCTAAAACTTGGAATTTCCGCTCCATTTTCTGCTGTTTCCTGCAGAGGTTTTCTCCTCTGATTTGTATTTATAGGATTTATTTCTGATTTTTTTTTTCAACTTTTTTGAGCAGCAAAAATCACATATCTACAACCATCAATAGTATTGTTGAGCTCCAATCATAGCCATTTATCTCCAAGTTGTTTGAATATTGATAATTTTGTTGGCGTAAACACAGACACAGAAGTTCATCTGTTTTGGAATTTCTCTCTTCCCGTATTTGAGCATTTGCAGCTTCGTTCTGTGATCAATTTTTTCCAATTATATATATTCGTTTTGCAATCTCAACAACTATTTGAACTCTAGTGCAATCATATGTATATTTGTATTTCTCTGAATTCTGTTAATATCATCTGATTTCAGCTACGTTCCTGTCGAACAACGCTCCTGAGATTCCAATAGAAGCATTGAACCCTTTAATAGCCACCTAGAAAATTTCAGTAGGTAGTGATCAGAAATGAGAAAGGTACTGAAGCTCCTCACCATTCTTTCCTTTCTTCTGGTTGTTGTCCGACCGGAAGATCCAACAATCAATGATGAAGTTCTCGGACTTATCGCTTTCAAAGCGAATCTCCATGATCCAGACTCAAAGCTGATCTCTTGGAATGTAGATGACAACTACCCCTGCAACTGGGTAGGAGTGAAATGCGATGTTAGAACTAACCGAGTAACAGAACTCGCCCTCGATGGGTTGTCTCTATCTGGACGGATTGGCCGATGCCTCCTCCAGCTGAAGTTCCTCCAACGATTGTCTCTCTCAAAGAACAATTTCACCGGCAGCATAGAACCTGGGCTCACCCGTCTGGCTAGCCTGCAAGTTATCGACCTGAGTGAGAACAGTTTCTCTGGTCCAATCCCAGAGGAGTTTTTTGAGCAATGCATGTTTTTGAGAGAGATCTCGCTCTCAAGAAACAGATTCTCGGGGGTGATTCCTCAAAGTCTGAGCTTATGCTCGACACTTATAGCTCTCAACCTCTCCTCGAATGGGCTCTCAGGTAATTTTCCAGATGGACTCTGGTCTCTGAATGGGCTTGCATCGCTTGATTTGTCAGATAATTCTCTGGTTGGTGAGATTCCAAATGGTATTGAGCGGTTGTCCAATCTGAGTATGATAAGCTTACGGAGAAACGGGTTTTCAGGGCAGTTGCCAGACGGAATTGGAAGCTGTTTGCGTTTAAAGACAATGGATTTCAGTGAGAATTCGCTGTCTGGGAGTCTTCCAGATTCAATTCAGAAGCTTACTTTGTCCAGTTCTTTAATTTTACGTGCAAATGCTTTTGTAGGACAAGTTCCATCATGGATTGGAGAAATGAGAAGTCTTGAGACTTTGGACATGTCAGGGAATGGATTTTCAGGCGCGATTCCTGTTACAATGGGAAATCTAAATTTGTTGAAGGTGTTGAATTTTTCGGGAAATGGGCTTACTGGGAGCTTGCCAGAGTCAATGTTGAGTTGCAAGAGCCTAATGGTTGTTGATTTAAGTCGAAATTTTTTGACAGGTAATCTTCCAGCATGGGTTTTCAAATTGGGCTTGCAGAGGTTTTCAGCTTCACAGAATGAATTAGCCAGTGGAGTGGAAAGTTCTCCTTCTGAATCCACGGAGCCCTTCCACGAGAGCCTTCAGGTCTTGGATTTATCTGACAACAAATTTTCTGGCACAATTCCATCAGGCATTGGGGTTTTGAGCAGCTTGCACATCCTGAATATGTCTCGTAATTCTCTCATGGGTGTGATTCCAGCTAGCATTGGAACATTGAAGGACATGGATGTCCTTGACTTGAGTGAGAATAGGTTAACTGGAGAAATTCCATCCCAAATTGGAGACTGTTCTTCTCTAACTTCTCTGTAAGTGTGCTTTCTTATAGCTATTGATGTCTTTCTTTTTTTTCTTTTTTCTTTTTTTTTTCTTTTTTTATGAGGTGTAAATTATCTCCTTTTTTTTTCTTTCTTTTTTCGCCTACTTTTTCATTGGTGTTCAAATTCATCACTCAAATTTCTTCTCTTGTAAAAAACTGTTCATGGTCACACATTTTCAGTTATCATTTGATTTTTGCCCATTTTCTCTGGAAACAACTGCTTGGGCCATTTTTGCTCAATTGAATGTTTGAGTCTATTTGGA
Source organism: Liriodendron chinense (assembly GCA_003013855.2). Taxonomy (NCBI): domain Eukaryota; kingdom Viridiplantae; phylum Streptophyta; class Magnoliopsida; order Magnoliales; family Magnoliaceae; genus Liriodendron; species Liriodendron chinense. Next base: position 12,186,229 of record ML058384.1, on the reverse strand, counting down.
TAACGGTGGTCTGTGACTCTGTGACTCAACTACAGTTGTTTGGTGCAATCCTGTATCTTCTGATGATTGACAGAACCTATATATATATTGCAAATTGATCCTGCGTACTTGCTTTCTGCTGTGTACCATTCTACTGTCCAAGTGATGGACCATGCCCCAAAAATCACACAGATCAGTAACCTGTTTTTGGACAGTCTGCAAGAGTTATGGCTTACAGTCCACAAAAGTATCTTCTAATTGTATATTTGAAGTGTTAGACTATACACTGAGCTTCAGTGTTTTGTTTCTACATAGGATCATTTTTCTTTTTATTTCTATGTTGTTTCATTCTTCATTGAAAAAAAGAAAATGGAAAATGATAGAATGCTCATGAGTGGAATTTATGCATTTAATAGATTTTAGCTCGTGAAAGCAACTTTATTAGAATGCTTGAACACTGAGAAATGTTTGCGTTTCTGTTGCGTTTTATTTCAAGCTTCAACATTCAAAGACTTATATATGTTTACTCTCTCTTCTCAAAGCTTCAAACTAGAGTGCTTGGAATTAAGGTTCTCAGCAATGACTGATTCTTCTGTACTATGTGTGTTTTTTTTCCTGGATTTTGTATAGGATTCTATCACATAACTACCTCACAGGCCCAATACCTGCAAAGATAGCTAATCTCTCTAACCTTCAAACCATAGATTTCTCCCTCAACAACCTCACAGGGACCATACCCAAGCAGCTTGGAAATCTCATCCACCTATTCTCTTTCAATGTCTCACACAACCATCTTGAAGGCGAGCTCCCCCCTGGCAGTTTCTTCAACACCATCTCTCCCTCCTCCCTATCTGACAACCCGTCTCTCTGTGGCTCAGCGGTCAATCGCACCTGCCGTGGCGTCATTCCAAAACCGATCGTTCTCAACCCAAATTCCTCCACTGACCCCTCCATCCCCGGTTCCTCATCGAATATGCACCCCAAGAAAATCATTCTCAGCATCTCTGCTCTCATCGCTATAGGGGCTGCTGCTGTCATTGCCCTCGGTGTTGTCACCATCACCGTACTTAATCTCCATGCACGCTCTGCCGCTCCTCTCCCTGCTGCTGCCCCCACCGTTTTTGGTGGCGATGAGGACTGCAGCCAGTCACCCACTACTGATGCCAACTCAGGCAAGCTCGTCATGTTCTCAGGTGACCCCAACTTCAGTGCCAGCACTCACACACTGCTCAACAAGGACTGTGAGCTGGGACGTGGTGGCTTTGGAGCTGTCTATCAAGCTGTCCTACATGACGGGCGCCCAGTCGCCATCAAGAAGCTCACTGTCTCAAGCCTAGTCAAATCCCAAGAAGATTTTGAGAGGGAAGTTAAGAAGCTCGGAAAGATCCGACACCCCAATCTTGTTATGCTTGAAGGCTATTACTGGACTCCGTCACTACAACTCCTCATTTATGAATTCGTTCCCGGTGGGAGTTTGTACAAACACCTCCATGAGAGCTCTGCCTCAAACTCCCTCTCATGGCAAGAAAGGTTTGACATAATTGTCGGGACTGCAAAGAGCTTGGCCCACCTGCACCAAGTAAATGTGATACACTACAATCTGAAGTCAAGCAATGTCCTGATCGATGGCTCCGGAGAGCCGAAAGTCGGTGATTTTGGGTTGGCAAAGCTGCTGCCGATGCTAGACCGTTACGTTCTAAGCAGCAAAATGCAGAGCGCACTTGGGTACATGGCCCCAGAATTTGCATGCCGAGGGGTGAAAATCACTGAGAAATGTGATGTGTACGGGTTTGGCATCTTGGTATTGGAGGTGGTGACGGGAAGGCGGCCTGTGGAGTACATGGAGGATGATGTGGTGGTATTATCTGACATGGTCAGAGGAGCATTGGAAGAAGGGCAGGTGGAGGAATGTGTTGATGGAAGGCTACAAGGGGAGTTCCCAGCTGAGGAGGCAGTTCCATTGTTGAAGTTGGGGTTGATATGCACATCGCAGGTGCCATCGAATCGGCCAGATATGGGAGAGGTGGTTAATATATTGGAGCTGATCAAATGCACATCAGAAGGTCAGGAAGAATTCAGTTGAATTTGATTCTTTCTTCTAGAGACTGAAATAGTAAAAAGAAGATCAAGTTATATGGGTTGTACGGCGAAGTGGAATCCGGGGAGTAAGCTTTTGAGAAGAAGGAAAGGTATGATTTGATGTAATGTTTTTTGGTTTCTCCTGTTTTGGTCTGGTTGGCGGTATTGTGTTATTGTAGTTTGGTTCATATTCTTCTCCTGTTATTGTTACGACCGGATTCCTTTTCACCGGGTTCAGATTTTGGACCCTTGAAGGATACTTTGTTACCACCTTATTAATTTTAGTTTGTACTTCCCTTCAATTTTTGAGAAGGTCGCTTCTTCTTAGCTAACTTCGGATAAAAATGTATTAGTGAATGATTCCGAATGTGTATAATTTGGGCATGTTTTTCTTTCCATTGGAACTGTAGATTCTGTGGCACACCAAGTGCCTGGACCACAGCACAAAAAATCACAAGGACTCTTACAATGGCTTTAACAGCTTGCAAATGCAAATGGACTGTCATGGCAAACTAGGGGGTATGGCACGCCCAAAGCCGTGGAGAGTGCAGGGGAGATAAGAAGGAGAGAGGGAGCAAAAGGGTGCGGCTACTCCTGACAAAGAAATCTGGAGATGTCGGACAACATGGGCGTCCCACTCCTACATTTTGCAATTTGTGGCCTACTTGAGGGCGGAGTCTTAACATGAGCTGGTGCGATGTCATACAGTTAATTGAGTGGGCTTCAGAGAGCCTTTGATGCATGGTCTCATTGATACTGCAAATGTTGACCTATGAGGAAAGATCTCATTAATACTGTAAATGTTGGGTTACTGGGCAAGGAATAAAAGTAGACTACAAATGTGGGGCTATAGGGAGAGTCGAATAAAAGGTGAGGCCATTCTTATAAAATGAAAACACCCTCGGTTGAAGGGCCTGCCACGATTGATATTATTGTTAGAGCTCCTCCCCCTACTCATTGTGGAATTAAAAATGGAAGTGGGTTGCGTCCTGTCCAGCCTGGACCAAATCGGTCCGTGCAGGGGCTCTGTGGGGCCCACCCTGATGTGTGGGTTTTATCCATGTCATTCATCCATTTTTCCATATCATTTTAGGGTATGATAAAAAAATAGGCATTGAACAAAGGCTCAAGTGGACCATACAGTGGGGATTGAATGCACACCATTAAAAACTTCCTTGGTGCTACAGAAGTTTTGGATCAAGCTGATATTTGTTTTTTATCCTTCATCCAGGTCAACCTGGCCTTATGAACAGGTTGGATAACAAATAAACATCACAGTGGGGCGTTGGAAGGTTTCAACCGCGGGCGTCATCATCACCGCTGTTTCCTGTGGTGTGGTCAACTTGAGCTTGGATCTGCCTCTTTTTTTTATTTTTGGTTCATACACAAGTGATCTGGAAAAATGTATGAACAGCTTAGATAAATTCATACATCACCGTGGGCCCCACAGAGCCCCTACCTGGACCGATTTCCGTCCATGCGGGAGCAAGACGGTCCAAATCGGATTGCCTCCTGAGTTACTCAGTAGGCTCTTATTGTACTGAGTAAACTCACTTGGGCCCATTGTAGCTTATCTACACCGTCCATCCACTTTTCCAGATCATTTAAGGGGTTGAAACCGAAATTGGACCATACCACAAGAAACAGTGGGTATAATGATTTCCACCTTTGAAACCTTTCTAGGACCACAGTGATGTTTATTTGTCATTCAACCTGTTCACAAGATCTCAAAGACATTGTTGAAGGGAAAAAAAAAAAAAATCAGCTTGATCCAAAACTTCCGTGGCCTCAAGAAATTTTCAACGGTACAGGTTCAATTCACATGGTTTCTGTGGTGTGGTGCACTTAAGATTGTTATATGCTTCAATTTTTGTCTCAAGATATAAAATTATCTGTTAAAATGGATGAACGGAGTGGATGAAATATATAAATCATGGTGGACCCTGCAGAGCGTACTGAGTTACTCAGTACGCAGTCCCCTTCCAACATAGTCTAAGCTTCTTTTAAAAATGTCCAAAAGCTAATTGAGTTTATACAATGTAGATATAGATAAGTAAGCAATGGTTCATGTCCGATAGGTGCAAAGATGCTCCCATTGGATATGTGGCTGCAAATTTCAGGCGAAGAAACTACAATTGAACTCGGATCTGCTATCAGACTCTACTTCCATACTCAGCTCATTTATCTGACTGATCGGACAATCATACCCATACAATTACGAGGACGCAAAATGAATGGTAAGACCAGGGCTGGTGCTACTGTCAATTATTACTGGCCTTATTTGAATGGATTTAATCATCTGATAAGGGTGATAGTGGGTCCATGTTCAATCCACAGTGAACCCCCACAATCCAACGGTCCAACGTGATCATGGGTGGGCCCCGTAGGGCCCCACGAATTCCTGCCACGAAAAGAGTGAGTATGAGTAAGGGAAGAGAACAAAGAAAAGGAGATGCCGAAAAGCAAAGAAAGTGGTTTTGAAAAGGGACGTATGGAGGAGTATGAATGCATTGAATATGATGATGTCGGACAAAAACAACACACTTTTATTTACTTTCAGATACCTTTAGGTTTGAATTTTGGGGCTAGACTAGAGTGACAGTTCCACTACCATTTCTTTTGGTATCTCATCATCTGGAATTGTCCATGTATGGTAATATGGACCATACAAACGGTGGACCCAATTCTGCATCGAACGTATACTGACCAGGCACTGTTTTGAATTAACTCAACCATCTGATTTTAGTCATTAAGGACTGCTGACCATTTTATTGTTAACTGTCCATTTTATACGTGTCCCACCAACAATAGGTTCTATAATTTGAACGGTTTGGATTCACTTCATGCGCACCAAGTGTACTATAGATGAGGCACTATAAGCGATGGCGACCCATCACTGCAGCCTTGTCCTTGAAGGTTGTTTACATGCTTGTTGCTTTGCTATTTGTCTCTCCAAACGCTTCACGCTATTGCGTGCTGCGTAAACTGTGGTAATATTGAAATGATGGGGTTTTCTTCCTCAGTCACAAAGGAGAGAGAGAGAGAGAGAGTGCACCCTGGTGAGATAGCAGGCCTAAACTAAATTCTGGTCAGGCGACCAAAATTTCATCAGATGAAGCAGTTTTGCTGCTGGACTGTTTCTACAACAGTCGAGCGCCCGATGATTAAGGTGACCGGGCGCCCGATATTTAAAATTTTTTCTTCTAAACTTACTGAAACGTTTTTGGCTTGGGCGGGCTCGACGGTCTGGTGACCAGACGCCCGAGCCGACGCGGACTACTTATACGCAGTTTCCTTATTGGGTTCTTACTTAAGGGGTTCCAAATCAGGATTAGGTTATCCCATCAAGTTGTTTTCACGTCCAAGGTGAGAGAGAGAAAGAGATGAAGCTTGTAGAAGGGAGAAATTGCTTAAAGAGGAGTTCTTCTGCGCAACTGTCATCTCAGCGCTTCTATATCCTCGTGATCGGTGAGATCCTCCTATGTTTATAATTCTCTTATTGTTTATTCACTCCTACGTGAATGAAGAAGGTTTGATCCAAGTGGTGTGTGCTTGTGATCGGTTGTAAACGATTATCTGAGATAGTTGATCGTTTGTCTGGACAAGGTACCGTGCTTTTTACCTCTTTCGAGGGTTTTCCACGTAAAAGCTCCTTATGTCATATGGTTGATGTTTTATTCTTGATTATTGCATTATCATAGCCTATAATTCTAGTGCATTGGGGGGGCGAGATCTTAACGTTTGTGTGAAACGCACCCAACAAGAAGCATATCCGAAGCTCAAGTAAGCCACACCACAGGAAACAGCGGGAATTTGACAACGACAATTGAAAACTCCCAAGGGCCGTGAAAGTTTTTAAATCAAGCCGATATTTTGTGTTTTCCCTTCATTGACCTTATAAGGTTGGATGACACATAAACATCAATATGGGCCCAACAGTGGATGTCATTGTACCCACTATTTCCTGTAGTGGGGTCCACTTCAGCTTTACATATGCTTCAATTTTGGGCTCAGGCCCTGAAATGAGCTGAAAAAATGGATGGACGGTTACGATAAGAAAGGGCACCGATTTCCTAAGAAAGCCTTGCGTAGGAAGTTCCTGCGTGCTAGGAATCAAGGTGGGGCCTAAAGTGATGTTTTTTGATAAATCCACCCGTCCATCTATTTTGGGAGCTCATTTTAAGACATGGAAACAAAAATGAACCGGATCCAAGACTCAAGTGGGCCTCACTAAAGGAAAAGGTAGGTAGGTAAATTACTACCATTGAAACCTACCTGGGGTCCAGGGTGATGTTTATATGACATCCATACCGTTCATAACGGCACTACTACTGGTATGAACTGGAAATACAAATATTATCCTGATTCGAGACTCCCGTGGCTCCACAAATATTTCAACTGCGGACGTTCAATCCTCACGTTTTCAGCCCACTTGAGTCTTGGATCCGGTTCATTTTTGTTTTCATGTCCTAAATTGAGCTCCCAAAACGGATGGACAGGGTGGATTTATCAAAAAACATCACTCTGGCCCCACCTTGGTTCCAACGCAGGAACTTCCTGCGCAAGGCTTTCGCAGGAAATCCGCGCCCAATAAGAAACATACAACATGTGGGCTCGACACAGTTTATCCAATACGTTCTAGCCTACTGAGTTATTCAGGATGCAATCCGCCCCTCCAAGGCAATCTGCATTCCTATCAAACAAAGAAAAACCGTAATAATTATGTACTTGTATTTATTTACCTTTATTTATCCCATGGAAATGAAAAACAAACAGGCCCAAAGTGATATGGCCGAGCATTCAACCGCATTTTGTGCTTTTTTTTAGTTTGTAAAAGTACGCCCCATGATTCAGGGATCCAAACCATTGATATGTTTGGATTCACCTTGGATGGCCCTTCTGGCGGGATATCCCAAGGGGCAAAATCTTAAAAAAAAACTTCCTTTTGGAGGCTGGCGAAATGTGGTTAAGAAGATACAACAATGATGCACATGCAAACAAAAAAGGTTCGAAGATTTGACAGTTAAGATGTTTAAACATTGGACAAATTTGGATGCTTAGGCAATTCCTAGTGGGTCCCATTATATGTATGGTTCGCATTATAGTTTGCAGACCAGTTGAATTTACCAATTTACCAGGGACTAAGCCAAGTTGACCTGGCCCAGTAATTGTTGACCTTGTCAGCAGGTGAGACAGTCGACATGCCCGGTTGGGCCAGGCTGACATCTGTTCATGCCCAGCCCACAAACTAAAACCCAAGCGGGATCACATGACAGGCCGAACAAATAGGCCCAAGCTCAGCCTGTGATAATTATGCATGATTCAAGCCCCAGCTTAAGCTGGGAAACCAACTTTTGTGCAACGCTGGGGCTGTTCATCATGCATGATATTTGACAAAAATGCCCTTGAAATCCTATACCGGCTAAGCCAGGCTCTCCAATGAAATCTGAGCCCTTCTCAATTATCAAGCAGGCTTCAATTTTAGGCCCAGGCCTGGTCCTTGGGTCCAGTATTCCCTCCCAAGTGACTAGGCCTCCATCCCAATGTGCCAGTCCAGTCCGCTGACTGCCCTATCAGTCGGCTAGGAAAACTAAGTTCTTCCATGGTTAGGGTTAAGGGTGCCAACAAGCCAGGTTAGGGCTGGGCCAAGCTTTGTCCCAGCCCGTTATTTTGTCTAAGCCCAAACCCAGCCCAAGCTTGTGACGGGCAAAAACAGTCTAGCCCAAGCCTGGACAGAGTAGACGGACCAAACCCAAGGCCAAGCCTGTGAGAGATTCACATAAAAAGTGAGAGAAAAACACTATTATTATTTATCACTAACAATCCATTTAATTCAAAAGGAAAAAAAAGAAAAAGAAAAAAAAAGGTATTTTCGGAGCGTTGCACAAAACTTTAGGATCTCACACCCTAAATATGTGAATTATGTGATAAGATAATGCAACAAACACAATCCAATCATCAACCACATGAACACGAGAATTTTACGTGAAAAAACCTCAACAGAGGTAAAAATCATAGGACCTCGTCCAGATCAACAATCCACTATGTAAAAACTATTTACACAGCTATCACGAGAACAACCCACTCGGATCCAAATCTTCTTCACCCATACATGGGTGCATAACAATAAAAATGAACTAGAAATTGAGAGATCTCATCGGATTCAAGGACATAGAAGAACCTGAGACGTCGACTGCACATGGATGAATCTTCACGAGCAAAAATATCCTCTCTACAAGCTTCCTCTCTCTCTCTCTCTCTCTCTCTCTCTCTCTCTCTCTCTCTTCCTCTCTTTTCTCTCTCTCTCTCTCTCTCTCTCTCTCTCTCTCACCTTGGTGTTCACTCCCCAAGTGCAAGGTTGCGAAGTAGTAATAAATTCGGGAAAACCGAGTATCGTCCCACCGAGATTTGTTTATAAATATTTTCAAAATTTATCTAAAATAACTTAGAATCGATATTATATTAAGAACTAAATCTAAAAAATAAGGATTTGAAATAAAATAGTGAATATGAGAAGTGATAATAATCTAAATGGCACTAGAACGTCAAGGATCCATTTTTTATTATTTTCAATGCATCAACACAACTAAGTCTCTCACAACTCAATCGAAATCGAATTTCTGTCTCTATCCGATCGGAATATAAAGCAGTTTAATCAATCTAAAATAGTCGCTTGTTCATTGATTTGATTCCCACAATAATGCTTAGGCATTGGGCACACTCAATTGTATAGGCCAAGCCTTCATCCAATTCATAGCTTTCATCAAATCTTGTCACTAGACTTGACTACAACCAATAATTTGAACTTTAATTAAAACAAAATCAATCAGCAAAACAATTATTCCATATTAAAATAAAAGATTAGAACTTTAGTTTGAACTAGTTCCCACATTACGATCATGATATTCTACACAAGGCAATTAAAGAGTCTGCCATACCTGGAGTCGATGATAGATAAATGAATTACACAAGTATAAACAATGCAAAAAGGTAAGCTAATATATTTAGATTCTCTAAGAAACACATGAACCCGGAGTCATCAAGAGATTAAAGAAGAACTAAACTAGTACTTTATTCAAACTTCCATCAAACCAAATTCATCAATTAAATCTTAAAAAGAAAACCTAGGTTACATCAATCCATAAAAAAAGGAAATTAAAAGCTTCACCTCTTAGCCCTAGCTAAGAGGTTTTAGTTTATCTCTAACATCATTGAACTAAACTCTCTAAAAAACATGAAAACTGCTAGAAAATAAAATAGAAATAAGAAACTCGAAATAGAATTCTTTCTCCCAAGCCTCCTTGATCTTCTCCACGTCCTAGCATGCCTTAGGAATGAAGATGAGGTGTCCTTTTATAGAACAAATCACCCACTGACGAAGAACCTTTGAGAATCTATGTAGACCTTTCGTAGTGCGTAAGGAAATCGAATTTCCAAAATGAAAAATTTTGTTTCTAGACATTAGTCGGCCGGCCGGTCGGAGCTTGCACAACAACAATAGTAGCTCAGGACATCAACTGACCTGTCTGTCGATCGGTCGGCCGGATGACAGGTCGGTTAGTGCATTTTTATGTCCAACGATTTTGTGATTTCTGGAGGGTTTGGCCGACCTGTCTGCTGCAATGGTCGGCCGGTTGGACGACCGATCGGTTAGTCTATTTGTTGATGATTTTCGCATTCTTCATTCTCTATCTTCATTGTATCTTTCCTTCACCTCTTGTTCTTTATTCCTTTAATCTTCAAGGTATGTAAGAAGGGTCTTTTATCATCAAAATAGTGAAGTCTCTTTCTCATTCCTACATTTACAAAAGCATGCATTAGATAAGTCTTTAAACATAGGAAACATGTATAATGAGTGATAATTAGGGGTTAAAATATGCACAATTCAGAGCTCAACACACCCTTCAACTAGCATTTTGCTAGTCCCGAGCAAAACATATGTGATAGCCATGTTGTACTTTGCAAACATATCTGATGATGTTGTGAGACTTAGGTTATTTCCTTTTTTCTCTTAAAGAGAAGGCTAAGGCTTGGCTTCATGCATTAAGGCCAAAATCAATCGGCACATGGACTAAGATGACTAGGGAATTCATTAAAAAGCTTTTCCCTACTCATAAAACAAATATGTTGAGGCGCCTAATCATAAATTTTGCCCAAAAAGAGGATGAGACGTTCTTCCAATGTTGGGAGAGGTTCAAAGACTTATTGAACACATGCCCACATCATGGCTACGAAATTTGGCGGGTAATAAGCTTTTTCTATGAAGGACTGACTTCGCCCATGCGCTAATTCGTAGAGATGATGTGCAATGGAGAATTCATGGCCGAGGAAACATGGGACTATTTTGATATCTTAGCCAAGAATGCAGAATCTTGGGATACAACTAAACCAGCAAATCCCAAGATAAGCCAACAAAGAGAAAATGGAGGAATTGATGTCCTTTCTGAAGAAGACAATATAAGTGCACGTGTGGCTAGCCTCACAAAAAAAGTTAAGGCCATGGAATTAGGGAAGGAAGAAAAGACTAAGTTAAGAATATTTGTGGAATTTGTTTTGGTAACCAACATGTAACACAGGATTGTCCTACAATCTCTGCGTTCCAGGAAGTTCTACAAGAACAATCAAATGCCATAAATAACTATCAACGTCCATTTAGCAATCCAAACTCGAACACGTATAATTTTGGTTAGAGGAACCATCCCAATTTTAGTTGGAGGAATGGGCCATCAGAGAATACAAACAATAACTCAAAAGCTATGCTTGAGGAAATATTGGGAACATTCATCTCGGCCCAAGCTGAGTACAATAAGAATAATTCTCACAAAATCGATGGGTTCATGTAAGAACAACTAAAATTCAATCAGAATTCATCTCAAGCCATCGATGATTTGAAAACTTCAATGACTAGAGTCGAATCTCATCTTAGTGTTAGGGAGAAAGGCACACTTCCTGCCCAACCTCTCCCTAACCCAAGAACCCAATTTGAGATACAAGACCTCAGTCCATCCTCCCAAAATACGGAGCATGTTCAAGTTATCACCACTTTGAGGAGTAGCAAAACAATTGATAAATACAATCCGGTGAAGGCCTCAAAGCCTAATGATCTGAAAATCGCCAATAAGGATGATATCTTTAACAACACTCCACATGAGAAAGAACCGGAAAGGCAATACAAGTTGGTCGCTCCATTTCCCCGAAGGTTGATTTCACCCAAACCTTTAGACAAAAACCTAAAAATTTTAGAGGTTTTTAAGCAAGTGAAGATCAACATTTTGTTGTTGGATGCTATAAAACAAATACCATCTTATGCCAAATTTCTAAAGGAATTATGCACAGTCAAAAGGAAACACAATGTTCACAACAAAGTACTTTTGACTGAGAATTTGAGCGCTATTATCAAACAAGAGGTGCCCCAAAATACAAGGATCTGGGTAGTCCTACCATCTCATGCATCATAGGTGATTACTGGATCAAACAAGCTTTACTCGACCTTGGGGCAAGTGTTAACCTCATCCCATACTCGGTCTATAAACAACTTGGGTTAGGTGAATTAAAACCCACCAAAACCACAATTCAACTTGCAGATAGATCTATTCGTATACTGAGAGGGATGATTGTAGATGTCCTCGTCCAAGTCGATAAATTCTATTATCCAGTAGATTTTATTGTCTTGGATACACATCCGGTGATGGGAACCGGTGCTCAAATTCCTATCATACTTGGCCGCCCTTTCTTAGCTACTTCAAATTCAATTATCAATTGTAGAAACGGGTTTGTACAAATGTCCTTTGGAAATATGACACTCGAGCTGAGTATTTTTTATTTATGTAAACAACCACGGGATGTTATGACGAGATATACGAAATAAATCTGATTGAATCATTCGTGGAAGACAAATCCCTCCTGGCATTCTATTCCGATCCTTTGGAGGCATGCTTGGCCCACTCTCATGAGCTTGATGATAACATGATAAGAGAGATGGATGCCATTTTGGATTCTATGCCGGTACATGATAATAAAAGATGGAAGGCACCATTTGAGCCTTTATTCTTAACCGAGAACAAGTCTCTTCCATCTAATATTAAGGCACCGAAGCTCGACCTAAAATCATTACCCACTGTTTTGAAATATGTTTATTTAGGTCGAGATGAGACATATCCAGTAGTGATTTCTTCCCACTTGAATGAGGAACAAGAGAGTAGGCTGATAGCCACTCTAATAGAGCATAAAAGTGCCATTGGATGGTCAATTGCGGATCTTAAAGGCATAAACCCCCTGATTTGTACTCATCGCATACACCAGGAGGAGAATGCGAAGACATCTAGGAAACCACAAAGACGCCTCAATCCAAACATGAAAGAGGTGATTAAGGTCGAGGTGTTGAAACTATTGGATGTGGGTATCATTTACCCAATATCCGATAGCCAATGGGTGAGTCCAACTAAAGTGGTGCCTAAGAAATTCGGAATTACCATTGTAACCAATGCCAACAATGAACTCGTGCCAGCCAGAGTCACTACTGGTTGGAAAACGTGCATTGACTACAGGAAGCTAAACACAGTTACAAGGAAAGACCACTTCCCCTTACCATTTGTTGATCAAATTTTAGAAAGGTTGGCGGGTCATTACCACTTTTTCTTCCTTGATAGGTATTCAGGGTATAACCAAATAGAGATCGCCCTAGAGGACCAAGAGAAGACAACATTCACATGTCCATTCAGCACTTTTGCCTATCAAAAGATGCCGTTTGGACTATGCAATGCCCCTGCCACCTTTCGGCATTATATGTTGAGTATTTTTCTAATATGGTGAGGATGATTCTTGAAGTCTTCATGGACAATTTCTCTGTATTTGGATGTAACTTTGATAAGTGCCTTGTGCACTTAAAAACTGTGTTAAAAAGATGTGAAGAAAAGAATCTCGTGTTAAATTGGGAGAAATGTCACTTCATGGTTCAAAAAGGAATTGTCCTTGGTCACATCATCTCACAAAATGGAATTGAGGTGGACAATGCTAAAATTAATCTTATCTCTAACCTTCTACCCCCCAAAAGCGTACGAGATGTGCGGTCATTTTTAGGACATGCCGGATTCTATAAACAATTCATAAAGGACTTTAGCTCACTCTCTCGTCCTTTGTGTAACCTCCTTCAAAAGAAAAACTCATTCGAGTGGAATAAGGATTGTCAAAATGCCTTTGACAAACTTAAAGGTATGTTGACATGTGCTCCCATAATGCAACCACCTGATCGGAGCGTTCCTTTTGAAATCATACGTGATGTGAGTGACTACGCCATTGGGGCGGTGTTAGGCCAAAGAAAAGAGAAGAAGCCATGCGTCATCTACTACGCAAGTAGAACCTTAAACTCGGCTCAAGCAAACTACACTACTACAGAAAAAGAACTTTTGGTCGTAGTTTTTGCTTTGGACAAGCTTCGGTCCTACTTGATCGGATCTAAGATTATCATATTCACTGACCCTGCAGCGCTTAAGTACCTTCTCTCTAAGAAGGATGCTAAGTCACACTTGTTAAGATGGATCCTCCTACTCCAAGAATTTGACATAGAAATACGTGATAAGAAAGGAGTAGAAAACGTAGTTGCTGACCATCTTTCTAGATTGTTCTCATCGATTCCCCTGAGACGACCGCGATCAATGACATGTTTCCTGATGAACAACTTTTTAAAGTCTCCCAATTACCATGGTATGCAGACATTGCTAACTATCTTGCTATAAGTACAATTCCGACACATTGGAAAAAGCAAGATAATGATAAGTTCTTCAAGGAGGTGAGAAAATTCCTATGGGACGACCCATACTTATTCAAGTATTGTCCCGATCAAATCACAAGGAGATGTGTGCTGGATGATGAACAACAAAGTATCATCTCCTTTTGTCATTCTCAAGCGTGTGGTGGCCACTTTTCGGTTAAGAAGACTATAGTCAAAATTCTCCAATGTGGGTTTTATTGGCCCACCATGTTCAAAGATACTCATAAGTTTTGTAAAACGTGTGAGCCTTGTCAGAAATTGGGAGGAATATCCTGTAGAAATATGATGCCACTTAATCCCATCTTACCAATCAAAATTTTTTATTGTTGGGGCATTGATTTCATAGGTCTATTCCCATCTTCTTTTGGAAATTTATATATTCTGCTTGCTGTCGACTATGTTTCAAAATGGTTCGAGGTGATTCCATGCCGGAACAATGACAATAAAACAGTCATTCATTTCTTAAAAGAAAATTTCATTTCTCGGTTTGGAACACCTCGAGTCATTATAAGCGATGGAGGGTCCCATTTTTGTAACCGCCCGTTTAAAGCTTTAATGAACAAATATGACGTAAATCACAAGGTAAGCACTCCCTATCACCCACAAACAAGTGGACAAGTTGAGATTTTCAACAGAAAAATTAAACATATTTTGAAAAAAACAGTGAACCCCGATCGCAAAGATTGGTTGCTTGACTTACCGATGCACTCCGGGCTTACCGTACCGCTTTCAAGACTCCATTGGAACGTCTCCCTATAGACTTGTCTATGGGAAAGCTTGTCACTTGCCCGTGGAGTTGAAACATAGGGCATATTGTGTTAGTGCACTTTTCTGTGGCATACTAGTGCACCTTGTTTGTCAATTACTTAGGTCAATGAGTCTAGTGTCGGTTGAGCTTAATGAAGACGAAGACCGAAGACTCAAGACGGACCGGCTGCATCAAGGAAGAAGAATCAGGTAAAATTGATGCCTTGGTGTGCCTTGCCTTGACCAAAACCTAACTCATAACCTCTTAGATGACTTGGACCAACTAGGTATACCCTTAGTCATCATCATTAGTCTTAGTACTCTATGAAAAACATGATAAGTTAGACTAATTTAAGAGGTGGAAGCTGCTGTAAACAAAACATCTCAAAACAGCAGTTTTCGATTGATCTCCGATCAATCGGACGTTGGCTCCGATAGGACTCCGATCAATCAGACATAAGCTCCGATCAATCGGACAGAAGCTCCGATCAATCGAAAATTTTTCCAGCAACCTTGAAAATCCACTAGACATATTTCCGATCAATCGGACAGTCTTCCGATCCATCGGAAGGGGTCCGTCCGATCAATCGGACAGTGTTCCGATCAATCGAAATATCTTCTAGAGACTTCACTGGATAGATTTCCGATCAATTGGACTTGTCTCTGATCAATTGGACAGGTCTCCGATCAATCGGACCTTCTTCCGATCAATCGGAGATGCACGAATCTGCCCGTTTTTTTACTGTTGGAAGAAAATTTATTTAAGATGAGGGATTCATTTTTGAGCTATGAGAGGGGATTTTGAGGAGATAGGAGCCACCATTGTTGAAGATCATTAAGAGCCCTATTCCTAACCCAAACAAGTGATCTTCCTTGTGATTCATCACAAGTATGGAGCATTCAAAGCTCAAGAAGAAGATGCACTTGTCCCTCTTTTGATCTCTAGAGATTGGATTAATCTTGATAGTCATATTCCTATCCAATACTTTATGATGAGATCGGTGTAGGTGAGACTCTCTTAGTAACCCATTCCCATAAGTTGTAGAGATCTCAAACCTACCTTCCCTAGCACCTTGGGCATCTCCAATGGAGCATCACATGCAAGGTAGCTGATCTTGGAGCTGAAGCCTTGGCAAAGCAACGGCGTCAACGATCGGGGGAGCACAAGGGGAGCTGATTCAAGCACGGGAGAGGGAGAAGAAGCAACCCAAGACGGCGCAATAAGGGGCTCAATCCGACAAGTAAGGTTGTCTTGTTAAGAGTCCATCCACTCAATTCCCTGTGGGAGTTGAGTGTAGAGTTTGTTTGACAAACTCGCCCCGGGGTCGTTAGTCGATCCTTGGCCTATTAGTTGGGCCTAAAATTTAGGGACGTCAGCCGTTCCTTGGCACGTTAGTCGGGCCTAAAACAAAGTCTCCAAGGGGGAGCCACCAACACGGGTGCAAACGTGTAGGTTGGGAGGAACTTGTAAACTCCCCGGTTGGGTGGATCCGAGTTAAAACACCTTGGTTGGGAGGAACCAGATTTAAACTCCCCAGTGAATGCCGGTGTGCTGAAAGGGGTTGAGTACTTGAACCGGGAGTGGAGTAGACAAGTAGTCGAACCACTATACATGCTTGTGTTTGTGAATATATTGAGCACATTTCTCCTTATGCAATGCGTTTAACTTGTTAATTATGAATGCTTAGTTAGGAATGTATGCTAGGCACTTGATAGGCACATCCACACTCATAAGATGTACTTTCACTACCTCAAGTAGACTTGAACTTCTTGATCTATCCTCACTCAAGTCTATTTGAGCAGCATAGATTAGGTTCTTCATTAGCTTAATCATTTAATTAATCTATGCTTGTTTAGACTAGGTTGTTTATAGCTTTTATCATATGCTAGTCTTTTGATTGGACCCACTTAGGCTTGGAAGCCAAAGTGTTATCGCTTACGTAGTTCAATTTGTTAAATTTGTTAAGTAGGCGAAAAGATTTTAAAAAGGTCCTAATCACCCCCCTCCTATAGGTTTAGCCATAATTATAGTTGCTCCTCAAGCTTCCGCACGCGTATGCGTAGGGTGTCGTGTTAGGCTACCCGACGCAATTTCAATTGGTATCAGAGTGGGTTGCTCTTCAAGGACGTAACCGTCTAGAGTAAGATCCGATACCGGAGCACTAGCATCATGTCTAACCGAGATGGGAGTACCACCAACCGTCCACCTTTCTTTGACGGGTCCAACTATGCTTATTGGAAGGCGAGAATGAGAATTTTTCTCCAATCCAAGGACCGTCCGGTGTGGCTTAGCACACAAACTGGATATACCTTGCCCACCGAGCAAGTGGAGGTTGATGGAAAAAATATTGTCATTCCCAAAGATGATTCCAAATGGGATGACATAGAGAGAGCTCAATACATGGCAAATGCCAAAGCTCTCAATGCGATTTGCTGTGCGGTTTCTCCGGAAGAATTTCAGTGCATTCTCACATGCGCAACTGCAAAAGAAGCGTGGGATATACTTGAAGTTACCTACGAGGGAACTAGCACAGTAAGACGCTCAAAGCTTCAGCTCTTAACCACCAAATTTGAAAACATTAGGATGGAAGAGACTGAAACTTTCATGGAGTTTTATACTAAATTGTCAGATATTTGCAACTCCATGTTTGTCTTGGGGGATCGGGTTCCGGAAGGAAGGATTTGTAGAAAAATACTTAGGTCCCTCCCGGAAAGATTTGACTCCAAGATAGTTGCCTTAGAAGAGTGTAGAGACATAGATAACATGAAAGTAGAAGAACTCATAGGTTCCTTACAAACTTATGAACTACACTTTAAGGCCCCCTCTAGAAAGAAAAACATCGCTCTCAAGTCCTCTCACAAACATAAGAAAATTAAGAGTGAGTCGGAGGAAGATAGTGATGATGAGGATGATGAGGAAGAGAAATTGAACAAAAAATTCAAGAGATTCCTCAAATTTGATAGAGGGAATAGTCGTGACAAGAAGGACAAGAAGGGTGATAATCATAAAGGGAAATCATCCAAACCTTCATCCGTCCGATGTTACGGTTGCGGTCAACGTGGCCATATTGCCCCGGACTGTCCGGAAACGCCTAAACCGAAAGGTAAAAAGGCGATGGCTGCCACGTGGGATAATACGGAGGAGTCAGACTCCAAATCGGATGACTCTGCTAGTGATGGGAGCCAACATAATGATCTAGCTCTCTCGGCTTCCACCACTACCCCTCTCCCGCTTATCTAGGAGTAGAAGGAGTTCCCAACCCCTCACTTCATGCTACATTTTATGACGGTGTTGAGGAAATTAGTTACCCTTAGGCTAATCAAACTAAACATCGTTAGTGAGGGTAGCTAGAAATGCTTAAATAGGAAAATCTGAGGATTTCAGCCTCATTTCTGTGTGTATGGGCAAATCAGAGGATTCAAGCCTCATTAGCCCAAATTTTGATAATTTAGCCTTACTTCTATTTTATATATTTGCTGCTAGATTATCCTTCTGCTTAGATTAGCTAATCATCTTGAGTTTTATGCCTCATTGTATGCTAATCTTTGCTTAGTATTGGTCTTGATATACCAACATGGGAGGTTGGTTGATTGGGCTATAAGCCCTTTGTGCTTTTATTGCAAATATATATCCTTGACCAATTAAGCATGATTAACTATGCTTAGATAGTTACATTTTCTTGTTAATCATGTTCCTTAGCATGCTCCATGATTTTATGTTCATGCACCCTATACTCTCTCTAGTTAGCATGTGCTTATAGTTATAACTGCGACATACTATCTTCTCTTGCCTTAACCTTAATTGATATATCATTAAGGGGGAGAGAATAGTTTGTCAATTGCTAACAAAAAGGGGGAGAAAGATCAAGTCCCACCAAAACTAGTTTGCTATGTTTTGTGATGCAGGGATTGACAGGTTATGGGGGAGCAATCTGAAGAGGAGCAGCTTAGTTTAGGCATGTCAAGAGTCCTGTATTTAATTTTATATCAATGTAATCTTTTGTACATGTATTTTGTTTTGGTAGGTTAGGTTTTTGTAAGTAATTGACAAAGGGGGAGATTGTTAGTGCACTTTTCTATGGCATACTAGTGCACCTTGTTTGTCAATTACTTAGGTCAATGAGTCGGTTGAGCTTAATGAAGACGAAGACCGAAGACTCAAGACGGACCGGCTGCATCAAGGAAGAAGAATCAGATAAAAGTGATGCCTTGGTGTGCCTTACCTTGACCAAAACCTAACCCATAACCTCTTAGATGACTTGGACCAACTAGGTATACCCTTAGTCATCATCATTAGTCTTAGTACTCCATGAAAAACATGATAAGTTAGACTAATTTAAGAGGTGGAAGCTGCTGTAAACAAAACAGCTCAAAACAGCAGTTTTCGATTGATCGCCGATCAATCGGACGTTGGCTCCAATAGGACTCCGATCAATCGGACATAAGCTCCGATCAATCGAAATTTTTTCAGCAACCTTGAAAATCCACTGGACATATTTTCAATCAATCGGACAGTCTTCCGATCCATCGGAAGGGGTCCGTCCGATCAATCGGACAGTGTTCCGATCAATCGGAATATTTTCCAGAGACTTCACTGGATAGATTTTCGATAAATCGGACTTGTCTCCGATCAATCAGACAGGTCTTCGATCAATCGGACCTTCTTCCGATCAATCGGAGATGCGCGAATCTGCCCGTTTTTTGACCGTTGGAAGAAAATCTCTTTAAGATGGGGGATTCGTTTTTGAGCTATGAGAGGGGATTTTGAGGAGATAGGAGCCACCATTGTTGAAGATCATTAAGAGCCCTATTTCTAATCCAAACAAGTAATTTTTCTTGTGATTCATCACAAGTATGGAGCATTCAAAGCTCAAGAAGAAGATGCACTTGTCCCTCTTTTGATCTCTAGAGATTGGATTGATCTTGATAGTCATATTCCTATCCAATACTCTATGATGAGATCGGTGTAGGTGAGACTCTCTAAGTAACCTATTCCCATAAGTTGTAGAGATCTCAAACCTACCTTCCCTAGCACCTTGGGCATCTCCAATGGAGCATCACATACAAGGTAGCTGATCTTGGAGCTGAAGCCTTGGAAAAGCAACGGCGTCAACGATCGGGAGAGCACAAGGGGAGCTGATTCAAGCACGGGAGAGCGAGAAGAAGCAACCCAAGACAGCGCAACAAGGGGCTCAATCCGACAAGTAAGGTTGTCTTGTTAAGAGTCCATCCACTCAATTCCCTGTGGGAGTTGAGTGTAGAGTTTGTTTGACAAACTCGCCCCGGGGTTGTTAGCCGATCCTTGGCCTATTAGTTGGGCCTAAAATCTAGGGACGTCAGCCGTTCCTTGGCACGTTAGTCGGGCCTAAAACAAAGTCTCCAAGGGGGAGCCACCAACACGGGTGCAAACGTGTAGGTTGGGAGGAACCTGTAAACTCCCCGGTTGGGTGGATCCGAGTTAAAACACCTTGGTTGGGAGGAACCAGATTTAAACTCCCCAGTGAATGCCGGTGTGCTGAAAGGGGTTGAGTACTTGAACCGGGAGTGGAGTAGACAAGTAGTCGAACCACTATACATGCTTGTGTTTGTGATTATATTGAGCACATTTCTCCTTATGCATTGCGTTTAACTTGTTAATTATGAATGCTTAGTTAGGAATGTATGCTAGGCACTTGATAGGCACATCCACACTCATAAGATGTACTTTCACTACCTCAAGTAGACTTGAACTTCTTGATCCATCCTCACTCAAGTCTATTTGAGCAGCATAGATTAGGTTCTTCATTAGCTTAATCATTTAATTAATCTATGCTTGTTTAGACTAGGTTGTTTATAGCTTTTATCATATGCTAGTCTTTTGATTGGACCAACTTAGGCTTGGAAGCCAAAGTGTCATCGCTTACGTAGTTCAATTTGTTAAATTTTTTAAGTAGGCGAAAAGATTTTAAAAAGGTCCTAATCACCCCCCTCCTATAGGTTTAGCCATAATTTTAGTTGCTCCTCAAGCTTCCGCACGCGTATGCGTAGGGTGTCGTGTTAGGCTACCAGACGCAATTTCATATTGGGCGCTAAAGAAGATGAATTATGATTCTCACAAGGCAAGCTCGTTTCGCAAACTTCAATTGAATGAACTTACAGAACTCCGGAATGAGGCATATGAAAATGCAAGAATTTACAAGGACAAGATGAAGGTGTTCCATGATAAGAACATCATTCGTAAGACCTTCACGATCAACCAAAAAGTCCTTATATAGAATTCTCAGTTACATTTATTTCTGGAGAAATTGAAATCTTGATGGATCGGTCCTTTCATTGTGAAAATTGTTTATCCATATGGGGCCGTCGAGCTGTTGAATCCAAGGAACAATAATATTTTTAAAGCAAATGGTCAACGCTTAAAGCTGTTCTTTGAGAATTTTCTTTCAGAAGGTATGTCCATACCTCTGACTGATCCTGTATATCAGAATATTTGATCTCCTAGCCTGATGGAGGTATAGAGTAGTTAGGATTAGGATTTTGTTGCTTTTGGTTTATTTTTTTCATAGGTTAGTCAGAAGGAGGTAGAATTCTAGTCTTTGTTCTCTCAGGTACTCTTATTCGTCACTCCTTTTATTTTATAATTGCTCTCATGTTTTGCCTATTGCATATCTTTTACATTTAGGACAACGCAAGGTTTGGTTGGGGGATGTGAGATCACTAGGCTGAATCTAGTGTTTTGTAACATCTCGAGTAATATGAAGAAGATTTTTCAGATTTTTCTAAAAATTCAAAACTCCATTGGAAAACTTTGTTTCTACGCATTCAGGATGGTGGAATTATAAGATAAGGAGAGGCGAAGTGAGTGAAGTTGAATATATTGAACAATCTCGAAGATACTAGTTTTATATGCGAATTCTCCTATTTTTAAGATTGATAGAAATTTTGAACACTTTTACACCTAGTTCACTTTGCACGATTCTCATGTTTTGAAAGGATTATTAGATTTATGGATTAGCTAAGTTTGGATTTGAGGTGTTGAGAGACCAAGCCGGGGTACTTTGTCCATTCCTGTCCATGGAAAAATAATGAAAGATATGGATTTTTAAAAATCCTATCTAATGAAAAAGAAAACAGGACAGAAAGGATGAAAATATGGGAATGATGGAGAATATGGTGGAAAATTCCGAAAAGGGCTACCTATTACCAACTGGGGGATGGTCTACTCATAACCAAAGCTAGAAATGGGAAGTAGTGTGAAAGTCGTCGGAAGGACGGTAAGGTAAATTTCTGTCAATGGCTTGTGTTGATCTGCACACCTTGAATTACATACCTTAGCTGATTTATGAAGAAGATAAGCCCGAATTTCCATGAGATGAGCATTCACTGAGCACACTAGGTTAAATTGTAAGACCCGTACCCTGAATTGCCCTTCGTACGCTTAGTTTCCGGTACTGGTACGTCTCGGATGGACCAGATTAGCGAGCCTTGATCGCGACCCTATTTTAGTACCGCATCGACCCAAGACCTATACCCCCGCGACAGCGTAGGCGCTACAATTCCAACGCCGCGCTGCACGCCCCATTGCGATACCCCGTGTGAAAGTTGCGATCATTTGCGCAATCTAAGGCGGGCCACGCAACGCTCGTGTGGCTCGGGCCCCACTTGCACAAATCCCAAGAAAGTCAAATCAATCAATCAATCAATCACCCTTACCCTCACGCATACCTCTCTCATCACCCTAGTCTACACAAACCCTACTCACCCCATTCCTCTCTCACCAAAAAGTCAAGAGAGCCCATGCCTTCCATGCCCCCTCGCATACCATCCTACTCCCCCTCCCATGCTAGCCATCATCATCTCATGACCCCCCTCTCTACCCATACAAGACCATACATGGGGGGGGGGGGGGGGGGGGGGGGGTTCTCATTTCCATTGCAAAAAAAGAAAGGAGAGAGAAAGAGAGAGAGAGAGAGAGAGAGAGAGAGAGAGAGAGAGAAGATTAAGAAGGAGATTAGGACAAGGAATTAGAAGGTGGAGATCTAAGGTTGGAGAGCCCTAACCATCATCCAAACCATTCAATCAACCATCCAATTCAATCCAACCGTCCATTCTCCAAGTGAGTGCAAGGGAGATGAAGATCCCTCTTTACCATTGTTTTCCTTTCATTTTTGTGGGCCCATAAGGGTAGGACCCACCTTGTGTATGTATGGTACATGTGGTGGACCCCATAGTGGCGAGGGACCACCTCGATGAACGTTTCTCACCGCTTCTTCCCTACCTTTGCCTTTCATTTATTTTCCTTACTCCCCCTTGTTTTTGGACTATGGTGGGGCCCACAAGTGGGCCATGCTGTGAGACAGCATGCCCCGCATGCTGTTACAGTGTGGGACACCATGTGTGGCCCACCGAGATATTTATTTACCATTCAACCATTGTTAGATCACAAAGATATGGATGAAGGAAAAATGCACAGATTTGGCTTGGACCAGAAATTTTAGGCCCACCCTACGACGGCTACAATGATGGACAGATTGGATCGTCCTCATGTGGGCCCCACTTGATGAAATCAAAAAAGAAAAAAAGAAAAAAAAAGAAAAAAAATAGAGACAGAAGCCGTTGGACAGCCAGCGTCCAGAGAACGCTGCTGCCCAACAGCGCATGGGCGGAAGCCCAAGTTGGGCATTAACCATGGGGTCCACTCGTGGGACCCACCTTGATGCTTGTGTATTATCCACACTATCCATCTGTTTCTCCAGTCCATTTTAAGGCTAGATACCAAAAATGAAGCAGATCCAGATCTTAGGTGGACCACACCATAGAAAACAGTGGAGATAATGATGTCCACTGACGAAACTTCCTTGGCCCACCTTGATGTTTGTAGGCTATAGTACCTGTCCAATATTGGACTCATTGGGTCCCCCATGAGCTGGGGAACCTGATGAACGGAGTAGATCATACTCATGTGGGCCCCACTTGATATAAACAAAAAAAGGGGGTCCAACGCTGGACGTTCACAGCGTTAGAGACGCTGGAACTGTCCAGCGTCAGGACGCTGGGATGACTTAAGTGGGGTCCCCACTCGTGGGACCCACCTTGATATTTTTGTTGAATCCACACCGTCCATCAGTTTCTCCAACCCATTTTTGGGCTGTATACCAAAAATGAAACAGATCCAAATCTTAAGCGGACCGCATCACATGAAACAGGGGAGATAATGATGTCTAGTGCTGAGATTTTCTTTGGCCCACCTTGATGTTTCTAGACCGAATCACATACCCAATATAGGGCTCTTTGGGTCCCCCATGAGCTAAAAAATCTGATGAACGGAGTGGATCATCCTCATGTGGGCCCCACTTGATGGAAACCAAGAAAAAAAGGAATATAAAGAAAAAAACTGAGAGCACAGCGTCAGAGACGCTGGGAGTACCCAGCGTCCACGGACGCTGTACTCATGGGCGCCCCTGCAGGTGGCCCACTCGTGGGACCTACCATGATCTATATGTACCATCCACGCCATCCATACCTTTTTCTAATTCATTTTAGACCCCAGGCCCAAGTTTTGGCCAGATCCACTTCCCAGGTGGGCCGGATCATGGGATTTAGTGGAGGAACAATGATGTCCACCGTTGAAGCCTTGCTAAGGCACACCATGATGTTTGTTTGCCATCCAGACCTGTGGCATAGGTTTGGATGAAGGAGAAAACATAAATTCAAAACTTCCTAGGACCCAGCTCGATACCACGCAGCGCAGTAGGTGGCCCACCCTGTGGGTCCCACCATGATGTATAGTCTTATCCATGCTGCCCATCTATTTTCCCCAGATTATTTTAGGATATGGCTCTAACAATGAGGCAGATCCAAACGTCAGATGGACCACACCCGCAGGGAATAGTGGTCATTGATGCCCACCATTGAAAACTTCCTTAGGGCCACTTTAGTGTTTATTTTTCATCCAACTATAGGTTGTGGGTCCATCTTTGGGTTCCACCTTGATGGATGTATTGTGTATCATACCATCCTTCTTGATCGATGCGTGCAGCCCAAATTGAGTGGGGTTCACTTAGGAAATGGTAGTGATTGAATACCTACCACTGAAACCTCCTAAGACCGATGAGTTATATTTGCTATCCAACCAGTGGGCGGGGCCCACCATGGTCCTTCCTTTGATATATATGTTTTATCCATGCCGTACATCTATTTTGTGTGTGCAGGCCCAAGTATGGGGCCGATGTGGTCTCAAGTGGGCTATGCCACGAAGACCTTTACATTTCCAATGGGGTCCACAGTCTGGGTCCCACTCTCTACATATATTGGGCCATTTAAGGCCAACGTCACATGATACGTTTGATAACATGCTAGTCTACTTAGCTTGATAGGTCACATTGATAACATGCTTAGTATAATAAATACCCTGGTCATTCATATGCCCATACGCATCATTTGTATGCCTGTTGTGGATCACGAATAATCATAGCACATGCTATTTTGGCTTTTTATACTTAGGGGACCCGTGCGAGACAGGGTCGCCCCACATGATTGCATAGTATGCATAGGTTTGGTGCATGACTTGGATTGTATGACTTATGCATCTCGCATTATGTATGTCACGATCGCCTTCACACCCTAGCAGCATCAGGTTGCTGGTCACCATAGTCACATCGTGGTTGGCAGTAATGGACACTGGAAACTTATTCTAGCACGTGGGCGCTATGGATGTCCTTGGGTGAAAGTTCCTAAACCCTGTGGTACCAGTAGGATGCTCCAACGTCGAGACCGAGTGGATAACATGAGCGCTCGAGTGCCAAATACCAGTAGGCCACGTCTCCTACTGTGTCGAGGTCAGTTGGAAAGGGGTGTGACCTTATCCACCTGGGTGTAGTGGGCTATAAGCTAGGTTGAGTCTGACCAGCTCGTGAAATGGGTCTGCTATCGATGAGCCGGGTGGGCATTGGCATACCACTAATGAGGCAGATAATGAGGTCTTTTCTACTCGCTTGGTTATGTACGCGATGTGCGATGACCAGTATCAGAGTGTACTAGAGCCCGGTGATGTCCCAGATGAGAACCATTTTGATATGTGGATTAGTTGAGGATTGACGTGCTTACATTGCATCTCTAGCATGTAACACTCGGCCATGTAGGCCCTTGCATCGCATAGCCTTGGGATGGCTGATAGCATTCATGAGCTTGGTAACTTAGCCCTCTATCACTTTCGCTTACTCTGATATCTTTATACTTATCATATGCATCACACGAGCACACACACACACACTCTACTGAGCTTCATAGGAAGCTTATGCGCGTTTGTTTACGCTGCAGGTACTAGGGCACATCAGTAGCGTTGAGCTCGGTTCATGTTCCTGATATTTTGGGCTTTTGCTACATTTTGTATTTCCCTTTCCAACAATGTACTCAACAAACTATATAGTGGATATCTGATGATGTTTTATAGTTTTAATTATGCTCCTCTACAAAAAAAATTACCCTGAAAATCCTCCTGGTGGGATCCGAGGATCGGAACCTGGCATACGAGAGCTAGGAGCTGAGAATGGGGTACTACGGAGGCTGTTGGCACCAAGGTCGACGATCGGGAATTTAGTGAGCCTGGTCCCCGGGTTTGGGGCGTGACAGAAGTTGGTATTAGAGCAAAACTTGGGAATACCTGTTGATGACATCATATATCTACTAATGGCGTTAGATTAACTACCCTTCATTGATTAATTATTGCAACCTTAGGATGATTAGGATCCCGATCTCATTCACTTAGCGACCCACACTAGGATCCTGTTACAACATAGTTATAATAGGATTCCCTATTGTGAGCTTAGAAACTTCTGAATATGGTTCCCTAATGTGTGTGCATTTGAGAGTACCAATGCTAAGTGGTACCTGTCCTTTTCTGTAGGATATGGCACCCAAGCGAGCCACAGGTAGGCCGTCGACTAGTGCGGGTACATCCCGGAGAGCCTTAGCCCCAACTCCAGCTCCAGCTATGACTACTGGTCAGTTCCAGTAGATGATGCGCGTTATGACCTCCATGGTAGAGCGCCAGGAGAGGAGGTCATCTGATGCAGTTGCCCCATCAGAGCAGGATCGTGCTCGTTCTTTACTGATGAATTTCAGATGGATGGATCCTCCACGTTTCTTGGGCGGGCCAGACCCGGTGGCAGCATAGAGATGGAAATTAGAGGTAAAGAAGATCTTTACTACGATGCGATGCACGACCAAGGAGCGAGTTCCTCTCGCCGTTTTCCTTCTTTAGGGAGAGGTTAAGCATTGGTGGGCATCGGTTACCTGAGCCGTCGGGCCTGATTTTGAGTGGACATGGGAGGACTTTTTGGACTGGTTTGACCGGAAGTTCTTCCCCAAGCATGTGCCCCAGCAGCATGCACTAGAGTTCGAGACGCTGGTCTAGGGAGATATGTCAGTGTCGCAGTACGAGGCTCAATTCATTGAGCTATCCATATTTGTGACATATCTTGTGGATAATGAGGGGCGGAAGGCCTGTCAATTTGAGAGCGGATTACGCCTTGGCCTTTGTTTGCTTCCCCAAGTATAGGGTTGTGATGTAGTAATAAACTCGGTAAGATTGAGGTCGATCCACAAGGACTTACTGTGGGAATCCACAAAACACTTCCAATAGTTCTATTAAGAAGCTAACAACCAGATTTGATGAGATTGATGTAAATAGTAACTTTAAACTAAACTGAAGTAATCAATTAATAAAAAGGAACTAGGGGTTCAAGGATCCACTTGTAACAATCCTTGATGCTCAATTCGCTGTGGTTTCTCACTTTCTCAACTAAAATCAAAATTAAGATCTATCTTGGCAGTTAAACTAAACAACCTAGTCATATGTATGAACAATATATATGACTCACTCAATGCAAGCTAGGATGAGCATGCTCAATTGCATAGGTCAGTCCCAATTCCAATCGATTAAGTCCACAATCATAACCATCATTAATTCCTGTCACAAGACAAAGCTAGATTATGATTTGAACTTGATTCAAATCACATACACAGTCCCATACATACTACAGAAATCCAGAAAGGTAGAACTTTGGTAGGAAGTTCCCACATGAAGATCATAGTACTAGAGTGTACTCCAATTCGTCAGATCATATAGGTCTAGACTAGCACACAACAATTAAGAACTCAAGCAATTCTTCCAAACATCCATGAGTCATCATAAGACTAAGAAAAACTACTTAGAACTTGAATTAAACTTCAAACCATTGTTCTTAAACATGAAATCCAACTTAAAACCAACTTAAACGAATTGAAACATCTTAGATTCACTACAAGCTTCACCTCTTAGCCCTAGCTAAGAGGTTTAGCCGTTCATGATCCAATGAAACATGAAACAACTAAGAAAAACATAAAAATGAGAAAGCAAACTAGGAGTTGTGGAACTCCGAAATCCACTTCCGCCGCCTCCCACCTTGCTCAAACCCTTCTAAGATACCCTAGTAACGATCCCTAGGTGTCCTTTTATAGTGGGGAGGCTTCGCAGCATCAGAATCTTCCAAAAATTGTGTAAGAGTAAGCATTGCGTAGAGAAATTCGAGGCTTGTAGAACACGCCTCATTACGCAGACGACCGGTCGCACGACCGGTCTCAAAACATAAAAAACGTCCAGAGAGTTTTGGGATTTTTCAACCCAGAAAATTTATTCAAGGACCGGTCGCACGACCGGTCTGAGCAGCGGACGACCGGTCGCACGACCGGTCGCGGACAGTCCAGTGAGTTGTGGCCCTGTGGCCCCTCCTGTTGAGTGATTGGACCGGTCGTGCAACCGGTCCTGTGCTATGGACGACCGGTTGGACTGACCAGTTGTGGGCCTCTTCTCCTGCTTTTCTTTCTTCTTTTCTCTAACTTCTTTCTTTCATCCTTTGACGCTTAGCCCCTTGATCCTTTATGCTTGTAAATTGCTTCTTTAAGTCTCCAATTGATGAATCCTCTCTCTCATTCTACAATCACAAATTCATGCATTAGATTAGTCTATAAATCGTAAAAACCTTGCATAATGAGTGATGAATTGGGGTTAGAATATGCACAATTAAGAGCTCAACACACCCCCCAACCAGCATTTTACTAGTCCCGAGCAAAACATGCGTGAAACCAATTCCCTTCTTCAAAACCCAACTCTCCTTTAGAAACCCTTCTTCTATACATTCTAAGACACACAAGTGTAAGATTCAGAGAAATTAGGTGATAGAGGTTGAAATAATAAACTCTCGAGACATAATAAGTGTCCATATGAAATTCCCGCTGATTGGTTGATGAATAGAAGAACTTGAATAAATTCAACCTAGTGTGCATAGTGACAATTCATCTTATGAGTTTCCAGGATTATCTTCTTCATAGGTTAACTAAACTATAGATTTCAAGGTATATAGAGCAACATCAAGCCAATGACAGGAATTTGCCTTACCGTCCTTCTGACGACTTTCACACTACATCCCATTTCTGGCTTTGGTTACGGGTAGACCATCCCCCAGTTGGTAGTAGGTAGCCCTAATCAGAATTTTCCACCATTTTTTCATCATTCCCAATTTCATCCTTCATTTTCCTTTTTCTTTTAATTTAGATAGGATTTTTAGAAATCCATGTCTTTCGTTATTTTCCCAAGGACAAGGATGGACAAAGTACCCCAGCTTGGTTTCTCAACACCTTAAATCAAAGTCTAACTAATCCACAAATCACATAATCCCTTCAACCCATGAAAATCGTGAAATGTGAACTAAGTGTAAGAGTGTTCAAATTTTCTATCAATCACATCAATAGGGGAATTCACATATAAAACCATTATGTTAAGAGAAGTTCAAGACTTACAACATCATACACTTCATATCTCCTCCTCTTATGCTCATATCATCTTGAATGCATAGAAATAAAGTTTTCCACAGGAGTTTTGAATTTTAGAAAAATAAAAAAATTTCTACATAATTGCTCGAAATGTTACAAAACGCCGGATTCATCCAAGTGATCCTACACCCCCCAACCAAATCTTGCATTGTCCTCAATGTAAAAGATGTGCAATGAGCAAAACATGAGAGCAATTTGAAAATAAAAGGGAGTGAGGAATGATAGTACCTGGGAGAGGGAAAAGTGAAATTCTTCCTCCTTCTAACAAACCTATGAAAAAGGAAACAAAAGCAACAAAATCCTAATCCTAACTACTCTATACCTCCATCAGACTAGGAGATCAATTCCAACAACTCGTTCAAAAGCATAAAGTCAAGCAGGATCATCAGATGGATCAAAAGGTTTTGCAATAACTTCATCCAATATCCTGCGTTACAATATACATGTGAGTGAGTGATCCAGATAAGCCACTGAAAATTCCAAAAAAGAATTTCAGCGGGTTCCTTAATGTTTTCACCACATTTATAAAAGGAGACAGCATCATATTTGTCAGAAAAAATATGTCTCCATTCAGATTTTCCTGGGCATTGATTTTGCAAGTATGGATCATCCTAGGGTTGGTAGAGGTCGGTATTCATGATCCATAGAGGTGTGGAAATATGAATTGATTTCTCGGTACCATAGTGTTGTTTCCACATCCTTCTCTTTGCTAACGTTATATGCCGATACCAACTCGAAAGGTGAGACTATATCTCCTATCACATCAACATTCTTATCCAGAGAATAAGCCACATCTTCTTCTAAGTGATTAGAGTAAAGAGTTGAGGGGGACACATCTTCCACAATAGAATTTATCATGTTTATTTCGTGGACCTCTTCATCTTCATCCTCTTGTTGGTTGTCAACATTGAAAGCATTTAACTCAATCATCATATTACCAAAGGACATTTGTATGACCCCACTCCTACAATTGATGATAGCGTTTGATGTAGCTAGGAATGGGCGACCAAGTATGACAGGAATTTGAGGGCCAATATTAACCATGGGTTGTGTGTCTAAGATAATGAAGTCCACCGGGTAGTAGACCTTGTCAACTTGGACAAGAACGTCCTCAATCACTCCTCTCGGAATACGAATCGATCGGTCAGCGAGTTGTAATATGGTTTTGGTGGGTTTTAATTCACCTAAACCCAATTGTTTGTAGACCGAAAAGGGTGTTAAGTTCACACTTGCTCCTAGATCAAGTAAAGCATGTTTCACCCGGTAGTCTCCAATTATGCATGATATTGTCGGACTACTAGGGTCTTTGTATTTCTTCGGCATCCCGTGATTTATAATGGTGCTTACATTTTCTGTCAAAAATGCCTTCTTTTGCACTTGTATTTTTCTTTTTATCATACAAAGATTCTTAAAAAACTTAGCATATGGCGGTATTTGTTTAATGGCATCCAACAATGGAATGTTGATCTTCACCTGCTTGAAAACCTCTAAAATTTTCAGGTTTTTGTCTAAAGGTTTGGGTGAAATCAACCTTTGGGGAAACGGAGCAACCGGCTTGTATTGCCTTTCTGATTCTTTCTCTTGTGGAGTGTTGTTCGGGCTATCATCTTCTTTGAAATTTTTCGGATCATTAGGCTTTAGGGCCTTCACCGGATTAGATTTATCAATTATTTTCCTACTTCGAAAAGTGGTGATAGCTTGAACATGCTCCATATGTTGGGAGGATGAGCTTGCGTCTTGTATCTCAAATTGGGTCCTTGGGTTAGGAAGAGGTTGGGCAGGAAGTGTGCCTTTCT
This sequence comes from Liriodendron chinense, assembly GCA_003013855.2. Taxonomy (NCBI): domain Eukaryota; kingdom Viridiplantae; phylum Streptophyta; class Magnoliopsida; order Magnoliales; family Magnoliaceae; genus Liriodendron; species Liriodendron chinense. The sequence continues at coordinate 12,155,008 of ML058384.1, read as the reverse complement.
CCCTAGCACTGAGGTGAGATTCAACCTTAGCCATTGAGGTTTTCAAGTCATTGATGGCTTGGGTTGTATTTTGATTAAATTTCAATTGCTCTTGCATGAACCCATTTATTTTCAGAGAATTAGTCTTATTATACTCAGCTTGAACCGATACAAATGCACCCAACATCTCCTCGAGCGTAAATTTTGGTGTCATGACTAGGGATGGACCTAGTAAAGGTTGGGCTTGAGGGATATTGTTTGCATTCGCAGTGGGTCCATTCCTCCAACTGAAGTTGGGATGGTTCTTCCAACTAGAATTAAACGTGTTTGAGTTTGGAGCACCAAATTGCTGTTGATAACTGTTTATGGCATTTGATTGTTCTTGTAAGATGTCTTGAACTGCTAAAATTGTGGGACAATCTTGTGTTGCATGTTGATTTCTGGCATAAATTCCACAAACAGTTTCAACATCCTTAGAGTTAATCGTCTCTCCTTTCCTTAATTCCATGGCCTCAAATTTTCTTGTGAGGCTAGCCACCTGTGCACTTATGCTATCCTCTTCTGATAGGATATAAATTCCTCATTTTTCCCTTTGTTGGCTAGTCTTGGAATTTGTTGGTTTAGATGTATCCCAAGACTGTGCATTCTCAGCCAATTCCTCCAAATAGTCCCATGCTTCGTCGGCTTCCTTATTCATGAACTCCCCATTACACATCATCTCTACGAATTGGCGCATGGGTGAAGTCAGTCCTTTATAGAAAAAGCTTATAACCCACCAAATTTCATAGCCATGATGTGGGTATGCATTTAACAAGTCCTTAAACCTCTCCCAACATTGGAAGAAGGTCTCATCTTCCTTTTGGGCAAAGTTCATGATAAGGCGCCTCAACATGTTCGTTTTGTGAGTAGCGAAGAATCTTTTAATGAATTCCCTATGCATATCAGTCCATGCACCAATTGATCTTGGCCTAAATGCATGAAGCCAACCTTTAGCTTTATCTTTAAGGGTAAAAGGAAATAATTTAAGTCTTACCACATCATCAGTAACATTCGCAAAGTGCATGGTGGTTATTATCTCATCAAATTCCTTAAGGTGTTGATAGGTACTTTCACTGTCTAATCCATGGAATTTTGGGAGGAGTTGGATTACTCCCAGTTTCAAATCTACATTCCCTGCATTTTGTGGAAAGATTATGCATGAGGGAGTGCTCGCTCTTGCTGGTTACAAGTAATCACGTAATGTTCTTGGTAGGGGAACATTCTCAACCACATTCTCTCCCGTTTCGGTTTGGTTTTGGCCCAGATTAGGATTAGCCATCGGATTAGGTTGATTAACAGCCATATTTTCAGACAAAATTGAAGAAGTTAGATGTCTCCTAGCACGTGGTTCTCTGTTAATTCCTTCTACTATTCCCCCTTCACTAATGAGTCGGTTATTGGAATCCCGAGCCCAATGTGGCATGCAAAACCAAAAAGAATGAAACAAAAAGGAAGAAGAATTCTTCCTTCTTTTCTTTACTCTTCTCTAAGACTGAAGCAAAGTGTCTTGCAATGGCTAGGCCAGAAGCAAGGATAAAGATCGATTTCTCCTGGTCAATAGGGGTTCAAAGAACTCCCCACCCACTCTTTGAATCTTTTCAGAAAAGTGCAGAAAAAGAAGAAAGAGGAGTAGAGGTCAGAAGAGAAATCTCTGAGCACAAGGTGATCCCAGACGGCAGTGCCGACCAATAGGAATCCAGGTGGCACAAGGTCTACCTATCAGAGATCCAAGAAGGAGTCTCCACCCACTCTACAAGAGATGAATAAGAATGAATAGGGAAAGAAGAAGAGTAAGGTTTAGAAAGATAGAACCTGATTGGGCACTTGAGATCCTTATATCTTCTTCAACTTCCTAAAATTCCTGAAAAAGAAAACAAATCAAACAAAATAAACTAAGTTAGTACTAAAATCCTAAACATCCTAAATAGATACTATTTTCAAAAATTTTATGAAAAACCATCAAAGTCCCCCGACAGCGGCGCCAAAAACTTGTTCGCTTCCCCAAGTGTAGGGTTGTGATGTAGTAATAAACTCGGTAAGACCGAGGTCGATCCATAGGGACTTATGTGGGAATCCACAAAACACTTTCAATAGTTCTATTGAGAAGCTAACAACTAGATTTGATGAAATTGATGTAAATAGTAACTTTGAACTAAACTAAAGTAATCAATTAATAAAAAGGCACGAGAGGTTCAAGGATCCACTTGTAGCAATCCTTGATGCTCAATTCGCTGTGGTTTCTCACTTTCTTAACTAGAATCAAAATTAAGATCTATCTAGTCGGATGATAGAGCAGTTAAACCAAACAACCTGTCATATGTATGAACAATGTATATGACTCACTCAATGTAAGCTAGGATGAGCATGCTCAATTGCATAGGTCAGTCCCAATTCCAATCGATTAAGTCCACAATCGTAACCATCATTAAGTCCTGTCACAAGACAAAGCTATATTATGATTGGAACTTGATTCAAATCACATACACAGTCCCATACATACTACAGAAATCCAGAAAGGTAGAACTTTGGTAGGAAGTTCCCACATGAAGATCATAGTACTAGAGCGTACTCCAATTCCTCGGATCATACAGGTCTAAACAAGACACAACAATTAAGAACTAAAGCAATTCTTCCAAACATCCATGAGTCATCATAAGACTAAGAAAAACTACTTAGAACTTGAATTAAACTTCAAACCATTGTTCTTAAACATGAAATCCAACTTAAAACCAACTTAAATGAATTGAAACATCTTAGATTCACTACAAGCTTCACCTCTTAGCCCTAGCTAAGAGGTTTAGCCGTTCATGATCCAAGGAAACATGAAACAACTAAGAAAAATATAAAAACGAAAAAGTAAACTAAAAGGAGTTGTGGAACTATGAAATCCACTTCCGCCGCCTCCCACCTTACTCAAACCCTTCTAAGATACCTTAGGAACGATCCCTAGGTTTTCTTTTATAGTGGGGAGGCTCCGCAGCATCAGAATCTTCCAAAAATTGCGTAAGTGTACATAGTGCATAGAGAAATTCGGGGCTTGTAGAACACGCCTCATTACGTAGACGACCGGTTGCACGACTGGTCTTAAAAACATAAAAAACGTCCTGAGAGTTTTGGAATTTTTCAACCCAGAAAATTTATTCAAGGACCGGTCGCACGACTGGTCTGAGCAGCGGACGACCGGTCGTGGACAGTCTAGTGAATTGTGGCCCTGTGGCCCCTCCTGTTGAGTGATTGGACCGGTCGTGCGACCGGTCCTGTGTTATGGACGATCGGTCGGACGACCAGTTATAGGCCTCTTCTCCTGCTTTTCTTTCTTCTTTTCTCTGACTTCTTTCTTTCATCCTTTGACGCTTAGCCCTTTGATCCTTTATGCTTGTAAATGGCTTCTTTAAGTCTCTAATTAATGAATCCTCTCTCTCATCCTACAATCACAAATTCATGCATTAGATTAGTCTATAAATCATAAAAACCTTGCATAATCAGTGATGAATTGGGGTTAGAATATGCACAATTAAGAGCTCAACAGCCTTCGTAGCCGTGTCATGAGACACAAGCTTCCTACGTTCGAGGAGGTTGTGGAGCTGGACCAGATTTTTGAGGCAGAGCGGGCCAATGCGTAGCGGATCCGTGACCAGGGCGGAGATCGGAAGGGGAAGAGGAAGGCTCTTTTTAGTAGCTTCCAATAGCAGCAGACTCGGGCACCGCAGAGGCATCTGGTTCGTCCATCCTTTCAACTGCCAGTAACACTAGCAGCACCTCCATCACCGTCATAGAGACAGTTTGCAGTTGTTTGTTACGGATGTGGAGGGACAGGGCACCGTAGACATAGTGCCCCCACCCACAGCAGCAGAGGCAGCAACAGCCACAGTAGCCACAGCAGCAGCATAGGCCGCGCAGCAGCAGCAACAGTGACGACCGCAGAGGGGACAGACACATCCCCAACAGACTCAGGGTAGGTTCTACGTAGCCCAGCAGGATCCTCAGGCACCTAGAGGAGTCGTTGATGGTACACTCATTGTCTCTGCATGCATAGCTCATGTTTTGTTTGATTTTGGCGCATCGCAATCTTTTATATCCGATGATTTCTGCCAATCGATTGGTTTGCCATTAGAATCCATGCCTGAGGGTTTGTCAGTGTCGACACCCTTAGGGAAGACCGTAGTATTTAGTTTGATCTGTTCGTCTTGCCCCGTCCAGGTAGGAGAGACCTTTTTGCCTACCGACTTGTTTGTTTTACCGATGATCGAGTTTGATGTTATCCTGGGCATGGATTGGCTAGCCGAGTATCATGTTGTATTGGACTGCTTCACAAGGACAGTCACTTTCCTCATACCAGGCATGCCGCAATTTCAGTTCGTTGCCGAGCCCAGAGGAGAGCAGTTGTTATCGTTGATGTTTTGTGCTGTAAAGGAGCCGATTGCCTTGTGCATCAACCAGTTGTCGGTAGTTTGTGATTTCTCGGATGTGTTTCAGGAGATTCCGGGGTTGCCACCTCGTCGGCATACCGAGTTTCAGATTGACCTCGTGCCCGGTACCGCGCCTATCTCAAAGGCCCCGTACCGTATGACACCATTAGAGTTGTGGGAGCTGCAGAAGTAGTTGGATGATTTGCATGAACTAGGCTTCATCTGTCCGAGCAGTTCACCGTGGGGAGCTCCAGTACTCTTCGTGAAGAAGAAGGATGGCTCGTTGAGGCTCTGCGTGGATTACCGCGAGCTCAACAAGGTCATGATTAAGAATAGGTACCCGCTTCCGAGGATCGATGATTTATTTGACCAATTGCGGGAGGCGCAGTTCTTTTCGAAGATTGATCTACGGTCCGGTTATCATCAGGTCCGTGTCCTGGAGGAGGATATCCCGTAGACGGCATTTAGGACGCGTTACAGCCATTTTGAGTTTCAGGTCATGTCCTTTGGACTAACCAATGCACCCGCTGTGTTAATGCAGTTGATGAACGAGGTCTTTCATCCCTACCTTGATCAATTCGTTGTGGTGTTCATTGATGACATTTTGATCTATTCGAGAACTCGGGAGGAGCATGAGCAGCATCTGAAGATCACCTTGCAGACTCTCCGCACACACTAGCTTTATGCGAAGTTGGAGAAGTGCGAGTTTTGGCAAGAGGAGGTGATGTTTCTAGGTCATGTTGTGACGAGGCAGGAAGTAGCAGTGGATTTGGTGAAGATTGATGCCGTGCGTCAGTGGGGTCTGCCCACGAACGCGTCCGAAATTCGGAGTTTCCTTGGGTTAACAGGTTATTATCGCTGCTTCATCGAGGGCTTCTCCCGTATTGCAGCCCCGCTGACCAGGTTGACTCGGAAGGGCGCTGAGTTCGTTTGGAGTGATGCCTGTGAGCGAGCATTTGCAGAACTGAAGGACCGTCTTACTTCTACACCAGTCCTCACTCTTCCCTTCGGGAGTGAAGGATTCATGGTTTTTACAGATGCCTCGTATATTGGTTTGGATGCTGTCCTGATGCAGCATGGTAGACCCGTGGCCTTCGCATCTCACCACCTCAAGGTCCATGAGCAGAACTACCCCACACATGATCTGGAGCTAACAGAGGTAGTCTTCGCACTGAAGGTGTGGAGGCACTATCTTTATAGGGTCAGGTTCAAGCTATTTTCCGACCACAAGAGCTGGAAGTACCTCTTCTCGCAGTCCGAGTTGAACATGAGGCAGAGACGCTGGATGGAGCTCCTGAAGGATTATGATTTCGATCTTCAGTACCACCCTGGCAAGGCCAACGTGGTGGCAGATGCCCTTAGCCGTCAGCCACGAGGCCTGGTGGCGCATATGATGGTCCGGGAGTGGAGGATGCTCGACGATGTTGCCGAGTATGATTTTGAGCCGAGTCTGCAGTCTTCTATCGCGCAGTTATCAAGCTTGTCGATTCAACCCTCTCTTGTTTCTAGGGTGATCGAGGCTCAGCAGGCCGATCAGACGTTGCAGGATTATTAGGCAGAGGCCGCGTCAGAGGATCAGACAGATTGGCAGAGTGGGTAAGATGGTGGATTTCGTTTCAGGGGTCGGTTGTGTGTCCCAGATATTCCACAGTTGCTCAAAGATCTTATGGATGAGGCACACCGATCGAGGTTCACGATTTACTCAGGCTCTACCAAGATGTATCGTGATATGAGGAGGCAGTATTTTTGGGCCGGAATGAAGCGTCAAATTGCCAGTTTTGTGGCCGGGTGTGACACTTGCCAGCGTGTCAAGGCCGATCATAGCAAACCTCCAGGTCCCTTGCAGCCGTTGAGTGTCCCGTTGTGGAAATGGGAGCACGTGACCACAGACTTTATTATGGGCTTGCTGAGGACTCAGAGCAATCACAACGCCATTTGGGTTATTGTCGATCGTCTTACGAAGTCGGCACATTTTCTTGCGATACGTGCGACCATGGCCATTATACCGACTTACAGAATTGTTTATCGAGGAGATTGTGAGACTGCATGGTGTCCCAGTTTTGATCATTTTTTACAGAGATCCAAGATTTACGTCGCGGTTCTAGAGGAGTTTTCAGAAGGCGATGTGGCCTGCCTTGAAGTTCAGCACCACATATCATCCTCAAACTGATGGACAGACTGAGAGGGTCAACCAGATCCTTGAGGACATGCTTCGAGCTTGTGTGTTGGATTTCTCAGGTAGTTGGGATAAACACCTGCGTTTGGCTGAGTTTGCATACAATAACAGCTACCATGCGACTATCGGTATGGCTCCTTTTAAGGCGTTGTATGGTAGACCTTGTACGTCTCCTAGTTGTTGGACCAAGGTTGGAGAGCGTCGTCTCCTAGGTCCTGAGTTGGTGTAGAGGACATCTAAGGCTATCGATATCATTAGGCAAAGGGTGCGCACAGCTCAGAGCAGGCAGAAGAGTTTTGTAGATCGTCGACGTCGTCCCTTAGAGTTTTCCATTGGGGATCATGTGTATCTCAGGGTCTCACCCATGAAGGGTGTGGTTCGTTTTGGAGTTAAGGGGAAGCTTGCCTCGAGATTCATTGGACCCTTCGAGATCACTGGACGCGTTGGCGCCGTGGCCTATCAGCTTGCCTTGCCACTTCAATTGTTTGGCGTCCACAATGTTTTTCATGTTTCTATGTTATGGAAGTGTGGGTCAGATGTGGTTCCTGTGATAGATTGGTAGCCATTGGAGGTTCGTGAAGATGCTTCTTACATTGAGCAGCTGGTTCGTATCCTTGACCGGAAGGAGCAGGTCCTCCGAACCAAGGTCATTCCATTAGTGAAGGTCCAGTGGAGTCATCATAGCGCAGATGAGGCGTCGTGGGAGCGAGAGGCAGAGATTCGCGAGTCTTATCCCCATCTCTTTGAGGATTGATTGTATCTGTATGATTGTTTTTCGTTTGATATGTGTATTTAGTAATGTGATTCCCTTTTTCTTATGATCTTCGGCTAGTTCGGGTTTGTAGTGCAAATTTCGAGAACGAAATTTTTGTTAGGAGGGGAGAGTTGTAAGACCCATACCCTGAATTACCCTCCATACGCTTAGTTTTCAGTACCAGTACGTCCCGGATGGACCAAATTAGCGAGCCTTGATCGTGACCCTATTTTAGTACTGCATCGACCCAAGACCTATACCCTGGCGACCGCGTAGGCGCTGTGATTCTAACGCCGCACGGCACGCCCCATTACGATACCCGATGTGAAAGTTGCAATCATTTGCGCAATCTGAGGCGGACCCCACTTGTACAAATCCCAAGAAAGTTAAATCAATCAATCAATCACCCTCACCCTCACCCTCACCCATACCCCTCTCATCACCCTAGTCTACACAAACCCTACTCACCCCATCCTCCTCTCACCAAAAAGTCAAGAGAGCCCATACCTTCCATGCCCCCTCCCATACCATCCTACTCCCCCTCCCATGCTAGCCATCATCATCTCATGACCCCCCTCTCTACCCATACAAGACCATACGTAGGGGCGGGGGCTTCTCATTTCTATTGCAAAAAAAGAAAGGAGAGAGAGAGAGAGAGAGAGAGAGAGAGAGAGAGAGAGAGAAGATTAAGAAGAGAGAAAGAGAGAGATTAAGAGGGAGATTAGGATAAGGGATTAGAGAGTGGAGATCTAAGCTTGGAGAGCCCCAACCATCATCCGAACCGTTCGATCAACCATCCGATTCAATCCAACCGTTTATTCTCCAAGTGAGTGCAAGGGAGATGAAAATCCCTCTTTACCATTGTTTTCCTTTCATTTTTGTGGGCCCATAAGGGTAGGACCCACCTTGTGTATGTATGGTAAGTGTGGTGGACCCCATAGTGGTGGGGGACCACCTCGATGAACGTTTCTCCCCGCTTCTTCCCTACCTTTCCCTTCCATTTATTTTCCTTACTCCCCCTTGTTTTTGGACTATGGTTGGGCCGACAAGTGGGCCACGCTGTGAGACAGCGTGCGGGCATGGGACACCATGTGTGGCCCACCTAGATATTTATTTACCATTCAACCATTGTTAGATCACAAAGATCTGGATGAAGGAAAAATGCACAGATTTGGCTTGGTCAAGAAATTTTAGGCCCACCTTGTGACGGCTAAACTGATGGACGGATTGGATCGTCCTCATGTGGGCCCCACTTGATGAAATAAAAAGAAAAAAGAAAAAAAAGAAAAAAAATAGAGACAGAAGCCGCTGGACAGCCAGCGTCCAGAGAACGCTGCTGCCCAGCAGCGCATGGGAGGAAGCCCAAGTTGGGCATTAACCATGGGGTCCACTCGTGGGACCCACCTTGATGCTTGTGTATTATCCACACTATCCATCTGTTTCTCCAGTCCATTTTAAGGCTAGATACCAAAAATGAAGCAGATCCAGATCTTAGGTGGACCACACCATAGAAAACAGTGGAGATAATGATGTCCACTGACGAAACTTCCTTGGCCCACCTTGATGTTTGTAGGCTATAGCACCTGTCCAATATTGGACTCATTGGGTCCCCCATGAGCTGGGGAACCTGATGAACGGAGTAGATCATACTCATGTGGGCCCCACTTGATATAAAGTAAAAAAAAGGGGGTCCAACGCTGGACGTTCACAGCGTTAGAGACGCTGGAACTGTCCAGCGTCAAGACGCTGGGACGACTTGAGTGGGGTCCCCAATCGTGGAACCCACCTTGATATTTGTGTTGAATCCACACCGTCCATCTGTTTCTCCAGTCTATTTTAGTTCTGTATACTAAAAATGAAACAGATCCAAATCTTGAGCAGACCGCATCACATGAAACAGGGGAGATAATGATGTCTGGTGCTGAGATTTTCTTTGGCCCACCTTGATGTTTCTAGACCGAATCACATACCCCCATGAGCTGAAAAATCTGATGAACGGAGTAGATCATCCTCATGTGGGCCCCATTTGATGGAAACCAAGAAAAAAAGGAATATAAGGAAAAAATGAGAGCACAGCGTCAGAGACGCTGGGAGTACCCAGCGTCCACGGACGCTGTACTCATGGGTGCCCCAGCAGGTGGCCCACTCGTGGGACCCACCATGATGTATATGTACCATCCACGCCGTCCATCCCTTTTGCCAATTCATTTTAGGCCCCAGGCCCAAGTTTGGGCTAGATCCACTTCCCAGGTGGGCCGGATCATGGGACTTAGTGGGGGAACAATGATCTCCACCGTTGAAGCCTTGTTAAGGCACACCATGATGTTTGTTTGCCATCTAGACCTGTGGCATAGGTCGGGATGAAGGAGAAAACATAAATATCTGCTTGATTCAAAACTTCCTGGGACCCAGCTGGGTACCACGCAATGCAGTAGGTGGCCCACATTGTGGGTCCCACCTTGATGTATCGTCTTATCCACGTGTTGAGCTCTTAAATGTGGATATTCTAACCTCATTTTATCACTAATTATGCTTGAAATACATGATTAACGACCCAACTAATGCATGGTTTTGTGGTTATAGAAATGAGAGTGAAGATTCATTAATAGAAGGCTTAAAGACGCTATTTATGGGCATTGAAGATCATAAGACCAAGCGTCAAAGGAGGGAAGAAAGAAAGCAGAAGGATATATGGAGGACCAGTCATCAACCGGTTGTCCATAGCCCAGGACTGGTCGTCCGACCGGTCCGAACACTCAATAGAAGGGGCCCTGTGGCCAAAACTCATTGGACCTGTTAGGACCGGTCGTCCACTGCCAGACCGGTCGTGCGATTGGTCCTTGAATTAAATTCCTTAAGTCTGAAATTAAGAAAACTCTCTGGACAGTTTTTGCTCTTTTGAGACCGGTCGTCTACGTAACAAGGCGTGTTCCACAAGCTCCAATTTTCTCTGCGCAGTCCAGGATTTCTTGCGCAATCTGGAACCTTCCGCACTATGCTATAAAAGGGGACCTAGGGCTTCTTCCTAAGGCATCCTAAAACAGATTAAACACGGTGGGAGACGGCGGAAGTCGGATTTGGAGTTCTACAACTCCTCCTAGTTGGTTTTTCTAGTTTTATGTTTTGTTTAGTTTGTTTCATGTTTCCTTGGATCATGAACGGCTAAACCTCTTAGCTAGGGCTAAGAGGTGAAGCTTGTAGTGAATCTAAGATGTTTTAATTCATTGATTTGGTTTCAAGTTGAATTATTAGTGAAAAACAATGGTTTGAAGTTTAAATAAAGTTCTAAGTAGTTTTTCTTAATCATATGATGGCTCATGGATGTTTAGAAGAATTGCTTGAGTTATTAACTGTTTTGAGATAGTCTAGACCTGTATGATCCGAGGAATTGGATTCAACACACTCTAGATCTATGATCTTCATGTGGGAGCTTCTTACCAAAGGTTTATTTTCTGAAAATTCTGAAGTGTGTAAGATTGTGTATGTGATTTGGATCAAGTTCAAAACATGATCTAGTTTTGTCTTGTGACAGGATTTAATGATGATTATGGTTGTGATCTTAACCTATTGGAATTGGGACTGACCTATACAATTGAGTGTGTTCAAGTCCTAGCTTGAATTGAGAGAATCATATACATGATTCATACATATGACAAATTGACTGTTTTAACTGCTCTATCATTCGGCTAGATAGAACTTAATTTCGATTCTAGCTGAGAAAGTGAGAATGCACGGTGAATTGAGCATCAAAGATTGCTACAAGTGGATCCTTGAACCCCTAGTGCCTTTTATTAATTGTTTACCTTCAGTTTAATTCAAAGTTACTATCTACATCAATCTTTTACAAATCTGGTAGTTAGCTCCTCAGTAGAATTATTGGAAGTGTTTTGTGAATTCCTACGTAAGTCCCTGTGGATCGACCTTGGTCTTACCGAGATTATTACTACATCGCAACCCTACACTTGGGGAAGTGAACAGCACGCCGCCCATCTGTTTTCCCCAGATTATTTTAGGATATGGCTCCAACAATGAGGCAGATCCAAACATCAGATGGACCACACGCGCAGGGAATAATGGTCATTGATGCCCACCATTGAAAACTTCCATGGGGCCACTTTAGTGTTTATTTTTCATCCAACTATAGGTTGTGGGTCCATCTTTGGGTTCCACCTTGATCGATGTATTGTGTATCATACCATCCATCTTGATCGATGCGTGGGGCCCAAATTTATTGGGCTTCACTTCGGAAATGGTGGTGATTGAATACCTACCACTGAAACTTCCTATGACCGATGAGTTATATTTGCTATCCGACCAGTGGGCGGGGCCCACTATGGTCCTTCCTTTGATATATATGTTTTATCCATGCCGTACACCTATTTTGTCGTCCTATTTTGTGTGCAAGCTCAATTATAGTGCTGATGTGGTCTCAAGTGGGCTATGCCACGAAGACCTTTACATTTCCAATGGGGCCCACAGTCCGGGTCCCACTCTTTACATATATTGGGCCATTTAAGGCCAACGTCACATGATACGTTTGGTAACATGCTAGTCTACTTAGCTTGATATGTCACATTGATAACATGCTTAGTATAATAAGTACCCTGCTCATTCATATGCCTATACACATCATTTGTATGCCTGTTGTGGATCACGAATAATCATAGCACATGCTATTTTGGCTTGTTATTGTTGAGCTCTTAATTGTGCATATTCTAACCCCAATTCGTCACTCATTATGCATGGTTTTCACGATTTAAAGACTAATCTAAGGCATGTTTTGTTATTGTAGGAATGAGAGCGGACTTCACTCAATTGAAGATGAAAAGGGTCCATTTAGAACCATGGAATGAAGATTGAAGGAGTACTAGAGAAAGAAGGAAGCAAGGAAAGAAGAAAAGAAGAACGAAATGAAGAAAAGAGGCCAAGACCGGTCGTGACCGGTCAGCCAGGAGGACCACGACCGGTCTAGACCGGTCGGCCAGATTTTTCAAACATGCTGAACACACTAGACGCAGGATAAACACAGTCCGACCGGTCCAGACCGGTCGGCTAGAAGACATTACAACTCCAGAAGCTTGCTGGAATATTTCTCAATGAAGTCCGACCGGTCGTGACCGGTCGGCCAGTCACTCAGACCAATCGTCCGACCGGTCGGCCATGCATCTAAAATAGAAACTTCTGTTTTTGGCGCCAAAAATCTCTGCGCACTGCGTAAGCTTACGCAAATTCTGGAATATTTTGACGTTGCGGAGCCTTCCCACTATAAAAGGACACCTAGGGATCGTTCCTAGGGTATCTAAGAAGATTTGAGCAAGGTGGGAGGTGGCGGAAGTGGATTTCGGAGTTCCATTACTGCTTCTAGTTTGTTTTCTTGTTTTTATGCTTTTCCTAGTTGTTTCATGTTTACTTGGATCATGAGCAGCTAAACCTCTTAGCTAGGGCTAAGAGGTGAAGCTTGTAGTGGATCTAAGATGTTTCAATTCGTTATAAGTTAGTTTTAAGATTGAATTTCATGTTTATGAACAATGGTTTGAAGTTTATACAAGTTCTAAGTAAGTTTTTCTTAGTCTTATGATGACTCATGGATGTTTGGGAGAATTACTTAAGTTCTTAATGGCTAAATGTTAGTCTAGACCTGTATGATCTGAGGAATTGGAGTACGCTCTAGTACTATGATCTTCATGTGGGAACTTCTTACCAAAGTTCTACTTTTCTGGTTTTCTGAATTATGTATGGGACTGTGCATTGATTTGATTCAAGTTCAATCATGATCTAGCTTTGTCTGGTGACAGGACTTAATGATGATCATGATTATGAACTTAGTTTATTGGAATTGGGACTGACCTATGCAATTGAGCATGCTCATCCTAGCTTGCATTGAGTGAATCATATACATTGGCCTTTCATATGACAGATTGTTTGGTTTAACAGCTTTATCATCTGACTAGATAGATCTTAATTTCGATTCTAGTTGAGAGAATGAGAAACCACAGCGAATTGAGCATCAAGGATTGCTACAAGTGGATCCTTGAACCTCTAGTGCCTTTTTATAATTGTTTACCTTCAATTTAGTTCAAAGTTGTTACTTACATCAATCTCATATAAAATCCGATTGTTAGCTTTTTAATAGAAATTGTTGGATGTGTTTGTGAATTCATACACAAGTCCCTGTGGATCGACCTTGGTCTTACCGAGTTTATTACTACATCGCAACCCTACACTTGGGGAAGCGAACAGTTATACTTAGGGGACTCGTGCGAGACAGGGTCGCCCCACATGATTGCGTAGTATGCGTAGGTTTGGTGCATGACTTGGATTGTATGACTCATGCATCTCGCATTATGTATGTCACGATCGCCTTCACACCCTAGCAGCATCAGGGTGGTGGCCACCATAGTCACATCGTGGTTAGTAGTAATGGATACCGAAAACTTGTTCTAGCACGTGGGCGTTATGGATGTCCTTGGGTGAAAGTCCCTAAACCCTGTGGTACTAGTAGGATGCTCTAACGTCGAGACTGAGTGGATAACATGAGCGCCTGAGTGCCAAATACCAGTAGGCCGCGTCTCCCACTGTGTCGAGGTCAGTTGGAAAGGGGTGTGACCTTATCCGCCTAGGTGCAGTGGGCTATAAGCTAGGTCGAGTCTGACCAGCTCGTGAAATGGGTTCGCTATCGGCGAGCCGGGTGGGCATTGGCATACCACTGACGAGGCGGATAGTGAGGTCTTTTCTACTCGCTTGGTTATGCGCGCGATATGCGACAACCAGTATCAGAGTGTACTAGACCCTGGTGATGTCCCAGATGAGAACCATTTTGATATGTGGATTAGTTGAGGATTAACGTGCTTGCATTGCATCTCTAGCATGTAACACTCGGCCATGTAGGCCCTTGCATCGCATAACCTTGGGATGACTGATAGCATTTATGAGCTTGGTAACTTAGCCCTCTATCACTTTCATTTACTCTGATATCTGTATACTTGTCATATGCATCACACGAGCACACACGCACTCTACTGAGCTTCGTAGGAAGCTTATGCGTGTTTGTTTACGCTGCAGGTACTACGGTACATCAGCAGCGTTGAGTTCGGTTCATGTACTTGATATTTTAGGCTTTTGCTATATTTTGTATTTCCCTTTCCAGCACTATACTCAATAAACTATATAGTGGATATCTGATGATTTTTATGGTTTTGATTATGCTCCTTTACAAAAAAAAATTACCCTGAAAATCCTCCTGGTGGGATCCGAGGATCGGAACCTGGCATACGAGAGCTAAGAGCCGAGAATGGGGTACCCGCAGTCGATGATAGATCAATGAACTACACAAGTATAAACAATGCAAAAAGGTAAGCTACTAGATTTAGATTCACTAAGAAACACATAAGCCCGGAGTCATCAAGAGATTAAAGAAGAACTAAACCAGTACTTTATTCAAACTTCCATCAAACCAAATTAATCAATTAAATATTGAAAAGGAAACTTAGGTTCCATCAATCCATAAAAAACGAATAAAAAACTTCACCTCTTAGCCCTAGCTAAGAGGTTTTAGTTTATCTCTAACATCCTTGAACTAAATTCTCTAGACAATATGAAAACTACTATAAATAAAAGAGAAATAAGAAACTAGAAGTAGAAATCCTTCTCCCAAGCCTCCTTGATCTTCCCCACATCTTAGGATGCCTTGGGAATGAAAAGGAGATGTCCTTTTATAGCATAAATCACCCACTAACGAAGAACCTTCAAGAATCCACGTTGAGCTTCGTAGTGCGCAAGAAAATCGAATTTTCAAAAATAGAAAATTTTATTTCTGGATGTTGGCTAATCGGCCGGTCGAAGCTTACACAACAACAATAGGAGCTCAGGACATCAGCAGACCTGTCTGCCGATCGATCGGTCGAACAGTCCATCCGGTCGGTCGGATGACAGGTCGGTTAGTCCATTTTTATGTCTAACGATTTTGTGATTTCTGGAGGGTTTGGCCGACCCATCTGTTGTAATGGCCGACCAGTCGGACGACCGGTCGGTCAGTCTATTAGCTAATGATTTTCGCATTCTTCATTCTCCATATTCATTGTATCTCTCCTCTACCTCTTGTTCTTTATTCATTTGATCTTCAAGGTATGTAAGAAGGGTCTTTTATCATCAAAATGGTGAAGTCTCTCTCTCATTCATACATTCACAAAAGCATGCATTAGATAGGTCTTTAAAAATAAGAAACATGCAAATGAGTGATGATTAGGGGTTAGAATATGCACAATTTAAAGCTCAACACTTGGACTTGAAAACCACCTATTAGGATGCCCTAATCTCGAATTAGAAGCCAATATATAGCCTTGTGCAAGAGTTATAGCCAAAATAGGAAACTGCGTATAGAAGTCTGCGCTCGTCACCAATCAGTCGACCAGGGTGGCCGACTGGTTGTGAACAACCAAAAAAGTCCAACAAGAAAACCAGGAGAAACATCATATTTGACCGGTTGTCGACCGGTCATAGATGGCTTAAGATCGGTTATGCGACTGGCCCTGGCGAACTAGAAATAGTCCAGCATGCAGAGCTCTCCCAGGCCTAAATTTGACCTGTCATGCTTGACAGGTGACCAGTCAAGAGACCCTATTTTCGCACAATCTCTTCTCAACTCCCGAGGAGGAAAACCCCATCAAATCTCCTCCTTCTGACTCAGGAGGAGGGTTTTAAAATTACGTCAATAGTCTAACACGACACCTTCGTATGTGCGGAAGCTTGAAGAGTAACTAGAATTATGGCTAAGTCCTATAGGGGACGTGATTAGGACTGTCACGCCCCAAACTCGGGGATCGGGCTCACTAAATTTTCAGCAGCCGAATCTGGTGCCGACAACCTCCGTAGTACCTCATTCTCGGCCCCTAGCTCCCATATGCCAGGTTCCGATCTTGGGATCCCACAAGGAGGATTTCCAGGGTAAACTTTTTTTTCTTTATAGATGAGCATAACCACAAGTGTGCCAAACCAAAAACTTCGCATCACATATCCACTAAGATAAACTTTTGAGTACAATGCTGCAGAAAAGGAAATACAATGTATAACTGAAAGCTGAAAGATCAAATGCGCGCCCCTGTCTCACTATTGTCGCGCTATAGTATGTCATGCACGTAAACAACGTGCATAAGCTTACTATGAAGCTTAGAGAGTGCGTGGTTTGTGCGCAATGCATATGACAGGTATACAGATATCAGAGTAAGCGGAAATGATAGCAGGCTACACTACCAAGTCTATGAATGTCATTAACCATCTCGAGGCTATGCAATGCAATGGGCCTATATGGCCGAGTGTCATATGCTAATGATGCAATGTGCGCATGTCAATCCTCAACTGCCATATATCATACGGTTTACAACTGGGACATCACCGGGGTCTAGTACACTCCAGACATTAGTTGCCGCCCATCGCGCGCATAACCAAGCGAGTGGAAGAGACCTCACTATCCGCCTCGTGTTGAGCTCCTAATTGTGCATATTCTAACCCCAATTCATCACTCATTGTGCGAGGGTTGCATGGTTTATAGATGAATCTAATGCATGTTTTGTGACTACAGGATTGAGGGTGAACTCCACCCATTTGAAGATGAAAAGAGCATGTTTAGGACCTTCGATGAAGACTCAAAGGAGGGCCGAAGCAAAGAAGGAGGAAAGCAGAAGAAAGAAAGGAAGAACACAAGAAGAAAAAGAAGTTGACCGGTCGTGACCGGTCGGCCAAGGAAGCCAGACCGGTCAGTGACTGGTCTGCCATGCATGTTGGGATGTTGCTGAAGACGTCCGACCGGTCTTGACCGGTCGGACATGATTGCTGGAACTTCAATGAACAAGGCCGACCAGTCATGACCGGTCGGCCATGGCTGCTGGAACATGAGGAAGGCGTCCGACCGGTCATGACCGGTCGGACATGCTTGCTGGAGTAACCATCTATTGAGGCTGACCGGTCGTGACCGGTCGGCCGTGCGTAAGAAGTTAGAAACTTCCAATTTCAGCCCGATTTTCTCTGCGCTGCGTAACTCTTACGCAATTTCTCGATTCTTCCGAAGTTGTGGAGCCTCCTGACAATAAAAGGACACCTAGGGATCGTTCCTAGGGTATCCTAGAAGGGTTCAAGCGAGGTTGGAGGCTGTGGAAGTGGAGATTGGAGTTTCACAACTCCTTTTGGTTTGCTTTGCTGTTTTCATGCTTTTTGTAGTTGTTTCATGTTTCCTTGGATCATGAGCAGCTAAACCTCTTAGCTAGGGCTAAGAGGTGAAGCTTATAGTGGATCCAAGATGTTTTAATTCGTAGTTAAGTGGTTTTTAGTGTGGAATTCATGATTATGAACTAAGGTTTGAAGTTTATACAAGTTTTTGAGTAGTTTTTCTTAGTCTTATGATGACTCATGGATGTTTGGGAGAATTACTTAATTGCTTAATTGGTTTGTGACGGTCTAGACCTGTATGATCCGAGGAATCGGAGTGCGCTCTAGTACTATGTTCTTCATAAAGGAACTTCCTACCAAAGTTCTACTTTTCTGATTTTTCTGTAATGTGTATGGACTGTGCATGTGATTTGAATCCAGTTCAAATCCTGATCTAGCCTTGTCTTGTGACAGGACTTGAGGATGGTTATGATTGTGAACTAGACCTTTTGGAAAGGGGAATGACCTATGCAATTGAGCATGCTCAGATCAGCCTGCATTGAGTGAATCTTATGCATAGAACTTACATATTACAGACTGTTTGGTTTAACAGCTCTATCATCCGACTAGATAGACCTGAATGTCGATTCTAGTTGAGAGAATAAGAAACCACAGCGGATTAAACATCAAGGATTGCTACAAGTGGATCCTTGAACCCCTAGTGCCTTCTTATAATTAGTTACTTTCGATTTAATTCAACTTTTGTTACTCATATCAATTTCATACAAGAATCTGGTTAGTAGATTTCAATAGACACTTGTGGATGAGTTTGTGAAATCCTACATAAGTCCCTGTGGATCGACCTCGGTCTTACCGAGATTATTACTACATCGCAACCCTACACTTGGGGAAGCGAACAAGTTTTTGGCGCCGCTGCCGGGGATTTTGACGGTTTTCACAAATTTCTGAAATTAGTATCTATTTAGGATTTTTAGGATTTTAGGACTAACTTAGTTTGTTTATTTGAATTTTCTTTTCAGGGATTTCTAGGAAGCTGAAGAAGATACAAGGATTTCAAGTGCGAATCAGGTTCTATCTTTCTAAACCTTACTCTTCTCCTTCTCCTATTTATTTCTATCTTATTCATCTCTTGTAGAGTGGGTGGAGACTCCTTTTGGATCTCTAAAAGGTCGGCCTTTTTGCCACCTGGATTCCCATTGGTCGGCTCTGCCGTCTTGGATCACCTTGTGCTCAGAGATTTCTTTTCTCATCTCTACTCCTCTTTCTCCTTTTTCTGCACTTTTTCTCAAAAGATTCAAAGAGTGGGTGGAGAGTTCTCTGAACCCCTATTGACCAGGAGAAATTGGTCTCTATCCTTGCTTCTGGCCTATCCATTGCAAGACACCTTGTGCTTCGATCTTAGAGAAGAGTAAAGAAAAGGGAGGAAGAATTCTTCTTTCTTTCTGTTTCTTATTTTTGGTTTTGCATGCCACATTGGGCTCGGGATTCCAATAACCGACTCATAAGTAAAGGGGGGATAGTAGAAGGAATTGATAGAGAGCCACGTGCTAGGAGACATTTAGACTCTCCAATTTTATCTGAAAATATGGCTGCAAATCAACTTAACCCGGTCCAAAATCAAACTGAAACAGGGGAGAATGTGGTTGAGAATGTTCCCCGACCAAGGACTTTACGTGATTTCTTGCAACCTGCAAGAACGAGCACTCTCTCATGCATTATATTTCCACCAAATGCAGGGAACGTAGATTTGAAACCGGGAGTGATTCAACTTCTCCCTAAATTCCATGGATTAGATAGTGAAAGTGCTTATCAACATCTTAAAGAGTTTGACGAGGTAATCACCACCATGCACTTTGCAAATGTAACGGAAGATGTGGTGAGACTTAAATTCTTCCCTTTCACTCTTAAAGATAAAGCTAAGGGTAGGCTTTATGCATTGAGGCCAAGATCAATTGGTGCATGGACCGATATGCACAGAGAATTCATAAAGAAATTCTTCCCTACTTACAAAACGAATATATTGAAGCGCCTTATCATGAATTTTGCCCAAAAGGAAGATGAAACTTTTTTCCAATGTTGGGAGAGGTTTAAGGACCTATTAAACGCATGCCCACATCATGGCTATGAAATTTGGCGGGTTATAAGCTTTTTCTATGAAGGACTGACTTCACCCATGCGCCAATTTGTAGAGATGATGTGTAATGGGGAGTTCATGAATAAGGAAGCTGATGAAGCATGGGATTATTTGGAAGAATTGGCTGAGAGTGCACAGTCTTGAGACACATCTAAACCAACAAATTCCAAGACTGGCCAACAAAAGGAAAATGGAGGAATGTATGTCTTATCAGAAGAAGATAGCATAAGTGCACGGTTGGCTAGCCTCACAAGAAAGGTCGAAGCCATGGAATTAAGGAAAGGAGAAACAATCAACTCCACTGACGTTGAAACTGTTTGTGCAATTTTTACTGGAAATCAACATGCTACACAAGATTGTCCCACAATTTCAGCAGTCCAAGGCATCTTACAAGAACAAACAAATGCCATAAACAGTTATCAACAGCAATATGGTGCTCCAAACTCAAACACGTTTAATCCTAATTGGAAGAACCATCCCAACTTCAGTTGGAGGAATGGACCCAATGCAAATGCAAACAACACTCCAAAAGTATCACTAGAAGAGATGTTGGGTGCATTCGTATCAGTCCAAAATGAATATAACAAAACAAATTCTCTAAAAATAGATGGGTTCATACAAGAGCAATTGAAATTCAATCAAAATTCAAACCAAGCCATCAATGAATTGAAAACATCTCTGGCTAGAGTTGAAGCTCACCTTAGTGTTAGAGAGAAGGGCACACTTCCTGCTCAACCTCTTCCTAACCCAATGACCCAGTATGAGATACAAGATGCAAGCTCATCCTCCCACCATACGGAACATGTCCAAGCTATCACCACTTTGAGAAGTGGGAAAGAAATTGACAAATCTAATCCGGTGAAGGCTCCAAAGCCTAAGGATCCGAAAATTCTTAAAGAGGATGATAGCCCAAACAATATTCCACAAGAGAAAGAACCGGAAAGACAATACAAGCCGGTTGCCCCATTTCCACAAAGGTTGATTTCACCTAAACCTTTAGATAAAAATCTGGAAATTCTGGAAGTTTTCAAGCAGGTGAAGATCAACATCCCGCTGTTGGATGCAATAAAACAAATACCATCTTATGCCAAATTTCTAAAGGAATTGTGTACAGTCAAAAGGAAACACAGCGTTCACAACAAAGTTCTTTTGACTGAGAATTTGAGCGCCATCATCAAACAAGAGGTGCCCCAAAAATACAAGGATCCAGGTAGTCCAACCATCTCATGCATCATAGGAGACTACCGGATTAAACAAGCCCTACTCGACTTGGGGGCAAGTGTGAATCTCATTCCATACTCGGTCTACGAACAACTTGGGTTAGGTGAATTGCAACCCACCAAAACCACACTCCAACTTGCTGATAGATCCATCCGGATACCGAGAGGAATGATAGAGGATGTTCTAGTCCAAGTTGATAAATTCTACTACCCAGTAGATTTTATTGTCTTGGACACACATCCCGTGATAAGCACCGGTGCTCAAATTCCCGTCATACTTGGACGACTGTTTCTAGCTACCTCAAATGCCATTATCAATTGTAGAAACGGACTTGTACAAATGTCCTTTGGAAATATGACCCTTGAGCTTAACATATTTGATTTATGCAAACAACCACGGGAGGTTGATGATGATGTCCACGAGTTAAACATGATTGAATCATTCGTGGAGGATACAGTCCCCTTGTCACTAATTCCCGACCCTTTGGAGGCATGTATGACCCATTCTCATGAGACAAATGAATATACAATACAAGAGATGGATGCCATGCTAGAGATGATGCCAGTACTTGACAATAAAAGATGGAGGTCCCCAATTGAACCTTTGCCTGTAAATGAGAACAAGGCCCTCCCATCCAACATCAAGGCACCAACACTCGACTTAAAACCATTGCCAAGTGAGCTAAAATATGTTTATTTAGGTCGAGATGAGACATATCCAGTGGTGATTTCTTCCCACTTGGATGAGGAACAAGAGAGTAGGCTAATAGCCACTCTATTAGAGCACAAGAGTGCCATTGGATGGTCAATTGCGGATCTCAAAGGCATAGAGCCACTGATTTGTACTCACCGCATACACCTTGAGGAAAATGCAAAGACATCCCGGCAACCACAAAGACGACTAAATCCAAACATGAAGGATGTGGTTAAGGCCGAAGTGGTGAAACTATTTGATGTAGGTATTATTTACCCAATATCCGATAGCCAATGGGTGAGTCCAACTCAAGTGGTGCCTAAGAAATCCGGAATAACCATCGTAGCTAATGCCAATAACGAACTCGTGCCAACTAGAGTCACTACCGGTTGAAGAATGTGCATTGACTACAGGAAGCTAAACACTGTCACGAGGAAAGACCACTTCCCCCTACCATTTGTTTATCAGATTTTAGAACGGTTGGCGGGTCATTCCCACTTTTGCTTCCTTGATGGCTATTCAGGGTACAACCAAATAGAAATTGCCCGTGAAGACCAAGAAAAGACTACATTCACATGTCCATTCGGCACTTTCGCCTATCGACGGATGCCATTTGGACTATGTAATGCCCCTGCCACCTTTCAGCGTTGTATGATGAGCATCTTTTCTAACATGGTGGGGACCATTCTCGAAGTCTTCATGGATGATTTTTTCGTATTTGGTTGTAGCTTTAATGAGTGCCTTGAGCACTTGAAATCTGTGCTGAAAAGAAGTGAAGAGAAGAACCTTGTGCTCAATTGGGAAAAGTGTCACTTCATGGTTCAAAAGGGAATTGTACTTGGTCATATCGTTTCACAAAATGGAATTGAGGTGGACAAAGCGAAAATTGATCTTATCTCTAACCTTCCACCACCCAAAAGCATACGAGATATCCGGTCCTTTTTAGGACACGCAGGATTTTACAGAAGGTTCATAAAGGACTTCAGTTCACTCTCTCGCCCTTTATGTAACCTACTTCAAAAGGAAAATTCATTCGAGTGGAATGAAGAATGTCAAAAGGCCTTTACCACCCTTAAAGGTATGTTGACATGCGCTCCAATAATGCAACCCCCTGATTGGAGCCTTCCTTTTGAGATTATGTGCGATGCTAGCGACTATGCTATTGGGGCCGTGTTAGGCCAAAGAAAAGATAAAAAGCCATGTGTCATCTACTATGCAAGTAGAACCCTAAATTCAGCCCAAGCAAACTACACCACTACTGAAAAGGAACTTTTAGCCGTAGTTTTTGCCTTGGACAAGTTTAGGTCCTACTTGATTGGATCCAAGATCATTATATTCACTGATCATGCCGCGCTTAAGTATCTTCTTTCTAAGAAGGATGCTAAACCACGGTTGTTAAGATGAATCCTTCTACTCCAGGAATTTGACATAGAAATATGTGATAAGAAAGGAGTAGACAATGTAGTAGCTGACCACCTCTCTCGACTTGTCCTCACTGATTCCCCTGAAACGACTGCAATCAATGACATGTTCCCTGATGAACAACTTTTTGCTATTTCCCAATTGCCATGGTATGCGGACATTGCTAACTATCTTGCTACAGGTACAATTCCTACATATTGGAAAAAGCAAGATAAGGATAGATTCTTCTCGGAGGTGAGGAAATTCCTATGGGACGACCCATACTTATTCAAGTATTGTCCCGATCAAATCATAAGGAGATGTGTCCCAGATGATGAGCAACAAAGTATCATCTCCTTCTGTCATTCTCAAGCATGTGGTGGCCACTTTTCAGCTAAAAAGACCACAGCGAAAATTCTACAATGTGGGTTTTATTGGCCCACCATGTTCAAAGATACTCATAAGTTTTGCAAAGCATGTGAACCTTGTCAAAAATTAGGAGGAATCTCCCGTAGAAATATGATGCCACTCAATCCCATCTTAATAATCGAAATTTTTTATTGTTGGGGCATCGATTTCATGGGCCCATTCCCATCTTCTTTTGGAAACCTATACATCTTGCTTGCCGTCGACTATGTTTCCAAATGGGTCGAGGCCATCCCTTGCCGGAATAATGACCATAAAACGATCATTCGATTTTTAAAAGAAAATATTCTTTCCCGGTTTGGAACGCCTCGAGTCATCATAAGTGATGGAGGGTCTCACTTTTGCAATCGCCCCTTTGAAACTTTAATGAAGAAATATGGCGTAACACACAAAGTGAGCACTCCCTATCACCCACAAACTAGTGGACAAGCTGAGATATCCAATAGGGAGATTAAACACATTTTAGAGAAAATGGTGAATCCCAATCGCAAGGATTGGTCGCTTCGGCTTACCGATGCGCTTTGGGCTTACCGTACAGCTTTCAAAACCCCTATTGGAATGTCTCCCTATAGACTTGTCTATAGGAAGGCTTGTCACTTGCCCGTGGAGTTGGAACATAGGGCATATTGGGCTATTAAGAAGATGAATTTCAATTCTGACAAGGCAAGCTCGTTACGCAAACTACAATTGAATGAACTTACAGAAATTCGGAATGAAGCTTATGAGAATGCGAGAATTTACAAGGACAAGACGAAGATATTCCATGATAAGAATATTCTTCGCAAGACATTCACGATCAATCAAAAAGTCCTCATGTATAATTCTCGCTTACATCTATTTCTGGGAAAATTGAGATCTCGATGGACCGGTCCCTACATTGTGCAAACTATCTATCCATATGGGACTGTCGAGCTGTTGAATCCGAGGAACGGCAACATTTTTAAAGCGAATGGGCAACGATTAAAGCCGTTCTTTGAGAAATTCCCTTCAGAAGGTATGTCCATACCTCTGAATGATCCTGTGTATCAGGATGATTGATCTCCTAGTCTGATGGAGATATAGAGTAGTTAGGATTAGGATTTTTCTGCTTTTGTTTTCTTTTTCATAGGTTTGTTAGAAGGAGGAAGATTTCCACTTTTCACTCTCTCAGGTACTATCATTCCTCACTCCCTTTTATTTTCAAATTGCTCTCATGTTTTGCTCATTGCACATCTTTTACATTGAGGACAATGCAAATTTGGTTGGGGGGTGTAGGATCACTGGATGAATCCAGCGCTTTGCAACATTTCAAGCAATCATGTGGAAATTTTTTTCGATTTTTCAAAAATTCGAAACTCTTTTGGAAAACACCGGTTCTATGCATTCAAGTTGATATGAGCATAAGAGGAGGAGATATGAAGTGAATGGGGTTGGATGTCTGGAATCTCTCATAGCATAATGGTTTTATATGTGAACTCCCCTATTTTTGTGATTGATAGAAAATCTGAACACTTTTACACCTAGTTCACATTACACGATTTTCATGAGTTGAAGGGATTATGTGATTTATGGATTAGCTAGACTTTGAATTAAGGTGTTGAGAAATCAGGCCGGGGTACTTTGTCCATCCTTGTCCATGGGAAAATAATGAAAGATATGGATTTTTAAAAATCTATCTAATTAAAAAAAAAGGAAAAGGAAGGATGAAATTGGGAATGATGGAAAAACGGTGGAAAATTCCGATTAGGGCTACCTACTACCAACCGGGGGATGGTCTACCCGTAACCAAAGCCAGAAATGGGACGTAGTGTGAAAGTCGTCGGAAGGACGGTAAGGCAAATTCCTGTCATTGGCTTGATGTGGCTCTATATACCTTGAGATCTATAGTCTGATTGATCTATGAAGAAGATAATCCTAGAAATTTGTGAGATTAATTTTTCACTGTCCACACTAGGGTGAATTTGTTCAAGTTCTTCTATTTATCAACCAATCAGCGGGAATTTCATATGAATGCTTATTATGTTTTGAGGATTTACGGTTTCAACCTTTGACGCCTAATCTTTCTGAATCTTACACTTATGAACCTTGGAATGTATAGAAGGATGGTTTCTGAAAGAGAGTTGAGTTTGAAGAATGGGATTAGTTTCACGCATGTTTTGCTGGGGACTAGTAAAATGCTGGTTGGGGGGTGTGTTGAGCTCCTAATTGTGCATATTCTAACCCCAATTCATCACTCATTGTGCGAGGGTTGCATGGTTTATAGATGAATCTAATGCATGTTTTGTGACTACAGGATTGAGAGTGAACTCCACCCATTTGAAGATGAAAAGAGCATGTTTAGGACCTTGGATGAAGACTCAAAGGAGGGCCGAAGCAAAGAAGGAAGAAAGCAGAAGAAAGAAAGGAAGAAAACAAGAAGAAAAAGAAGCTGACCGGTCGGCCAAGGAAGCCAGACCGGTCAGTGACCGGTCTGCCATGCATGTTGGGATGTTGCTGAAGACGTCCGACCGGTCTTGACCGGTCGGACATGATTGCTGGAACTTCAATGAACAAGGCTGACCGGTCATGACCGGTCGGCCATGGCTGCTGGAACATGAGGAAGGCGTCCGACCGGTCATGACCGGTCGGACATGCTTGCTGGAGTAACCATCTATTGAGGCCGACCGGTCGTGACCGGTCGGCCGTGCGTAAGAAGTTAGAAACTTCCAATTTCAGCCCGATTTTCTCTGCGCTGCGTAACTCTTACGCAATTTCTCGATTCTTCCGAAGTTGTGGAGCCTCCTGACTATAAAAGGACACCTAAGGATCGTTCCTAGGGTATCCTAGAAGGGTTCAAGCGAGGTTGGAGGCTGTGGAAGTGGAGATTGGAGTTTCACAACTCCTTTTGGTTTGCTTTGCTGTTTTCATGCTTTTTGTAGTTGTTTCATGTTTCCTTGGATCATGAGCAGCTAAACCTCTTAGCTAGGGCTAAGAGGTGAAGCTTGTAGTGGATTCAAGATGTTTTAATTCGTAGTTAAGTGGTTTTTAGTGTGGAATTCATGATTATGAACTAAGGTTTGAAGTTTATACAAGTTTTTGAGTAGTTTTTCTTAGTCTTATGATGACTCATGGATGTTTGGGAGAATTACTTAATTGCTTAATTGGTTTGTGACGGTCTAGACTTGTATGATCCGAGGAATCGGAGTGCGCTCTAGTACTATGTTCTTTATAAAGGAACTTCCTACCAAAGTTCTACTTTTCTGATTTTTCTGTAATGTGTATGGACTGTGCATGTGATTTGATTCCAGTTCAAATCCTGATCTAGCCTTGTCTTGTGACAGGACTTGAGGATGGTTATGATTGTGAACTAGACCTTTTGGAAAGGGGAATGACCTATGCAATTGAGCATGCTCAGATCAGCCTGCATTGAGTGAATCTTATGCATAGAACTTACATATTACAGACTGTTTGGTTTAACAGCTCTATCATCCGACTAGATAGACCTGAATGTCGATTCTAGTTGAGAGAATAAGAAACCACAGCGGATTGAACATCAAGGATTGCTACAAGTGGATCCTTGAACCCCTAGTGCCTTCTTATAATTAGTTACTTTCAATTTAATTCAACTTTTGTTACTCATATCAATTTCATACAAGAATCTGGTTAGTAGATTTCAATAGACACTTGTGGATGAGTTTGTGAAATCCTACATAAGTCCCTGTGGATCGACCTCGGTCTTACCGAGATTATTACTACATCGCAACCCTACACTTGGGGAAACGAACACCTCGTCAATGATATACGAGAAAATCCACCCGGCTCGTCGATAGCGAACCCATTCACGAGCTGGTCAAACTCAACCTAGTATATAGCCATCTGCACCCGGGTGGGTAAGGTCACACTCCCTTCCAACCGACCCCGACACAGTGGGAGACGCAGCCTACTGGTATTTGGCCCTCATGTGCTCATAAATCCACTCGGTCTAGACATTGGAGCATCCTACTGGTACCACAGGGTTTAGGGACTTTCACCCAAAGACATCTTTGGCGCCCAAGTGCTAGAACATATTTCCGGTGTCCATTCCTACCATCCACGATGTGACTGTGGTGGTCACAACCCCGATGCCGTTGGGGTGAGAATTTAATCATGAATGTATAATGCGAGATACATGAGTCATACTATCAAAGCCATGCACCAAACCTGCGCATACCAAAGCCAGGCCAGTTCGACCGGTCGTGCGACCGGTCGGCCATGCAAAAACGGCAGTTTTTATTTTGGGGTGCTAAAATTTTCTGCGCAAGTGCGTATTTTTACGCGCAATCTGGAAGTTTCTTACACAATAAACGCCTACAAGCTATAAAAGGACTTCTTCTCTTCATTCCAGAGCATGCTAGGACGTGGGGATTGCTTGGGAGACGGATTCTACTTCAAGTTTTCTTAGTTTTCTTCCTGTTTTAGTAGTTTTTATGTTTTTGAGACTTCTAGTTCAAGGATGTTAGAGATGAACTAAAACCTCTTAGCTAGGACTAAGAGGTGAAGCTTTTGATTTGTTTTTGATGGATTGATGCAACTTAGGTTTCCTTTTATATTTTAATTGAAGAATTTTAGTTCAATATGAGTTTGAATCAAGTACTAGTGTGGTTTTACTTTGATCTCTTGATGACTCCAGGCTCATGTGATTCTTAGTGATTCTAAGCTTGGTAGCTTACCTTCTGAGCATTGTTTATGCTTGTGTAATTCATTGATCTATCATCGACTCCGGGCATGGTAGATTCTTTGATTGCCTTGTATGCAATGGCCTGATTTTCATGTGGGAAATCATTTAACTAAAGTTCGTATCTTTTTATTATAATCTAAAATAGCTGCTTGCTGATTGATTTTGATTTGATTAGAGTTCTAATCATTAGTTGTAATCAAGTCTAGTGACAGGATTTGATGAAAGCTATGGTTGTGAATCTCAACTAGATTGGGAAGAGGCTTGGCCTACACAATTGAGTGTGCCCAAGGCCTGAGCATTGATGTGGGAATTGAATAAATGAATGAGCAACTGTTTTAGATAATTGCTGGTTAAACCGCTCTATATTCCGATTAGATAGAGATATGAATTCGATTCCGATTGAGTTATGAGAGACTTAGTTGTGTTGATGCATTGAAACTTGTCAAAAGTGGAATCCTTGGCGCTCTAGTGCCTTTTTAGATTGAAATTACCTTACACATTCACCGTTTAAACCCAAATTATTATTTTCTAGCTTTAGTTCTTAATAGGATCTAAATTATTAGTTATTTTAGACAAATTCTGAGAATACCCATTCATAAATCTCTGTGGGAACAATACTCGATCTTTCCGAATTATTACTATTTCGCAACCCTACACTTGAGGAGTGAACAAGTTTTTGGCGCCGTTGCCGGGGATTTCTATGCGGTATTTTTAGAATTTTCTGAATTAATTTTTAGTTGAGATTGTGTTAAGATATGTTTAGGATTTGTTTTGCTTTCTAGGGTAGGTTTTCTTCTAAATACTAACTTACTTTGTTTTGATTTTTGCAGGATTATAACATAGGTCTAATTCAGGGATTTTTAGGAAGTTAAAGAAGAAGTAGGCATCTTAAGTCACAAATTAGGTTTTATCATTCCAAGCTAACTCTTCTTCTTCTCCTACTCATTCCTACCATATTCATCTCTAGTAGAGTGTGTGGAGACTCCTTTTGGATCTCTGATAGGTTGGCCTTGTGCCGCCTGGATTCCTATCGGTCGGCTCTGCCGTCTTGAATCACCTTGTGCTCAGAGATTTCTCTTCTCAATCTTATTCCTCTTTCTTCTTTTTCTGCACTTTTCTCAAAAGACTCAAAGAGTGGGTGGGGAGTTCTCTGAACCCCTATTGACCAGGAGAAATCGGTCTCTATCCTTGCTTCTGGCCTAGCCATTGCAAGACACCTTGTGCTTCGGTCTTAGAGAAGAGTAAAGAAAGGAAGAAAGAATTCTTTTTCCTTTTTTTGTATCATTCTTTTTGGTTTTGCATGCCACATTGGGCTCGGAATTATAATAACCGACTTGTAAGGGACGGAGTAATTGTTGAAGGGATTGATAGAGAGCCTCGTGCTAGAAAACGTCAGAATTTTCCTGAAATTACTAGAGAGATGGCTGAAAATCAACCAAATTGAGGGGCTAATCAAAATCAAAATCAAGCCCAAAACTTTACTGAAGTAGATGAGAATGAAGTGGGGGATGTACCTCAACCTAGAACTTTACATGACTATTTACAACCAGCTAGGATGAGTACTCCCTCTTGCATAATTTTCCCTCACAATGTGGGAAACATTGATTTTAAACCGGGGTTGATCCAATTTCTTCCTAGATTCCATGGACTCGACTCTGAGAGCGCTTATCTACACATTAAGGAGTTCGAAGAGGTTATTGCCACAATAAACTATGACAATGTGACCAAGGATACTATAAAACTTAAATTGTTCCCTTTTTCCTTGAAAGAGAAGGCTAAATCATGGCTACATTCCTTAAGGCCAAGGTCTATTGGGACATGGGCTGAGATGACTAGGGAGTTTCTTAAAAAATTCTTCCTTACTCATCGAACCAATGCACTAAGAAAGGCCATAATGAACTTCACCCAAAAAGAAGAAGAAACCTTTTTCCAATGTTGGGAAAGGTATAATTAGCTATTAAACGCATGCCCACATCATAGCTATGAACGGTGGAAGTTGATTAGTTTCTTCTATGATGGATTAAACTCAACCATGCGCCAATTTGTAGAGATGATGTGCAATGGGGAGTTCATGAATAAGGAAACGGAGGAAGCCTGGGATTATTTTGACATGTTGGCTGAAAACACACAAGCATGGGATACATCTAAGCTAACAAGTTCAAAACAACCCCAAGCCAAGGAAAAGGGAGAAATTTATGTTTTAAATGAGCAAGATGATCTAAGTTCTAGAGTGGCTAATCTCACACGAAAGGTCGAGGAGATGGAACTAAAGAAAGTGGACACAACCCAACAAAGGGGGGCTGTTGAAACTATTTGTGGTATTTGTGCTTCCAATGTGCATCAAACGCCGAATTGTCCAACAATCTATGCATTTCGAGAACTTTTATTTGAACAATTGAATGCTTTGATAGTTATCAACGACCTTTTAGTACTCCAAATTCAAACACGAATAATTCTAGTTGGAGAAACAACCCTAACTTCAATTGGGCGAATGGAAACACGGCTAATCAAAGTAATCCTCAAAGGGGGCCCCCAATGCAAATTCCTATGGCCTCACCTCAAATGCCTATAGAGGATACATTGAAAGCATTCACAGAAGGTCAAGCTTAAATAAATCAATCCAACCATACGATAATGCTTGAGCTTAAAAATTCGGTGGAGGAAATCAAGGCTCGCTTAAACGCAAGGGAAGGGATTCTTCCAGCCCAACCCATACCAAATTCGAAACCTCAATGCGAAATAAGCGTGCCTAGTTCTTCTAACCAACACATGGAACATGCTAAGGCCATCACCACTCTTAGAAGTGGTAAAATTATTGAAAAATCTGATCCAGTGAAGGTTTCAACGCCTAATGATCTAGTATCTTCCAAAGACGATGATGGACCTAGCACCCCCATGAATGAAAAAGAGCCATTGAAAGAATATAGGCCCGTTGCTCCATTCCCCCAACGCTTGATTTCAGCCAAACCTCAAGATAAATATCTGGAATTTTTGAAGGTTTTCAAGCAAGTAAAAATCAACATCCCATTGTTGGATGCAATTAAACAAGTACTGTCATATGCTAAATTTTTAAAAGACCTTTGCACGGTTAAAAGAAAAATACATGTGCAAAAGAAGGCATTTTTTACAGAGAATGTAAGTGCCATTATCAACCACAGGATGCCCAAGAAATACAAAGATCCCGGTTGTCCGACAATATCATGCATAATTGGAGACTACCGGGTGAAACATGCTCTACTTGATCTAGGGGCAAGTGTGAACTTAATTCCCTTTTTGGTCTATGAACAATTGGGTTTAGGTGAATTAAAACCCACCAAAACCACATTATAACTTGTTGACCAATCGATTCGTATTCCGAGAGGGGTGATTGAGGACGTCCTTGTCTAAGTTGACAAAGTCTACTACCCGGTGGACTTTATTGTCTTGGAGACACGACCCATGGTTAATATTGGCCCTCAAATTCCTATCATCCTTGGCCGCCCATTCCTAGCTACATCAAACGCTATCATAAATTGTAGAAGTAGGGTCATATAAATGTCTTTTGGCAATATGACGATTGAGTTGAATGCTTTCAATATTGACAACCAACAAGAGGATGAGGATGAGGAGATCCACGAAATAAACATGATCAATTCTATTGTGGAAAATGAGTCCCTCTCACCTTTTTACTCCTGTCACTTAGATGAAGATATGACTTACTCCCTTGATGAGAATGATGATGTGATAAGGGATATGGTCACACTTTTCGAGTCGGTATCGGCATATGACGTTAGCCGAGAGAAGGATGTGGAAACAATACCGTGTTGTGCTGAGAAATCAATTTATATTTCCACACCTGTGGATCATGCATACCGAACTCCACCAACCCTGGGATGATCCATACTTGCAATATCAATGCCCAGGAAAATCTGATTGGAGACATATTTTTTCTAATAAATATGATGATGTCTCCTCTTATACATGTGGTGCACACATTAAAGAACCCGCTGAAATTCATTTTTGGGATTTTCAGTGGTCTATCCACACACATGTACATTGTAAAGCAGGATATTGGATGACCTTACTGCGAAACCTTTTGATCCATCTAATGATTCTGCTTGACTTTGTGCTTTTGGATGAGTTGTTGGGATTAACCTCCTAGTCTAATGGAGGATGATTTTAGATAGTTTCCTAGAATGCTTTCCCCTTAGGATTTGCTTTCATCAGTTGATTTAGTTGTGAAGTAATCCATCTCCAAAAGCTAATCTTGCCATGAATTATATACCTCAGGTGATATCTCTCTTTCTCACTCCCTTTTTATTTTGTCATTGCTCTCATGTGTTGCATGTTCTTACATTGAGGACAATGTAAAGTTTTGGTTGGGGGGTGAGAGATTCCTTAGATGAATCTGCTAGCTTTTGCGACATTTTGAGCAATGATGTAGAATTTTTTCAATTTTTCTAAATTTCAAAAATCTTTTGGAAAACTTTGACTCTATGCATTCGAGATAGCATGAGTATAAGAAGAGGAGATATGAAGTGAGGGATGTTGCAAGCTTTGAACTTCTCCTAATATAATAGTTTTATATGTGAATTCACCTATTTTTATGATCGATAGAAAATTTGAACACCTTTTGCACCTAGTTCACATTACACGATTTTCATGATTTGAAAGGATTAAGTGATTTATGGATTAACTAGACCTTGATTTAAGGTATTGAGAAACCAAGCCGGGGTACTTTGTCCATCCTTGTCCATGGGAAAATAACGAAAGATATGGATTTCTAAAAATCCTATCTAATGTAAAAGAAAAAGGAAAGGAAGGATGAAATTGGGAATGATGGAAAAATGGTGGAAAATTCTGAAAAGGGCTACCTATTACCAACTGGGGGATGGTCTACCCGTAACCAAAGCCGGAAATGGGACGTAGTGTGAAAGCCGTCGGAAGGACGGTAAGGAAAATTCCTGTCATAGGCTTGTTGTTGCTCTATACACCTTGAGATCTATAGTTTAGTTGATCTATGAAGAATATAATCCCAAAAACTCATGAGATGAACTTTCACTATGCACACTAGGTTGAATTTGTTCAAGTTCTTCTATTTATCAATCAATCAGCGGAAATTTCATATAAACACTTATTATGTTCTGAGAGTTGAAGGTTTCAACCTCTATCACCTAATTTCTCTGATTTTTACGCTTATGTGTCTTGGAATGTATAGAAGAATAGTTTCTGAAAGAGAGTTGGGTTTTGGAGAATGAAACTTGTTTCACGCATGTTTTGCTCGAGACTAGCAAAATGCTGGTTGGGGCGTGTGTTGAGCTCTTAATTGTGCATATTCTAACCCCAATTCATCACTCATTATGCACGGTTTACATGCTTAAAGGACTACTCTATGTATGATTTGTGATTGAAGGGACAAGATGGAGATTTCACTGATTCAAGGCTAAATTGAGCTCCTTACAAGCATTGAAGACCACTAGATCAAGCATGAAGGAGGATCAAAGAAAGACAAAGCAAGGAGAGAAGAGAGAAGAAGAAACAAAGAAAGAAATGAAGAAGAAAAAGGACTCAGACCGGTCGTCCGACCGGTCGGCCACGGGAGCCAGACCGGTCAAGACCGGTCGGCCACCCCACTACCTGACTTGAAGGCTCACTGGACAGAGGAATTATACAGTCCGACTGGTCGTGCGAGGTCGGCCAGGCCAGTCCGACCGGTCGTGCGACCGGTCGGCCATGCAAAAACGGCAGTTTCTATTTTGGGGCGCCGAAATTTTCTGCGCAAGTGCATATTTTTACGCGCAATCTGGAAGTTTCTTACGCCATAGACGCCTCCAAGCTATAAAAGGACTTCTTCTCTTCATTCCAGAGCATGCTAGGATGTGGGGATTTCTCGGGAGACGGATTCTACTTCAAGTTTTCTTAGTTTTCTTCCTGTTTTAGTAGTTTTTATGTTTTTGAGGCTTTTAGTTCAAGGATGTTAGAGATGAACTAAAACCTCTTAGCTAGGGCTAAGAGGTGAAGCTTTTGATTTATTTTTGATGGATTGATGCAACCTAGGTTTCCTTTTATGTTTTAATTGAAGAATTTTAGTTCAATATGAGTTTGAATCAAGTACTAGTTTGGTTTTACTTTGATCTCTTGATGACTCCGGGCTCATGTGATTCTTAGTGATTCTAAGCTTGGTAGCTTACCTTCTGAGCATTGTTTATGCTTGTGTAATTCATTGATCTATCATCGACTCTGGGCATGGTAGATTCTTTGATTGCCTTGTATGCAATGGCCTGATTTTCATGTGGGAACTCATTTAACTAAAGTTCGTATCTTTTTATTATAATCTGAAATAGCTGCTTGCTGATTGATTTTGATTTGATTAGAGTTCTATTCATTAGTTGTAATCAAGTCTAGTGACAGGATTTGATGAAAGCTATGGTTGTGAATCTCAACTAGATTGGGAAGAGGCTTGGCCTACACAATTGAGTGTGCCCAAGGCCTTAGCATTGATGTGGGAATTGAATCAATGAATGAGAAACTGTTTTAGATAATTGCTGGTTAAACCGCTCTATATTCCGATTAGATAGAGATATGAATTCGATTCCGATTGAGTTATGAGAGACTTAGTTGTGTTGATGCATTGAAACTTGTCAAAAGTGGATCCTTGGCGCTCTAATGCCTTTTTAGATTGAAATTACCTTACACATTCACTGTTTAAACCCAAATAGTTATTTTCTAGCTTTAGTTCTTAATAGGATCTTAATTATTAGTTATTTTAGACAAATTCTGAGAATACCCATTCATAAATCTCTGTGGGAACGATACTCGGTCTTTCCGAAGTATTACTATTTCGCAACCCTACACTTGGGGAGTGAACATCTATCTAGTGCCTAGCATACATTCCTATCAAGCATTCATAATTAAATAATTAGACATACCATGTTAAGATATTAATGTGCTCAATTCAATCACAAACACAAGCATGTATAGTGGTTTGACTTTGGGTCTACTCCACTTTAGGTTTAAGTACTCAACTCCTTTGAGCACACGGGCATTCACTATCGGAGGTTTTAAATGAGGTTTACCTCTCAACCTTTACACAGAAGTTTTACCGGTTCACCTCTCAACCATAATTGGAGTTTTGGATAAAAGGGCTAACTCTCAACCCAAGTAGAGTTTTTGGACATAGGCTAACTCTCAACCCAATGCATGTTCACTCCCGTTTGGAGGCTTCCCCTTAAAGACTTTATATAGGCCCGGTAAGCGAGCCAAGAAGTGTCAAACAACCCCTAGTCTTTAGGCCGACAAACACACCAAGGAACGACCAACGTCCCTAGAGTTTTAGGCTCAACAAACAAGCCAAGATTAGCAAATAACCCTAGTTCGAGTTTGACAAACAAACTCTACACTCAAGTCCCATAGAGAATTGAGTGGATGGACTCTCAACAAAGACATCCTTATTAGATGAGCCCCCTGTTCAGCGCCGGTTTATGTTGCTTGATCTTCGCTCTCCTGTGCTTCAATCAGCTTCCCTTGCTCCTCCAATCGTGTTGCCGTTGTGTCGCCAATGCCCCAGCTACACTGGATCAATCACCTTGCTTATGATGCCTTTGAGATGCCTAAGGTGATAGGAGGGTAGGTTTGAGAACTCTACAACTAATAGGAATGGGTTGCCTAGAGTTGCTCACCTACAACATCTCATCTTAGAGATTTGGATAAAGATATGCCTATTGTTAGAACTTAGAAAAAAAGAGAAAATCAGAACTTGCTCGTCAGCAGTCCTTCTTTTGTTTTTTTCATGTTTCTTTTATTCTGGGGAATTTTGAGTATGGAGACATTCATAGACAATCATAAGCAATCACAAAGTGTACACAAGAGAGAGATATCGCAAGGCGAATTTTATTCCAGAGATTCTGAGATCTTTTACATTCCAGGCTGTGATACTGGTCACGAGCCTTTAATTACACCAATGGTTGATCACCCTTGATTGGAAGGCAAAAGACTAATCCGCCGGGGATTATAGTCTTGAGTTCATGGTCGTTTAGACCTTTGTTTTCTTGTTATGGACTGAGCCACATTTGTTAGACACGCCGGATGTCTATGTCCCATTTTCTTTCGGATTGTCCGGGTTGAGAGACTGTCAGGATTCGAGTAGTGCAACTCGGGGCCCACGCCTGTTACTGTGAACAGGTGACCGCTGGAATACACGATCCTCGAATGTTGGTCGGCATAACCCAAGGCCCGCGCCCGTACTTTTATGACGGGTGACCTTAGGAGAGCACTCCGCAACGTTCCCGAACGAGGTTTTTAATCGAGTGGTGCAACTCTAGACTCGCACCTGTTACTGTGAACAGGTGACCGCTGGAATACACGAACATCGAAATGTTGGTCGGCATAACGTAAAGCCCGCGCCTGTTACTATGAACAGGTGACCTTAGGAAAGCAATCTGCAACTGCCTCATCAGCTCAACCGATGGACCCGTTGTCGATGGGTAGGGCATCGACTGTCTTTTTCATAGTGGCAGTCCATAACAAGATGTTTCAAGCTTAGTTAGAACTCTTTGTTTGTGGTTTCTCGTAGTAACCATAACCCCTTAGGTTTAGCCTCGGACCTTTATCCGGGATGAATAGAGCTTTGTGCAGTAAAGTAAACGTATTTCTTCTGGAGTCAGGCGACTCATCTTCGAGAATATTCTTTCTTCTGAGTATTTTCCAATGATCTGTTTAGGATCAAGTAGGCTTTATCGAGCCAAGATCTTTTGAAGATCCAAATTCAATAGGCTGGATTGGCTATTTCCGATGCCTGCAAGTGGCTAAGTATAGGGTCTGATGGACTCCTATTCATGCCAATTTCTTATGAATGATGGGGATCGGTGCCCCGTAAATGCTTAACTCGGCTGTTGGACAGCCTGAGCGCTTTAGCTTTGCCTCGGCGTCTTTGAGATCGCGATTGATTTCATTTGGCATTAGTCAATTTTCAAGCCAACAGGGCACTTCCCAGAGCTGAAAATGACTAAATAGTGGACCTGTTTGAGGTCTGATTAGAGAAATCGGTGAGTATTATCGATAACCATCTTTGAACAATGGTGGATTACGTCCACGAAGATCGCTGTGCGATCGCGTTTCGATTTGCTTAGCAGAGGTCGATTTCCAGGCCAACAGGGCACTTCCCAGGGCTGGAAATGACTAAGTAGTAGACCTGTTTGCTGTCTAATCAGGGAAATCGGTGAATATTATCGATGACAGACTTGGAACAGGGGTGGATTATGTCCACGATGATCGCTGTGCGATTACGTTTCGATTTGCTTAGCAGAAGCCAATTTTCGGGCCAACAGGGCACTTCCCAGGGCTGAAAATGACTAAGTAGCGGGCCTGCTGACCGCTTGATTAGAGTATTCGAGGGTCCTGAGATTGGATAACCTCGTCACGGTGCATGATTATGGTGTATCATGTCATGTAGAAGAAAAGTTTCCCTCTCGGGCTCGGTCCAATTCCGCCCGATTCTTCTCGTTTTCGGCCGTTTTCGGCTCTTTCGGACGGATTTTTGGAGCTGCCAAATTGGCTAAGCGTTGGTCATTTTGGACCAAAATACTGATTTGGGCCATTTATCATTGACTGTTTGAGAATCTGATCCTGGTGGATGGATAGATTTTGTCGAGACGCATCTAGGAGAGGCAGTTTCATCAAAATCCGATTTCGGACGAAGGCGGGCCGCGCGACGGAAGGTCCACTCCTCCCATCAGCGTCCAGGCGCATGGAGGGGTATGTGCAGGCGCATGTGGTGTTAGTGCAGGCGCATGTGGCACTACATCAGCTTTCAGGCGCATGTGGTTAGGAGCTGGGCGCATGTCCCATCTCCCGGGCGCATGTGGCCCTGTTTTTCATGAAAAATGGGAGTCTGGAAGCAATCCCGGCGCATGTGGTGGTGCACATGCGCCTGGGGCTCCACCTTGGGCACATGTCCCTTGTGGACTTAGCGGATTCCGGTGGGAAAAGCCGGCGCATGTGATGGAATAAGCCGGCGCATGTGCCCAACACTTAGAAATTTTTAGGATTTCTTCCTGAACTTGGGATTCCGGCGAGGAAATCCCTTTCCGGCGAGGGTTTCTGGCGAGGGAATCCACTCCGGCCAAGGCATCCGGCGAGTAGAAAGAAAGCAAGCGCATGTGGTGCTTACATCACTCTGAGGTCGGCAGGGGATGATCTCGTGCTAATGAAATGAAGTGGCATCGCTATTTATTGGGGGTAATCGGGTTCGGGTCCGGTTCGATGGGTATTTCCTAGCGCATGTGCCAGAAGCAACGCCAAGCGCATGTGAGAAAAATGCACCAGGCACATGTGGAGGATCCGGGCGCATGTCTTTTACCAGGCGCATTTCCCGGCGCTTTTCGGAAAAGTGTTTCATTTACTCCATTTCACTAATAGGGTGCAAGCGCATGTGGTTGGAGGCCAGGCGCATGTCCTTTGTCCGCGCTTTCCCACTACTTAGCCTGATTTTCAGGATTCCAGCACTTAGAAAATTTTAGGATTTCAGCTCCAACGGGGGACCTCCAAAGGACAGCTACCTTTTCTAGACATGCACTCACTGTCTCCAAGCCACTTCTAGGCTATGATTGACCTCCTGAATGAACGGGATGGGGTGTGGAAGTCCATATGTTGCCAATTTTGGTACTTCTTCCTAATTTGGAGCCTCCGAGTCGGCTTGTCGTATAGGAACGTTGTTTCGGGGAGCGCGCGCATGGAAAGACGCATCGTAATGAATTTTCAACTTGCTATTTAAGGGTTTTGGGGTGCTCCGGATCATTTGGCGGTGAAGCGCATGTCCAGTTCCACTCTGAAATGGTAGCTGTAGGCTTACGAACCCACTTTTGGTCGGCTCCGAGCAGGGACGAAACGCATTTCGAGGTGCGCGGGTAAAAATATGCACCGAATGACTTCGAAACTTGCAGGTTAGGGGTTTTAGGACATTTCGGATCATTTGGCAGTGAAGCGCATGTCCAGTTCCACTCTGAAGTGGTAGTCGTAGGCTTACGGACCCTTTTGGTCAGCTCTAAGCAGGGACGAAACACATTTCGAGGTGCGCGGGTAAAAATATGCATCGGATGACTTCAAAACTTGTAGGTTAAGGGTTTTAGGACATTTTGGATCATTTGGCGGTGAAGCGCATGTCCAGTTCCACTCTGAAATGCTGTTTACTGAATTTTGGTCGCTACTAAGCGATCAGGGTTGTGCTGGCGTTTGCAGGGCTTTCCCGACCTCAAAACTGATCCAAATTATTGCCAATAGACCACGGGATGTTGTTTTATAATGGGTGCAAATTTGAACCCCAACACCTATCAAGGAAGATCTAAACTCTAGAGATCAAGAGGGGAAGAAGGTCATCTTCTTCATGAGCTTGGAATGCTCCAATCTTGTGTTTAAAGCACAAGGAAGATGCCTTGCATAGGTTGGGAGTGAGCCTCAAATGGTCTCTAACAATGGTAGTTTCACTCCTCTCAAATCTCTCTTGTTGTACTCAACAAATACCCCAAGCGTATTTATAAAAAGGTCCAAACGAACATAAAACGGTTAAAAAATGGCTAGTCCCGACCTGTCTCGACTGGTCAAGACCGGTCGGCCAACGGCCAAGTAAGACAGGGAGCTTGCTGTCTTAGTGGGGGGGTCTATCCAACCAGTCAAGACGGGTCTGCCCTGAAGCCTGATGTGAGTACAGCGATGTTGTCACTGGACTGGGTTTGTCCGACCAGTCAAGATCGGTCAGACCAGTCCAGCCTGTTAGTGCACTTTTCTGTGGCATACTAGTGCACCTTGTTTGTCAATCACTTATGTCAGTGAGTCTAGTGTTGGTTGAGTTTAATGAAGACGAAGACTGAAGACTCAAGTGGCCCTGCTGCATCAAGGAAGAAGAAATAGGTAAAAGTGATGCCTTGATGTGCCTTAACCTTGACCAAAACCTAACCTTTAAACTCTTTGATGACCTTATCCATCTTAGGAAAACCTTTAGTCATCATAGATTGGCCCTAGGTGTCCCGAAAGATCACCCAAACCTTGGCCAATGTGAGTGGGTTGGAGAATAGATGGGTCAGCAAACTGTTGGCTGAACCCAGGCCTATCCGACCGGTCAAGACCGGTCTGCTGGACTGGTCCGACCGGTCAAGACCGGTCTGATTGGCTGCCAGACCCAACAACAGCTCGTTGTATGTGCAGGCCACTGGGGCTTACCGATCTTGACCGATCGGCTGGGCTGGTCCGACCGGTTTTGACTGGTCGGACAGACCCCCCCCCCCCCCCCCCCCCCCCCCCCCCTTAGATAGCAGCCCCTGTCCACTTTTTTGGCTGTGAACGATCGGTCCAGACCGGTCGTGGACCCCTGGCCGACCGGTCATGACCGATCGGCACTAGCTGTTATTTTCCCGTTTTGTATCCATTGCTCATCCTTTTATAAAGGGGTTTGGCTTGTTTTGAGGGGCAAGGAGAGGGATTTCGCGAGGAGTGAAGCCACAATTGTTGGAGACCATTTGAGGCTCATTCCCAACCTATGCAAGGCATCTTCCTTGTGCTTTAACACAAGATTAGAGCATTCCAAGCTCATGAAGAAGATGACCATCATCCCCTCTTGATCTCTAGAGTTTGGACCTTCCTTGATAGGCATATCCTTGTCCAAAACTCTAAGATGAGATCGTTGTAGGAGAGAACCTCTAGGCAACCCATTTCCATCAGTTGTAGAGTTCTCAAACCTATCCTCCTATCACCTTGGGCATCTCAAAGGCATCACATGCAAGGTGTTTGATCAAGTGTAGCTGAGGCATTGGCGACACAATAGCAACACGATCGAGGGAGCAAGGGAAGCTGATTGAAGCATGAGAGAGCAGAGATCAAGCAACCTGAACTGGCGCTGAACAAGGGGCTCATCTGACAAATAAGGTTGTCTTTATTGAGAGTCCATCTAGAGTTTGTTTGCCAAACTCAAATTAAGGATGTTAGCTGTTCCTTGGCCCGTTAGCCGGGCCTAAACAAAGTCTCCAAGGGGGAGCCTCCGACATGGGAGTGAACGTACGTAGGGTTGAGAGTTAGCCTATGTCCAAAAGTCCGTTTGGGTTGAGAGTTAGCCCTTTGTCCAAAACTCTGATTATAGTTGAGAGGTGAACCAGTAAAACCTTCATGTAAAGGTTGTGAGGTGAACCTCATTTAAAACCTCCAATAGTGAATGCTGGTGTAATCAAAGGAGTTGAGTACTTGAATTGGGAGTGGAGTAGACCCAAAGTCGAACCATTATACATGCTTGTGTTTGTGATTATATTGAGCACATTGATATCTTAGCATTTGATGTTTAATTGTTTAATTATGAATGCTTGATAGGAATGTATGCTAAGCACTAGATTGGCACATCCACACACAAGATGTACTTTCACTAGTTGTGTAGACTTGAGCTCATTGATCCATTCTCATAAGTCTACATACGTTGCATAAGTTAGGAGCTTGATTAGTTAAATCATTTATTTATCTATGCATGCTTAGACTAGGATTGTTTATTGCTTAACCATATGCTAGTCTTGTGATTGGACCCACTTAGGCTTGGAAGCCGAAGTGTTCTTGTTTACTTAGTTTAATTTGTTGAATTGTGTAAGTAGGCGAAAAGAATTTCAAAAAGGTTCTAATCACCCCCTCCTATAGGTTTAGCCACAATTCTAGTTGCTCTTTAAGCTTCCACAAATACGAAGGTGTCGTGTTAGACTACCGACGTACTTTCACAGCCGACCGGTCGTGACCGGTCGGTCAGGCAATGTACAGTGCTGATGGGTTTGGTCTTGGATCACGCAGCACATACAACCTCATAGCCCTCTATTGGGTAATCTTTTGGGACACCTAGGGCCAATCTATGATGACTAAGGTATGCCTAATGTGGTCCAGGTCATCAGGAGGTTATGAGTAATGGTTTTGGTCAAGGTTCAAGGCACACCAGGCATCACTTTTACCTATTTCTTCTTCCTTTATGCAGCAGGGCCACTTGAGTATTCGGTCTTCGTCTTCATTAAGCTCAACTGACACTAGACTCACTAACCTAAGTGATTGACAAACAAGGTGCACTAGTATGCCACAGAAAAGTGCACTAACAAGTTTCACCACCTTCGAGTTAGCCAGGCTTCTGCAAGCCTCAAATCTGCCATTGAGCAAAGCCTTGGTCATTATGTCTAACCCATTATCTTCCATATAGACCTCAAGCTGTAACACCTTCTATTCTAGCGTATCCCTTATAGTGATACCGAACCTCAATGTGCTTTGACTTTGAATGCTGACTTGGATTCTTGCTCAAATGTATCGCACTCTAGCTATTACAATAGACCACGTGTTTCTCCTGCTTCAGGCTAAGTTTTTGTAGGAACCTTTTATCCAAAGCATCTCCTTACATGATTCTGTGACTACAATGTACTCGACCTCTATCATGGACAACGCTACACACTTCTGTAACTTGCTTTACTAAGAGACCACTCCCCCTGCAAATGTAAATATGAACTCCGATATAGACTTCCTAGAGTCTATGTCACCTTCTGTTCGCTTACCTAAAGTGCAAGGCTGCGATGTAGTAATAAATCGGTGAGACCGAGGTTGATCCACAGGGAAAAGGGTAAACTAATTCAAACCCTTCTAATAACTTGAACTTATAAAGTTTAAGAAATTCAGAGTTTTTAGAACTATGTAGAAACAGTAACTTAAATAGAGAAAATCTGATAATTAAAAGATAAATTAGAGCACTAAGGATCCACATATAGTAGCCCAATGCTAATCCGTTCATTCAACCACAAGCACAATTAAAATCAAAGTCATATCTTTCATCTAATTGGAAGATATTGCATTCAACACAAACAGTCCAACTTAAAACTAAAAATTAGATTTCTAGTTCTAATGAAGCATAAAGAACTTGAACTTTGTCACAAAACACTAGATTCATCTAGGAATCTCACCCCCAACCAAAATCTTATATTGTCCTCAATGTAAAAAGATATGCAATAAGTAATGTCATGAGAGCAATGACATAAATAAAACAGAAAGTAAATTTAAGAAACGAGAGTACCTGAGAACGAGAGTACCTAAGAGAGTCGAACATGGAAATCTACCTCCGAGAACTAAATCTAAGAAAGGAATAAACCTGAAACAGAAAACAAACTAAACATAATCTACTCTATACCTCCGTCAGACTAGGCGATCAATCATTCTGACGGACAGGATCATTCAGAGGGATGAACATGTCCTTCAAATCAAACCTCTCAACAAATGGTTTTAAAAGTTGTCCATTCACCTTAAAATAGTTACCATTTGCTGCATTCTGTATCTCGACGATCCCATGAGGAAAAACTTCTTTGACAATGTATGGGCCGGTCCATTGAGATCTCAATTTTTTCGAAAAAAGATGAAGTCGGGAATTATACAAGAGTATTTTTTAACCTTGATGGAAAGATTTTTTGAAAATATGCTTGTCATGGAAGGCTTTCATCCTACTCTTGTAAATTCTCGAGCTTCATACGCATCGTTCTGAATCTCGTCAAGCTCATTCAATTGGAGTTTGCGAAACGAGCTAGCTTTGCCAATGTTGAAGTTCAATGCCCGAATTGCCCAATAGGCTTTGTGTTCAAGCTCCATGAGCAAGTGGCAAGCTTTCCCATAGACAAGTCTACAGGGAGACATTCCAATCGGGGTCTTATAAGCCATACGGTGAGCCCAAAGAGCATCGACTAATCTCAATGGCCAATCTTTGCGATCCGGCCTCACAGTCTTCTCCAAAATTTCTTTTATTTTCTGATTGAAAATTTCAACTTGCCCACTTGTCTGTGGGTGGTATGGGGTACTCACTTTATGCGATATGCTATATTTCTTTATTAAGCTTCAAAAGGCCTATTACAAAAGTGAGAGCCACCATCACTTATGATGGCTCTAGGCATTCCAAATCTAGAAAGTATGTTTTCTTTGAGGAATCGTAAAATCGTTCAGTGATCATTGGTTTTACATGGAATCACCTCGAGTCACTTGGACACATAATTTACAACAAGCAATATGTAGAAATATCCAAAGGATGAGGGGAACAATCCCATGAAATCGATGCCCCAACAGTCAAATACTTCAATATGTTGAATTGGGTTGAGAGGCATCATAGTTCTACCGGACAATCCTCCTATCTTTTGATAGCGCTCGTATGCTTTGCAAAACTTGTGGGTTGGTTGGCCAATAAAAATCACATTGTAGAATTTTCGCAGTGGTTTTCTTGGCGAAAAAAT
The DNA here is from genome assembly GCA_003013855.2 of Liriodendron chinense. Lineage (NCBI taxonomy): Eukaryota > Viridiplantae > Streptophyta > Magnoliopsida > Magnoliales > Magnoliaceae > Liriodendron > Liriodendron chinense. The sequence goes on along the minus strand of ML058384.1, from coordinate 12,110,699 downwards.
GACTACCATACGCTTGACTATGACAAAAGGAGATGGCAGAAGTTTGTTCGTCATCAGGGACACATCTCCTTATAATTTGGTCTGGGCAATATTTAAAAAGTAATGGTTCATCTTAGAAAAATCTACGCACTTTCCTTAGGAATTTTTGTTTATCTTACGCAGTCCAATGAATCGGCATCGCACCTGTATAAAGATAGTTAGCTATATCAGCGAATCATGGTGGATGCATAGCAACAGAAAGTTGCTCATTAGGGAATGAGTCCTTAATGGATGACTTGTCAATGGAATCGAGCAAAACTAGGCGGGATAGATGATCCGTCACCACGTTCTCTACTCCCTTCTTATCTTTGATTTTTAAGTCGAATTCTTAAAGGAGTAGGATCCATTTAAACAAATGGGGCTTAGCATCCTTTTTGGAAAGAAGATGTTTCAGCGCCACATGATCCGTGTAGATAATGACCTTGGATCCTATTAAGTAAGGCCTGAATTTATCTAAGGCAAAAACCATGGCTAGGAGCTCCTTCTCCGTAGTCGAGTAATTGACTTAGGCAGGATTCAAGGTCTTACTCGTATAGTAAATAACGTGGGGCTTATCCTTCCTTTGTCTTGGCACTACCCCAATAGCATAATCGCTCGCATCACATATCAACTCAAAAGGAAGGGACCAATCTGGTGGTTGCATAATGGGTGCGGTTGTTAACATGTGCTTTAGCTTTGAAAAAGCTAATTGGCATTCGACATCCCACTTGAATTGGTTGTCCTTTTGGAGAAGATTGCATAAAAACCTTTAGATTTGGCTGAAATCCTTTATAAATCTTCTATAAAAACCGGCATGTCCAAGGAAGGATTGCACATCACATATGCTCTTGGGTGGTGGTAGATTAGCAATAATATCGATTTTGGCCCGGTCTACCTCTATTCCATTGGACGAGATGATATATCCAAGCACTATTCCTCTTTGTACCATAAAATAACACTTTTTTCAGTTTAAGGTTCTTCTCCTCATAGCTAGTCAAGAATAATCTCAAGTGATTAAGATACTTATCGAACGTACAACTAATAACTGAGAAATCATCCATAAAAGCTTCGAGAAACTCTCCCACCATGTCCAAGAAAACACTCAACATGCATTGTTGGAATGTGGCGGGGGCATTACATAGTCTGAATGACATCCTTCAGTAAACGAAGGTGCCGAACGAGCATGTAAATGTGATTTTCTCTTGGTCTTCCAGGGCTATCTCAATTTGGTTGTATCCAAAGTAGCCATCTAAGAAGTAATAATAGGAATGACACGTTAACCTCCCTAAATTTTGGTCCATAAATGGGAGAGGGAAGTGGTCTTTCCTAGTGACCGTGTTTCGCTTCCGATAATCTATGCGCATTCGCCAACCGGTGGTCACTCTAGTCAGTATAAGCTCATTGTTGGCGTTTTCTACAATGGTGATACCAGACTTCTTAGGGACAACTTGGGTAGGACTCACCCATTGGCTATCTAAGATGGGTAGATGATACCCACATCTAATAAATTTAACACCTTGGCCTTGACAACCTCCATCATGTTTGGATTTAACTACCTTTGAGGTTGTCTAGTCATTTTTACATTTTCTTCGAGCTGGATGTAGTGAGTACAAATAGAAGGGTCAATCCCCTTGAGGTCTGCGCTCCCTTATGTTCTTTGAGTAACTCGATTAACTTGAGTTCTTGGTCATTTCCTAAGTGAGAGGCTATGACAACCGGGAATGTCTCCTCTTAACCCAAATAGACATATTTTAACTCGGAAGGCAATGGTTGTAGGTCAAGCTTTAACGGTTGAATATTAAACAGTAGAGGCTTTGATGTGGTTGGTGTCAATTTTTCAAAAAGAGAGCTCCACTAGCTAGTATCAACTACCGGTTTTTTATTACTCAATGCTTGCACAACTTTACCTAAGATGGGATCATTGGAATCCTCAAAATGTGCCAAGCATGTCTCCAAAGTTTAAGGTGGTTCAAGTTGGAGGAACTCCTCTTCTTCAAAGGATTCAAGCATGTTTACCTCGAAAAGCTCATCATCTTCCTCATTCCTTTACCTTTTGCACATGTGGAACACATTCACCTCCAATATCATGTTCCCAAAAGACAATTGCATCACCTCATTTCGGCAATTTATGATTGTGTTTGATGTAGCCAAAATGGGCGGCTTAATATAACCAGTATTTGCGTGCTAATATTCATGACCAGTTGTGTATCCAAAACGATAAAGTCTACCGGGTAGTAGAATTTGTTGACTTGGACTAGAACATCCCCAACCATCCCTCTTGGTACACGAATGGATCTATCAGCAATTTACAATGTGGTTTTGGTGGGTTTTACTTTACCAAGACCCAATTGCTCGTATACCGAGTATGTGATCAAATTTATGCTTGCCCCTAAATCTAGCAAAGCTCACTCAATTCGATAGTCTTCAATGATGCATGAAATTGCAGGATTACCGTGATCTTTATATTTTGAAGGGGTCTTTTGGGTGAGAATGACACTCACTTGTTCATTCAAAAAGGCCTTTTGTTGCACATTGTATTTTTGTTTGGTTGTGCACAAGTCCTTTAGAAACTTGACATAGGAGGGAATTTGTTTTATGACATCAAGCAATGGAATGTTGATCTTGACTTGTTTGAAAACCTCTAGAATGTTATGAGAGTTTGGGAGAGGTTTTGGAGTAACAAATCTCAAAGGGAATGGTGCCACGGGCTTGTAAACGTGTTCCTTTTCTTATGGGGCTGGGCTAGATCCATCCTCATTCTCAGAAATTACCGGATCATTAGGCTTGTCGACCTTTACCGAAATAGATTTGTCGATTTGTTTACCACTTCTAAGAGTGGTGATGGATTTTGGTTGCTCCGCATGTTGGTTGGAGAGATTAGGGGCACTGATTTTATATGTTTGTTTACGATTGGGCTAAGGTTGGGCTGGAAAGGTCCCTTCCCTAGCATTCAAGCGTCCCTTGATCTTATCAACCAAAAGTTTAAGCTCTTGGAACATTTGCTTATTTGTTTGGTTTATTTGTGTTTGCCCTTGCATAAATGCCTTTAAGATATTCTCCATAGTGAATTGAGGTGGGGCCATGCTTAGTACTACGTTTTGCATGGGTGGCCCTCTTTAAAGTTTGGTAGGATTGACCATGGGACCATTCCTCCAACTGAAATTTGAATAGTTCTTCTAAGTAGAGTTGTACGTATTACCTATCATCCATTAAAAGGCCGTTGATACCCATATACAGTATTTGCTTACTCTTGTAACACCTCTTAAAACGCAGGAATTGTAGGACAATCTTGCATAGAGTGTACATTAGCGGCACAAATCCCTCATACATTCTCAATAGCTTCAGTGAATTTGGGGGTTCCACTCTTGCTAAATTCCATGGTCTCTATCTTCCTTGTGAGGCTAGCTATCTTTGCGTTATGTTGACCTCTGAATTGTACATGTTCTAACCCCAATTCATTACACATTATGTATAATTTCTATATTTAAAGACCTATCTTATGCATGATTTTGTGTTTGTAGGAATGAGAGAGGGACTTCAGAATTTTGATGATAAAAGACCATTCTTACATACCTTGAAGATCAAAGGAAGAAAGGATAATAGGTGAAGGAAAGATGCAATGAAGATTAAGAAGAAGAAGAATGAAAAATCCCAACTTACAGACTGTCCGACCGGTCGGCCACTACAAAGGATGGGTCGGCCAAAAATCAGATTTTAATGCAAATTCTCTGGACCGATTTTGAGGGTCAACAACTGGTCATCCGAGCAGCCGGATGGACTGTCCTACCGGCCGGCCGACCAGTTAGTAGATGGGTAGGCCACTCACAGGATTTCAAATTCCCATTTATTTAGTTGCTGGACTAGGTCCGACCAGCCGACCAGGGGGATCAAATCGGCCGACTGTTCACTCCTCAAGTATAGGGTTGTGATGTAATAATAAATTCGGAAAGACCGAGTATCGTCCCACAAGGATTTATATGCAAGTATTCTCAGGATTTATAAAAAATAACTTAGAATTGATATTATATTAAGAATTAAATCTAAAAAAACTGAATTGTAGAATTGTGAATTAAAAAGGTGAAAATAATAATTTAAAAGGCACTAGAGCACTAAGGATCCACTTTTAGTTATTTCCAATGCATCAACCCAACTAGGTTTCTCAATTACACAATTAGAATCAAAGTCCTATCTCTATCTAATCGGAATATGGAGCGCTTAGATCAAAACTATCTAAAACAGTTGCTTGTTCATTAATTTGGTTCCCACAATAATGCTTAAGCATTAGGCACACTCAATTGTATAGGCCAATCCTCTTTTCAATCTAGTTAAGATCATAATCATAGCCTTCATCAAATCCTGTCACTAGACTTGACTAGAACCAATGATTTGAACTCCAATTAAACCAAAATCAATAAGCAAAAATAACTATCTCAGATTTGAACAAAAGATTAGAACATCAGTTTGAAATAGTTCCTACATTAAGATCATGCCATTGTACACATGGTGATTAAAACATCTATCATGCCCGGAGTCTATGATAGATCAATGAATTACACAAGTGTAAACAATGTAAACAGATAAGTTACTAGATTTAGATTCACTAAGCATCACATAAGCCTGGAATTATCAAGAAAAAAAACTAAACTAGAACTTCATTCAAACATAAATCAAACCATGTTCATCAATTAAATCATCAAAAGGAAACCTAGGTTTCATCAATTCATAAAAAACAAACTAAAAGCTTCACCTCTTAGCTTTAGCCAAGAGGTTTTAGTTCATCTCTAACATCCTTGAACTGTAAGCTTAAAAACATGAAAAAACTATCTAGTAAATAGAAGAAAATAAGAAAAACTAGAAAAGAATCCTTCTCTTAAGCCTCATTGATCTTCCCCATATCCTAGCATGCCCTGGGAAAGAAGAGGACACCTCCTTTTATAGCAAAAATTGCCCACCGTCTTGGAAACTTCAAGATTTACGTAATTACTTATGTACTTAAGTCGGTGGTTGACCGGTCGGAGCCCCCTAGCCGACCGATCGGAGCTAAAAATCCCAACTATAAAAACTGTCTGGACCTCCCTGTACACTGGCTGACCTGTCTACCGACCGGTCGAATCTAGTAAAAATAGTCCAGCATCAGTTCAGCTCAAAAGACTTGAAAATCCGACCTGTCAGCAGACCGGTCAGATCTGGCCACCGGCCGGTCGGATGTGTAACAGCAGGGCTGTTTTTTGCAGTTTCTGCACTTTTCTTTGCTGGCCTTGCAGCTCTACACTTTGGTTTTTCTGGCCATTTTAGGTCTTCAACTTGATTCCTTCAAGGCTTTTTCTCTACTTCTTTCGCTCATCAAAGCTTGGTCTCCTAATCATTCTAAATCCTTCAAATTAGCATTAAATCCATGATATTTCTCTCTTTTACCTACAAACACAAAACAAGTATAAGTCCTTAACTTTAACAATTTAAACTATACAATTGTGCTATGAATTGGGGTTCAAATATGCACAATTCATGGCTCAACACCTGGCCACCGCCCAGACTGCATAAATCCTTACGCAATTCTTAAACTTTCCAAGGTTGGGGTGCATGATTATTATAAAAGGACACCTCTACTACGTTCCTAAAGCATTATAGAAGGACTTTGAAGTCTTTGGAGGTAGAGAATCACGAATTGAGAGATCTACAACTCCTACCTAGGGTTTCTCTATTTTTTTTCATGTTTTGTTTAATTTTTCTGTTTTGTTCTAGTTTAATCATCTCCATGGTTGGCTAGACTTCTTAGCTAAAGCTAAGAGGTGAAGCTTGTAGCTATTCTTAATGCTTTAATTCAAGTTTAGGTTTCAACTTCGGATTTAAAGTTAAACAATGGTTTGTTTTATGTTTGAATGAAGTTTTAAGTTTATTTTTCTTTGATCTCTTGATGGCTCCGGTTTCATGTGATGCTTAAAAGATTTAAGCTTAGCTTCTTAGTATTTTTGCAAGCTCTAGACCTATATAATTTAAGGAATTAGATTCCCTATGCTCTAGAACTTAGTTCTTAATGTGGGAACTATTCAAACAAAAGTTTTATCCTTTGAAGAATTTTGAGATATGTGTTTGAACATTATTGTGATTTGATTCAGATTATGATATTAGTTGAATCTAGTGAAAGGATTTAATGATTATCATAGTTGTGATCTTAACCTATTGGAAATAGGATTGGTCTATGTAAATGAGTGTGCCTAATAGCTAACCTAAATTAAGGGAATTATGTTGATGAACAACATATGTTTTGGACTGTTTTGATGTAATATCCGCTCCATGTCCCGGCCAGATAGGATTTGATTCCGAGTCTAGTTGTGTAATTGAGAAACCTACTTGGAATATGCATTAAGGATGGTTATAAGTGGATCCTCAGGGCTCTAGTGCTTTTAGATCATTGAAATCATCTTCCTTAGTTACAGGTTTTCTTGCTCATATAAACAGATTTCTAGATTTAGTTTTTTTAATTTGATTTCAATTTTGGTTGTCTTAAGAAGTTTTGTGAATTCCTGGTTAATCCCTAAGGACGATCTCAGTTTTTACCAAATTATTACTACATCGCAGCCTTGCACTTGAGGTGAGCGAACACATTAATACCGTCCTCTTTCTTAAGGATGTAGATTACTCCCTTATGTTTTTGTTGAGAAGGCCTGAGGTTACTAGATTTGTCCGAGGTATCTCAAGATTGGGCATTCTCGGCCAACATGTCCAAGTAACTCCATGCATCCTCGGGATCTTTGCTCATGAACTCACTATTGCACATTATCTCTACAAATTGGTGCATATTTGAGTTCAATCCTTCATAGAAGAAGCTTACGATTCACCAAATCTCGTAGCCATGATGTGGGCATGTGAGTAGGGGGTCTTTGTATCTCTCCCAACTTTGGAAGAAAGTTTCACCCTCTTTGATTGAAGAATTCATTATTACGCGTCGAAGGGTGTTTGTTTTATGAGATGGGAAGAATTTTTTCAAAAACTCCCGGGTCATCTCAATCTATGTCCCAATCGACCTCGGTCTTAGAGAGCATGTTTTGGCTCTTTCTTTCAAAGAGAAAGGGAATAGCCTCAATTTAACTACATCATCTGTCATATTATTGTATTACAAAGTGGTTACTACCTCATCAAACTCTTTAAGATGTAAGTATGGGCTCTCGGAGTCGAGCCCATGAAACTTTGGTAAGAGTTGAATGACTCCTGGCTTAATATTAATCGTTCCGGCATTGGTTGGAAAAATCATGCATGAAGGTGTAGTAACACGAGCTGGTTGTAGGTAATCGCCTAATGCTCTCATTGGAGGAGCATTGTTCACCTCGTTTTCTCCTACTCCCTCTTGATTTGCATTTGTAGTTGGAGTAGGAGGGGAAGGATTCCTTAATGGTGTTTGATCCATACTCCCCTAACTTTCACAAAATTTCAAGTATTTTTAAACATGTTTCCGAACCATGAATAGCTCAACTATCCCACCTTCAGTTTGAAGATGGTTTGTGTGGTCACGTTCCTAATGGGACATAAACCACACAAAACCAAATCTAAACTGAAACCTAAATCTTAAAAATTAAATATGAAACTAAGAAAAACAGAAAAACTGAATTAGAAAGAGTTCTAAGTTAGAAGGATATTACCCGAAACGCTTTGATCTAGATGAAATTCCTATAAAACAAAACAAACTTGTTAGTTCTAAGAAAATCGAAAAACTAATTCTACGAAAATTGAAAATCCTACTTAATAAGACTACTCTATAGCTACTAGAACAATTAGAACCGTTTAACCTAATCCTCGACAACGACACCAAAAGCTTGTTTGCTCGCCTCAAGTGCAAGGTTACGATGTAGTAATAACTCGGTGAGACCGAGGTCGATCCACAAGGAAAAGAGTAAACAATTCAAACCCTTTTAATAACTTAAATCTAGAGTTCAGGAAAATCAGAGTTTAAAAACTTAAGTAGAAACAATAAAGTGAATAAGGAAAATCTGAGAATTAAAAAGAAAAACTAGAGTATCAAGGATCCACTTGTAGTAGCCCGATGCCAATATATTCATATAAAACACAAGCACAATTAGAATCAAAGTCCTATCTTTCATCTAATTGGAAGATATTGCATTCAACACAAATAGTCCAACTTAAATCTGAAAATCAGATTTCTAGTTTTAACGAAGCATAGAGAACTTGAATTTGTAGCCTTTGAAGTAACAGTCATACCAAGAGATCATGTCATGCTATAGGGTTAGTACAATTCAAATCTCATCAAACCAATATGATAATCTCAGAGAATTGTAAGGAACTCGTGTCCGAAGTACACAAACTCTCATAATTCATCTAAAACTACCAACTTTATTCAAACTAGAACTTGCAAATCCATAATTAAGTAAAGGGTACTTGAATAAATGAATTGAATATCAAAACTAACTAGAAGCTTCACCTCTTAGCCCTAGCTAAGAGGTTCTAGTAGAGCATTGTCATACTTGAACTAGAATTGAAAGATAAACTAAGTAAAAGCATAAAAAACTAGAAAAACTCTAGGTCAGAAGAGTTGTAGATGCTCCACGATGATCTTCTCCACCTCCAGCAACTGTAGATCTCTTCTAGGATGGGTTTAGACGAACCTAAAGGTGTCCTTTTATAGCAATCGTGCACCACCGCCTTGGAATCTTTAAAAATCTACGAAAGGTTTTTGCAGTAGAGTCAGTGGCCTACCGGTCATGCTTGAGGCAGCAACAGTTTTAACAAAATTTTAAACCATTTGTGCTTAGCTGACCGGTCATGATCGGTCGGACCTATTTGTGCATAGTCCAGGGGGTTTCAACAAGGAGGCCGACCAGTCAGTGCATTGGCTGACCGGTCGGACCCTTGAATGCTGATTTTTTCTTTCTTCCTTCTCTTCTCTCCTTACTTCTTCTCTCCATCTCTTGGCTCATCTTTAGATGACTTCAACATGCTTTAAAAGTGTCTTTTAATATCGAGTTAGTGAAGTCTCTCTCTCATTCCTACAAACATAAAATCATACATTAGATAGATCTTTAATCATAAAATCATGCATAATTAGTGATGAATTGGGGTTAGAATATGCCAAATTCAGAGCTTAACACCTTCCATATCTGCATCTATGTAGCCTTCCAACTAGTTTTATTGTCACCATAGCATAGGCTTAACCTGGATGAGCCTCTTAGATATCGAAGTATCCACTTCATTGCTACCTACTGTTCTTTATTGGGATTGGTAAGATATTGGCTGACAACACCAACCGCAATGCTATGTCTGTGCGCATACACACCATATCATACATCAAACTTCCTACTGTCGAATCGTAGGGTATCTTCTGCATCTCTTCTACCTCTTCCTTGATCTTGGGACACAATTTGTCGCTCAATTTGAAGTGACCATCAAGTGAAGAACTGATCGGCTTCGCTGTGTTCATATTAAACCTCTTTAGGATTTTCTTAACATACCGCTCTTATGACAGCTAAAGCTTCTTGCTGCTTCTGGCACGGGTGATCTCCATTCTTAGGATCTGTTTGGCTGGGCCCAAATCTTTCATCACAAAGGACTTGCCCAACTCCTATTTTAGCCTGTCCATCTTCTTGATGTCTTTACCCATGATGAACATATCATCAACATATAATAGTAGAACTATGAAATGACCATCTGAGAACTTGCGGATGAACACATAGTGGTCCGACTCCGCTCTGTCATACCAATGCTTTAACATGAATGAGTCGCAGTTCTTGTATCATTGACTCAGAGTTTGCTTCAGCCCATACATGCTCTTCCTAAGCCTATACACCATGTGCTTCTTGCCCTTAACCTCGAGCCCATCTGGTTGGTGCATACAGATCTCTTCTTCTAGGTCACCATAGAGAAAAGCGATTTTAACGTCTAACTGCTTTATCTCTAGATCTATACTTGCAGCCAACCCAAGCAACATCTGAATGGATGTCATCTTCACCACTGGTGAGAATATCCCATTGAAGTCGATTCCTTTCTTCTGATCAAACCCTTTCACCACAAGTCTGGCCTTGAACCTTGTTTGTGAATTCTTCTGGTCAACCTTCTTTATGAACACCCACTTGTTGATTAGAGCCTTCTTGCCCTTAGGCAGTTTCACTAGATCATAGGTGTAGTTCTTATGCAAGGATTCCATCTCCTCTTGCATAGCTTTCAACCACTCCCCCTTATGCACGTCAGATAGGGCCTCAGAGTAGTCCTTTGGCTCTCCCCCACCGGTAAGCATAATGTACTCATGCGGCGAGTACCTCTTAGATGGGTGTCTGTCCTTAAATGACCTCCTCATATGTGACTTATCGGGTGGATCAAGTGGGGGCTGCTCCCCTAGTTCATCTACTGTAGGAACACCCTAGTCCCCTACACCTTGCTACACTCCCCTGTCATTAGGCATCATGAGAGGAGTGATCTGATCCATATCTTCCAACTCACCTGAACTATGTTGGGTCTTCTTTCGCTTTTCAATGTCTTTTATACACTGATCTTCAAAGAACACCACATCTCTGCTCCTGACGAGCTTCTTCTCAGTTGGCTCCCACAATCTATAACCAAAATTTTCATCATCGTACCTCAGAAACACGCACTGCTTGATCTTCGTATTAAGCTTGGACCTCTCGTCCTTGGGTACATGATGGATGCTCGGCATCCAAACACCTTAAGATGATTGTACGATGTATCAGGTAGAGTCTATATCTTCTCAGGTACTTCTCCATTCAATGGGGCCGACGAAGACATGTTTATCAAATACACCGCCGTGTGCATTGCTTATCCTCTGAACGTCTTGGACAACTTTGCATCAAATAACATGCATCCGATTCTCTCCAAAATAGTGTGATTCATTCGCTCGGCTACACCATTGTGCTAGAGGTCCTTGGGCACTGTCTGTTCATGCTATATACCAAGGGTCTTATAATATTTATGAAATGCCCCAATATATTCACCTCCATTGTCATTGCAAATGCACTTCAATGGTCTACCTGTCTCTTTCTTGACCATAGCATGAAACATTTTAAATACACAAAAGACCTCATCCTTGGCTTTTGATGCGTAGGTGCATTACTTATGAATGTAACAAAATACAAAGCCCCACCTAAGGATTTTTTCATCATCGGACTACACACATCAGAATAAATCAAATCTAATGCATGAACTTTATTAACATGAGAAACAGTTTTAACAAATGAAACCCTATATATTTTTTCTAGATAAACATTCAATACAGGTTTTGAGAGGTATACCTATCATCTCTGAAAGGAGCCACTTCTTCGTTAGTAGCCAAAGCCCTTTCTCACTCATGTGGCTAAGCCTCCTGTGCCACATGTCCATCATTGAATCTTTTGTTGCATTCAATTCATGCTTGTATATGCCGACACTTGTCTTATATAGGGTGCAACACTTCCTCCCCCTAGCTGCGATCATTGAACCCTTGATAAGTTTCCATCACCCACCAACAAACTGGCTTTCATAGCCATCATCATCCAGCCTTCCCGTCACATCTTTCAGTACCAATGTGCAACCCACATTGGTCTTCACATAAATATCACCAATTTCCACGATCTTCGATATTTCAGAGTTTCCCATCTTCACAGTGCCAAGGTCGTCTGACTTATAACTTGTGAAGAAGTCCCTGCGTGGAGTCGAATGAAATGATGCTCCCGAGTCTATTACCCAATTGGTGTTCTAACTTGTAACCGTGGGACAAACATCATGATTTGTAGAGAGAATGACCACCATGTCGCCATCTGAGGCAGCCATAATAGAATTTAATTCTTGATCTTTATTCTCCTTCGCTTTTCCTTTTTTATCTTCCTTTTTGGTGAGGCATTCGTTTTTTGTAGTGGCCATTCTTGCCACAATTTTAGCACTCGACATCTCTTCTTGTGCTCGACTTGCCTCTGAATTTATCTTGGGCTTTACCACCCTTCTTGTACTTTCCTCTCCCCGTTCCTGTGTCATAAGAGCCTCTTGCTAAGTAGACCCCTACGATTTCCTCCTTGTCTCCTCATTAAAGAGATAACTGGTCACCTATTCAATGGACATCTTTTCGTCTAGCGCGGAGTTACTTAGAGAGACAACCAATGCCTCCCAACTATCAAGTAAAGAGCTAAGCAATAGCAAAGCCTGTAGCTCATCATCTAAGACCATCTTCATGACGTAGAGTTGGTTAACAATGTTGCTGACTTCATTCATGTGCTCAACCATAGAACCATTTCCCTTGAACTTCAGATTCACAAGTCTTCTAATTAAGAAGATTTTATTACTAGTTGTCTTCCTCTTATATAGCCCTTCTAATTTCTGTCAGAGTTTAGTAGTCGAGGTCTCCATAGACACATGGTGGAACACCGTACATCTATTCATTGTCTAATGAATGCCACCGCCTTTCAGTCCAACTTCTTCCAATCATTATCGGTCATATCTTTCATCTTGCCCGATGTACCTAAGATTGGAGTATACAAGTCCTTGCAATATAGCAAGTTCTCTATCTACGCCTTCCATATGGGCCAGTTAGACCCATTGAGGCTGATCATCCTTGATGAGTCACCTTCCATAACTCATAATGATCCCACTATCCGTCTATCAAACCTGGACGCTCTGATAACACTTTTGTTGGGAGCATTGTATAAAACTTTAGGATCTTGCACCCCAACTACGTGAATTATGTGATAAGATAATGTAACAAACATAATCCAATCATTAACCACACGAACACAAGAGATTTTTACATGGAAAAACCTCAACAGAGGTAAAAACCACGAGACCTCATCTAAATCAACAATCCACTATGTAAAAATAGTTCACATAGTGATCACGAGCACAACCAGCTCAGATCTAAACCTTCTTCACCCACACATAGGTGAATAACAATGAAAAGGAACTAGAAAATGAGAGATCTCACCGGATTCGAGGATGTAAAAGAACCTGAGATGCTGACTGCACGTGGATAAATCTTCACGAGCAGAAATCTCCTCTCTACAAGCTTCCTCTCTCTTTCTATTCCTCTCTTCTTCTTTCTTTCTCTCTCTCTCTCTCTCTCACCTTGGACGTGAAAACCACCTATTAGAATGCCCTAATGTTGAGCTCTTAATTGTGCATATTCTAACCCCAATTCATCACTCATTATGCAAGATTTTATGATTTAAAGACTAATCAAATACATGTTTTGCGATTGTAGGAATGAGAGTGACTTGGTTCAATTGGTGACCAAAAGGGCACATTTAGGAGCCTTTGATGAAGGCCCAAGGTGGACCAAAGAATGATAAAGAAAGAGAGGAGGATGAGGAAGAAAGAAGGAAATAAAAGAAAGAAGAAATAATGCAGAAAACAGGGTCCGACCGGTCAAGACCGGTCGGCCAACACTATTGCTTTCTACAGAAGCTGCTGGAGCAAGGCCAGCCTTGTCCGACCGGTCTTGACCGGTCGGCCAGCCCTGTCCGACCGGTCTTGACCGGTCAGCCATGCAAATTCCAGATTTCAGATTGCAGACAGCAGGCCATTCCCGTTTCTGATTTTTCGGACCAGTTTTCTAGGCTCATCTTGATGATATTTGGAAATCCAACACATCCATGTCGAAGAGGAGCTCGACGCCGAACTAACCCAAGTGGTTTCGTGTCGATCGGAGCTATGGATTGATCGTGGTGGCCAAAACAATAGGAACTGTCTAGAAAGTTCCAAATTCTGCCTACTCCACTTTGGGCCGGTCCAGGTGACGCATCATTGATGATATGAAGAATCTACTTTGATCATCTTCTAGACCACATCCATATATGAATAACCACAAAGTTTCAGATCAAAAGGATGTGTGGTTTGATCGTACCGGTTGAAGAAAGATGGACCGTCCAGAAAGATCCAACTGCGCAGAGTTTATAAAAGCCCTAAGTGTTCTAATTTTCAGACCACATTCTGGGATTGTTTTGGACAATCTAATCCATCTATCATGTAGAGGAGGAAGTTTTCTACCAATGTTCAAAATTTGAGATCAATTCGACATCTGTACACTCCGGAACGTTGAAAGCAAGATGACTGGTTCTGAAGGTACCCGAAGTGCGCGATTTTGAGAGGCGGTCGATGATATGATTGGTGGGCCCATTCAGAGGATAATCTTGGAAATCTAAATCATTTATGAGGAAGATCACATTATAAGGAAGCTATAATTCAATTTTGAAGGCAATCCAACCATTGGTTAAGCCGTACCAAGCGAAACAAATTCTGCTATGTTGCTGTACTATTGCTGCACTATAAAAGGAGGTGCTCTCTTCTATTCCAAGGCAACCAAGGACGTGGGGAGCAAGGATTTCAAGTCATAGGAGGCTTCCTAACCTCCTCCAGCTAGTTTTTCTTCCTTTTCTTAGTTCTAGTTTTATTTTTAATATGCTTTTCATTAGCTAATCTCTTAGCTAGAGCTAAGAGGTGAGCCTTATAGTTTTCTTAGATTGTTTAATTCGTTTTATTGGTTTTAAGATTGGTTTTCATGATTATGAACTATGGTTTGAAGTTTATATAAGTTTTAAGTAGTTTTTCTTAGTCTTATGATGACTCATGGATGTTTGGGAGAATTACTTAAATTCTTAATTGGTTTGCATCAGTCTAGACCTGTATGATCCGAGGAATTGGAGTGCGCTCTAGTACTATGATCTTCATGTGGGGACTTCCTACCAAAGTTCTACTTTTCTGAATTTCTGTAATATGTATGGATTGTGCATGTGATTTGAATCAAGTTCAAATCATGATCTAGCCTTGTCTTGTGACAGGACTTGAGGATGGTTATGATTGTGAACTGAACCTTTTGGAATGGGGAATGACCTATGCAATTGAGCATGCTCAACTCAGCCTACATTGAGTGAATCCTATGCATTGAACTTACATATGACAGATTGTTTGGTTTAACAGCTCTATCATCCGACTAGATAGATCTTAATATCGATTCTAGTTGAGAAAGTGAGAAACCATAGCGAATTACGCATCTAAGGAGAGCTATAAGTGGATCCTTGATGCTCTAGTTATCTTTCCATTATCAGATTTTCTATTTTATGTTAAAAATCAATTTCACAAACCTCTTTGATTCTAATTATTAGGATAGTTTGAATTGTTTTACTTCCTTCCCTGTGGATCGACCTCGGTCTTACCGAGATTATTACTACATCGCAACCCTACACTTGGGGAAGCGAACACCTAATCTTGAATTGGAAGCTATTCACTTTCCTCAAGTGCAAGGCTACGATGTAGTAATAATTCTCAGTAAGACCGAGGTCGATCCTTAGGGATTGTCATAACAATTCTAAACTTTATAACTATGATGGGCTAAATTCGAAATTGTATTGATGGATGGAATTTAAGAACATGAAACTATCTATTTTAGAACTAAATCATGGAAATAAAACACTAGAGCACCAAGGATCCACTTATAATCATATACAATGTCAATGCAAACCATTCAAGCCAATAACTCAATCGGAATCGGAGTTCTATCCATATCCAATCGGAATATAGAGCAATCAAATCATCATATAATATTTAAGATAGATGGATCATCTACTAATATGGTTCTCTCATAATCAACTAAGGCATTGGCCGTATCCAATCACACAACTCAATCCTTCACAAAACAATTGAGATCACATTCATAATTCTTTCTCAAGTCTTGTCACTAGAATTAATTTAAAAGTATGAATTGAACTTTGTTAAACTAATATTAATACATAAACAACTATCTCAGATCAACCCAAAAGATAAGAACTTCTTCTGGTTTAGTTCTACATAAGCACTTAGGAAACTTGTTTTATAAGATCTCCTAGCATCCAACATATCATGATGGATCTAAGATCTCTACAACCCAAAATCCTATCAATCAACACCCCATTAAGCAATCTCAGTAATCAAAACATCCCATGTAAGAGAAATCGCAAGAGATAGAAGATTAACTAAAAATACTAACTTTATTTCAAACTTGAACTAGAAGTGTTCTTTATTAAACCTAAAAGTACTTGAACTAATTCAAATTAAGCATTGCAAACATGCTCCTCTCCACCTCCCACGAACTTTCCATCCTTCTATGATACCTTAGGAACGATGAAGAGGTGTCCTTTTATAGCAAAAATCCGCCATCGACTTGGAATCTTCCAGAAATTGGAGTCTCCTTACATAGTCTGTACGCTGGCCGATCAATCGGTTGGTTTAGGTGATCAATCAATTTTTTGAGCCAACTATAAAAACTGAATCTGGACATTTGTGAGCATAGGCGATCAATCGCAAGTAACTAGCGATCAATCACAACTGGTTTGATGATCAATCGCAACTCCCCTTTTTAGTTCAATAAGGTCCGCAACAAATCAGCACAATTCTACTCACTCAGGGCTGTCGATCAATCGCTCAGTCTGGGCAATCAATCGTTGGATAAATATTTGGATCAATCTTCAGAAATTGCAACTTTCTACATATTACTTTTCTAGCCCTGCAGCTCTGCACTTTTGTTTTTCTAACCCTTCCAGGTCTTTTAACATGATTTCTTCGAGGTTTTTCTTTATCTTTCAATTACAATCTTCCATGGCTTCTTTCTTTCATTCTTTGCCTCTCTTGCTTTGATCTTCAACATGTATTAAGAAAGTCTTTTGTTATCAAATTGGTGAAGTCTCTCTCTCATTCCTACAAATACAAAAACATGTATTAGATTAGTTTTTAAACATACAAACTGTTAGAACGCTTCTTAGAAAAAAGGGGAAAGATCAAATCTACTCGTCAGCAGTCCTTCTTTCTTTTTTTTGTGTTTCTTTTATTCTGGGGGAATTCTGAGTATAAAGATATTCATAGACAATCATAAACAATCACAAAGTGTACACAAGAGAGAGATATCGCAAGGCGAATTTTATTCTAGAGATTCTGAGATCTTTTACATTCCAGGCTATGATACTGGTCACGAGCCTTTAATTACATCAACGGTTGATCACCCTTGATTGGAAGGCAAAAGACTAATCCGCCGGGATTATGGTCTTGAGTTCATGGTCGTGTAGACCTTTATTTTCTTGTTATGGACTGAGCCACATTTGTTAGACACGCCGGATGTCTATGTCCTATTTTCTTTCGGTATGTCCGGGTTGAGAGACTGTCAGGATTCGAGTGGTGCAACTCGGGGCCCGCGCCTGTTACTGTGAAAAGGTGACCGCTGGAATACACGAACCTCGAATGTTGGTCGGCATGACCCAAGGCCCGTGCCCGTACTTTTATGACGGGTGACCTTAGGAAAGCACTCCGCAACGTTCCCGAACGAGGGTTTTAATCGAGTGGTGCAACTCGGGGCCCGCGCCTGTTACTGTGAACAGGTGACCGCTGGAATACACGAACCTCGAAATGTTGGTCAGCATAACCTAAAGCCCGCGCCCGTATTTTTATGACGGGTGACCTTAGGAAAGCAATCCGCAACTACCTCATCAGCTCAACCGACGGACCCATTGTCGATGGGTAGGGCATCGACGGTCTTTTTCATAGTGGCAGTCCATAGCAAGATGTTTCAAGCTTAGTTAGAACTCTTTGTTTGTGGTTTCTCATGGTAACCATAACCCCTTAGGTTTAGCCTCAGACCTTTATCCGGGATGAATAGAGCTTTGTACAATAAAGTAAATGTATTTCTTCTGGAGTCGGGCGACTCGTCTTTGAGAACACTCTTTCTTCTGAGTATTTTCAGTGATCTATTTGGGATCAAGTAAGCTTTATCGAGCCAAGATCTTTTGAGGATCCAAATTCAATGGGCTGGATCGGCTGCTTCGATGCCTGTAAGTGGCTAAGTATAGGGTCCGATGGGTACCCACATATGCCAATTTCTTATGAATAATGGGGATCGGTGCCCCGTGAATGCTTGACTCGGCTGTTGGATAGCCTGAGTACTTCAACTTTGCCTCGGCGTCTTTGAGATCGCGGTTGATTTCAACTGGCATTAGTCGATTCTCGAGCCAACAGGGCACTTCCCAGGGCTAAAAATGACTTAGTAGTGGACCTGATTGCGGTTTGATTAGAGAAATCGATGAATATTATCGATGACCGTCTTTGAACAGGGATGGATTACGTCCACGAAGATCGCGGTGCGATCGCATTTCAATTTGTTTAGCAGAAATCGATTTTCGGGCCAACAGGGCACTTCCCAGGGCTGAAAACGACTAAGTAGTGGACCTGCTTACGGTCCGATCAGGGAAATCGGTGAGTATTACCGATGACCGTCTTTGAACAGGGGTGGATTATGTCCACGAAGATCGCGGTGCGATCGCATTTCAATTTTCTTAGCAAAAGTCAATTTCAGGGCCAACAAGGCACTTCCCAGGGCTGGAAATGACTAAGTAGTGGACCTGCCGATCACTTGATTAGGGTATTCGAGGGTCTTGAGATCGGATAACCTCGTCGCGGTGCATGATTATGGTGTATCATGTCATGTAGAAGAAAAGCTTCCCTCTCGGGCTCGGTCCAATTCCGCCCGATTCTTCACGTTTTCAGCCGTTTTCGGTTCTTTCGGAAGGATTTTCAGGGCTACCAAATTGGCTAAGTGTTGGTCGTTTTGGACCAAAACACTGATTTGGGCCATTTATCATTGACCGTTGGAGAATCTGATCCGATGGATGGATAGATCTCGTCGAGATGCATCCGGCGGAAGTGATTTCATCAAAATTGGATTCCGGACGAAGGCGGGGCAAGCGATCGAAGGTCCACCCCTCCCATCAGCGTCCAGGCGCATGGAAGGGTGGATATGCAGGCACATGTGGCATTTTTAGCAAGGCGCATATGGTAGGGAGGTGGGCACATGTCCCATCTTCCGGGCGCATGTGAAGTGTTTTTTATGAAAAAAACAGATGGAGAAGAGGTGTTCCGGGCGCATGTGGCAATGCGCATGCGCCTGGACTCAAAGAGTGGGCGCATGTCCCTCCTGGACTTAGCAGATTTTCAAGATTTTTCGATGGGAAAAGCCAGCGCATGTGATGGAATAAGCCGGCGCATGTGGGGGATATGCCGGCGCATGTGCCCAGCACTTAGAAAATTTCAGGATTTTCTTCCTGAACTTGGGATTCCGGCAAGGAAATCCCTTTCCGGCGAGGAAATCCACTCCGGCCAGGGCATCCGGCGAGGGGAGAGAAAGCAAGCGCATGTGGTGCTTACATCACTCTGAGGTCGGCAGGGGATGATCTGGTGCTAATGAAATGAGGTGACTTCACTATTTATAGGAGGGAAATCGGGTTCAGGTCTACCCGGCGGGTATTTCCCGGCGCATGTGCCAGAAACAATGTCAAGCGCATATCAGAAAAATGCACCGGGCGCATGTGGTGGATCCGGGCGCATGTGCTTTACCGGCGTATTTCCCGGCGCTTTTCGGAAAAGTGTTCGGATCACTTCCTTTCACTACTAGGGTGCAAGCGCATGTGGTTAGAGGCCAGGCGCATGTCCTTTACCGGCGCTTTCCCACTACTTAGCCAGATTTTCAGGATTCCAGCACTTAGAAAATTTCAGCATTTCAGCTCCGACGGGGGACCTCCAAAGGACAGCTACCTTTTCTAGACATGCACTCACTGTCGCCAAGCCACTTCTAGGCTATGATTAACCTCCTGAATGAACGGGATGGGGTATGGAAGTCCAGATGTTGCTAATTTTGGTACTTCCTTCCTAATTTGGAGCCTCCGGGTCGGCTTGTCGTATAAGAACGTTGCTTCGGGGAGCGCGCGCATGAAAATATTCATCGTAATGACTTGAAACTTGCTATTTAAGGGTTTTGGGGCGCTCTGAATCATTTGGCGGTGAAGCGCATGTCCAATTCCACTTTGAAATGGTAGCTGTAGGCTTACGGACCCCTTTTTGTCAGTTCCGGGCAGGGACGAAACGCATTTCGAGGTGCGCAGGTGAAAATATGCTCTGGATGACTTCGAAACTTGCAGGTTAAGGGTTTTAGGACATTTCAGATCATTTGGCGGTGAAGCGCATGTCCAGTTCCACTTTGAAATGCTGTTTATGGATTTTGGTCGCTACCAAGCTATCAGGGTTGTGCTGGCATTTTTAAGGCTTTCCTGGCCTCAAAACTTATCCAAATCATTGCCACTAGACCATGGGATGTTGTTTTATAATGGGTGTAAATTTGAGCCCCAAAAAGTGCCCCCCCGGTGTGCTGCGCTGGATGCTTACGTCATGCTAGTGCAGTGCACAGGTCCCCCAAGCTCAAGTATAAATAGTTGACTCACTGAGTCATTCCACACTTTTTCGAGTCAGAAAACTTGATTTCTCCCAAGGTGAGAGAGATCACCCTCAGGGTACAGGCGCATGCGGTCCCCTTGTGGGCGCATGTGGCCTGCCATTCATTTTTGGACAGAGAACTCCCTCAAGCGCATGTCAAGCTGCCTCTGAGGATGTGGGCGCATGTCCCAGGCGCATGTGGTTCTGGGCATACACCCAGGGCACTTCCTGAAACTTGTGTTTTCTCAAAACATTAGAGATGGGCGCATGTGGGGCTGACACATGCGCCTGGGGCTTGAGCTTCAAACTCGTTCATCCTCTTCTTCTGAGCCGGGCGCATGTCGGATTGCACATGCGCCTGATGCTTTGTATGATGAACTTCAGATTGTGAAATTTATGGATTGGGCGCATGTGAGGGGCCACATGCGCCTGGGGCTTCACCTTGGGCGCATGTGAGCCCAACACTTAGCCAAACGTCCCATTTTTAGCCCCTGCTTTGCACTTGGTGGAGAAATGGCATTTCCAGCTCCGTTTCTCAGTCAAATTCAGTGCTGTTTGAGGCTAGATCACTTAAAATTCAAGCACGATTGGAGCTTAGTGCCTTGGGCCTGCAGTTGAATGCCTACTTTGGCCTGTCACGGCTTGCAACTGTCTATTTTAGGCAGGTTCAGAGTATGTTTGCCAAAGTGCGCTTATAGCGTCCCGATTGCTTGTAAAGTTGCTGTGTGCTAACGGTTGCGTATGTATGATGTTGAAATTGTTTCCTGACTCTGTCCAGTGCCTTCTCATAAGCACCCGGATTTTTCGAGGCTACTTTTAGACTAAATGCATGGATGTATTGTGGGTTCAATCTGTGATTTTGTGTGTGCATCAATCATATGTGTGCGTGCATGTATGATGGCAGTTGCTTTGTTATGAAATGCGTATGATGATTGATATGCTATGCTCTTGATTTTGTTGCTTTCATGCTCTTCATGCTGTGCTCTACATGCTGTGCTTGTGTTTGTGATATGATTTCGTTAGTCTATTTGCCCGTGTGTATCGAGTTGTTTTCTAATGTTGTTCTGTTTACGCGTTGCAGTGAATTGCAGTAGTGACAATGGGATCTTCTGGTGAAACTTCTGGGTCGCATGCTTCTGGTTCGACGTCGATGAAGCACGGTCGGAAAAGAACAGCTGAAGGTCCTTCTAACCCTCCTCCTCCAAGACGTAACTCTCTCTTCTTTTCTACGGTCGAACCCGAGATCAAGGATTTCTCGGAGCGTATTGGGCAGCTTCCTCATGAAGTGCTAGTACGCATCTTTGTCAACAAGACAGCGCCTGAACCCCCGCAGCGAGGAACAGAACAAGAGTGGGTCTATTGGTATGCCCAACTTGCTGGTGTGGCGAGTGCCATCGAGGCAGGTCCTCAAGATATACCTATTCAAAATGTAGAAGAGAATCTGACAGGTCAAAAAGGTAAGAAGAAAGGAGGACGAGAAAAACAACCGATCAAGGCGCTCAGTCAAGCGGAGCGATTGACACAGCTCCTCGACTCGAAATATGAAAGGATGAAGATTGGATGGGAGAGCAACAAGATCACTGCTGAAAGTGGCATCTGCATCACGAACCCCTACAATGGCGAAGTCATCTTGCACCAGAAGTCTCTTATGAGGTGTAAACCTTTTCCGAGCATCGAGCCATCTGATGTTCGTAGACCTAGTCAGTTCTATGGAGTGGAGAGATGGTCTTCAGTTCCTGAGAGATTACTCACCGCCACCCTGGGAAGCAATGGGAAGCAACAAAAGGTTAGTGAGATTAAGGAAATGACTTTCCTCATGCCTACATGTGATCCGCATGCACCTTATCCGACTCATTTCTTTGAGACGGTGCGTCAAAGATTCCTTCCTATGAGCACGTCCGCAGTGTGGGAGACTTCGAGCTTCCGTACCCGAGGGCATCTGAATCGTCGTGACAGCTACATCCCCTGGGCGAAGGAGATTCTGATCCGGCACGAGGCTGTGCTGAGGGAGGTTGGGCTCTACTATGCCATCGAGGCGACTGCCGGCTTCTTTCCGAGAGATCCGACGATTCTCAGGGGCTTCTTAAATTACTGGAGTTCCGTTACCAACTCTTTCCATCTTCCTCAAGGAGAGATGAGCATAACCCTCTGGGATCTTAAGATGATGGCGGGCCTGCCCATACGCGGCGGGTATTATCACGAATATATCCCCTCTGATGAAGAATTGTCTGGCTTCAGGCGCGAAGGTGATCGGAAGGCCTATCATTCCAAGGCGTGTTTGGAGTTGTTCAATGAACTGCAACAATTTGACTGCATTACAAAGATACACTATGAAGATTGGTCAGTCTACTTCAGCCACGGCTTGAAGTAAGTCTTCACGGGACGTCTTCTTTCTTTCTTCTCATGATGTATGTTCTTTCCTTTTGCGTAGCTTCTTATGTGAAGTTCTCTCTCCTTTCTCTCTTTCAGGATCGACTACGAAAAATATAAGGTTGATGTTAAAAGAGTAAGAGCCTTACGACAACGCTTTCAACGGAAATTTCCTTGCCCAAACGTATTGTCTCCCACTTGTGAGCTAGCAGGCTTCCTCGCTTACTGGTTGTCCGCAGTCGCGCTTCCCAGCTCGAAGGGTGCTGATGGTGTCAGGGTTTCTTGCTTCGTCATGGCAGGTGCCCATGCCAGTGGCCGACGTCTTGCTATAGCGCCACCTGTACTCTGCAGCATATATAGAGCGTTTGGTTATGTTGCCAGTAATCCGGACAAACCTGCTGATGGGATGGATGCGGCCTATTGCCCGTGGCATTATTTCTGCGGCTGGTTAGGCGTTTATTTTCCATGGGTATATGGCATGAAGCCTCACGCCTACTTCTTTCTGGACCGAGCGCCTCTCATCAGGTTTATGAAGGCCAAGATGGTGCTTAAGACGCCAGAATGGGTGTCTTCAAGGATCTGCAGTGAGAATGAAGTTGACTTCTACCATTTTCCTGCTTCCATTGCTGATGAAGATATTGAAGTCGTCGATGATGAGGATTTGGTTGACTCTTCTGACAGAGAATTCCTAATATCAATCCGGACCACCTCTCTCCCGTTCCACGAAGGCATGGAGTTCTGGCGCGAGCCTTATTATCCGAGCAGGTTCGCTAAACAGTTCGGCTACGATCAGGGTGTTTCGTCGACTCTTCCGAGCGTAACGAGGATAGAACGAGCATATGGCACGGGTCCTGTCCATTAGGAGTGGATGTGGGACCAGCTTTTGTTGACGCGAACTGGCGCGAGGTTCGTGTTGCCTGGCGGTAGTCGACGTCCTGCGACTTCTTACGGTTGGATGAGATGGTGGGTGCATCAGTATGCGCGCATCCGGGATGCCAAACCTGTCGATTTTCCTCTCCATCTCTCTCCTCCAAAGTTGACTGACGTTCCTGAGGACGGTCTTGGTTATCTTCGTGAGCAGCGTGAGGCCGTCGGAGTTCCCAGTACCAGCCATCTGACTTCCTTGAACGTGCCGATCACTCGTAGGAAAGAAGATGGAGCATTAGACGGATGGTATTGCTTTGGGGTCCCTATACAGAGACATCAGCAAGGGGTCGGATCTTCGCGTCCTCCGGCAGAGAATGCTCCTCCGTCTGTCGAAGAGGATGAGCCTACGGAAGGCATGGCAGGAGTTAGACCTTCTGATGATTTTGTTGATGATCTTCCACCGGGCCGTGCGAGAGATCAACTGAGAGTCAAGATAAGACTCACACCAAGAGTTCGCCCGTCCGCACCTGAGAAGAACTTAAGAAAGGCAGAAATATTACATATCAAGAAGTGGGGGAGTTTGGATCCGTCGTTGCAGATCAATCTTTCGAAAGTAGTGGCGGGTGCGACTGCTGCCGATAGTCGTGAAGAAGGTGAGCTTCGGTCTGGTGCTACAGAGGAAATTGCAGACGAAGAAGATATGATTGCCGACAAT
Source organism: Liriodendron chinense (assembly GCA_003013855.2). Lineage (NCBI taxonomy): Eukaryota > Viridiplantae > Streptophyta > Magnoliopsida > Magnoliales > Magnoliaceae > Liriodendron > Liriodendron chinense. The sequence continues at coordinate 12,086,521 of ML058384.1, read as the reverse complement.
CGTGACGGAGGTGAGTTCGAGCCTGCAGACGTCGAGGGGGACAATGTCGAAGGCGGTTCTGAAGCCGGTGATGGTTCGGGGTCACGGCTCGAAGATGAGCCTGTAGATTATTCTGGCGATGACTGGGGAGCGGATCGTGCTAATGATCACAGCAACGATGATTCCCTCGCGAACTATTATAATAACGATGCCGGAGTCGGGGGCGTAGGTGATCTTGATGATGCTGCCATGGCAGCTTTCGAAGCACAACTCTACAACAACGTCAGGGTCCAACCTTCTTTCGAGCCTTTAGTCTTCATTTCTCAGGCTGTTACGGCACCGACTATGAGGTTATCAATGGATGTTCCTCCTTGTTTGCCCATTCGTGTTGATAACACCGAGAAATCCATTCCTGGGGTTGAGATGCGTGAGGGGAACGTCGATTCTTCTTCGGCCTTTCCATCAGGCTGTTCATTGCAAGCGAATTGTTCTGTTGAGTTAGAGGTCGTGGATGCGTCACGCCCTGCTGCAGTCGAAGTCGGACCCAACGTTCCGCGAGCACAAGGTAAGAAATGCGATTGTGGTTCTGCTTTTTACTTTTCTTCTTTGGTTCCTGCATAATCATACTAACCATATTTTGTTATTATTATCTTATTTCTACGGATCTTATTGGGTCAATACCTGCCTCTGCTACTTCCGTCGCGTCGTCTCCGGTTGTGACTATTGAACTGCCGGGCGAAGCTTTGGAAACAGTTGTTGATTCCGGGACATGCATTGCGGGACCTTCGGAGCCTGCTGTTGATCTTCCTGCCGTTCCTAGTACGACTCCTTCGCATTTTACATTAGATTATGACTTGTAGTTTCTGCTTCCATTTTTGCTAACTCATCATTTGTTTGTCTTGCATTCTTTCTTGCAGCTGCTGTCGATTCTGACGTCACCATTGCTATGATGCCGGACATTCCTGCATTTAAACACTTAGATTATTTTGGTTAGAGCGTGTTGAAGGGCCTGCTGTCTAGCCTTGCGAAGGCGTTGGCCGATCCACAAGAATGGCATATGCTGGGCGCTAGCATGAAAGCGCTGGAAGCTTGTGTCGGAGTAGTTGGGTCTGATGCGCTCATGGTTGTTAATCACATCTCTGCGTTTGAAAGCTCCCTCACAAACGTGGCGGCTGCTAAGCGCGTCGAGCCCGATCCTGCTATCGAGGAGAAGCGTAGAATTGTAGAGTCTTTGGGACCTGCAGTGGAACGCCACTCGCACTCTACGGCGAATGCACGAGATTCCCTACAAAATAATAAGATACAGTATGAAGGGTGCTTGGGCCGTATAGCTGAAATCGACGCTGAGATTGAGCGTCTGCGAGCGGAGAAGATCGCCGTGAGCTTCGAAGCTGCCCGTCTCGAGTCAGTAGTTACTCAGGGTCAGATAACGGTCACGCGGCTCGAGAGTGAGGGCGAAGCGGCGCGCAAGCAGTTAGAGGATTTGACTGCTGAACTCCAACATGTTCCTGATCCTGCGGAGGTATTATCTGCAGCAAAGTCAGCGATGGAAACTGCCAGGGTGGCCGTGATCAGGCTGATATCGGGATGTTTGGAGAAGCTTTGGTCTTTCGCTCTCGATGCTCTCCTTCTTGACTTCAAATGTATAGAAATGATCGCAGGATCTTACCTTTAGAAAATTTTGTAGTTGGTGTAAGAGATACTTACCTTTTGACCATTCATGTATACGACGTCGGAAAAGATGTCAATCAAACTTTTGTTAAATGAAATAACAATAGCAGTTACTTTTCTATCGTGTTATGTTTGTGTGATGTGTTTTAGAATGGTTTGCAATAATAGCAATAATAATCGCAATTCTAGTAAGTGATGAATGTAGAATGAAATGAAAAGAGTAATATTTCCCTTTGTCGTCGATTTTGGGAGTGTCCAGGGTTTCTGAACTCGGGATATGCTCGTGTCGTAGACGAATGGTCCTTCTTAGTTATTTCTCCATAGCAAGGGCAAGGAAGACCTGCAAGAATACAAAATAACTGATTAGCTTTTGTAACTACAGGCTTATCTACTGTATTTTACTCCATTTCATTCTCTGTTTCTATCCTTACTTATTACATTCCCTCTCTTGGGGAGTTTACATTTCTCATATTCATGTAAAGGAAAGTAACAGGTTGACTGTTAAGGGTAATATTTCTTCAGGAACCGGCCATTAATTGCAAAACCGGCTCCATCACCGTCAAAATTCACTAAACGGTAGGCCCCGTTGGAGTAGACTTCTTCTACGATGCATATCGGTTCCCACTTAGGGTCGAACTTGCTCTTTGTAGTGTGCGCGGCTGCCGGTCGCTTCATTACGAGTACCAAGTCACCCTTCTTGAAGGATCTACCCCTGACTCGTTTGTCATACGCTGTTGAGATATGCTTCTGGTACATCTTTAGCCGTTGTTGTGCCGCGAGCCTCTTCTCGTCTAAGGCATCGAGCTCGACCATCCTGAGCTCGGCATTACGTTCATCTGTCAAGGAGTTCCGAAGTGCTACCCGCAGGGACTCGACCTGAACTTCCATTGGGATGATGGCCTCCATGCCGTATACCAGTGAATAGGGAGTAGCCCGCGTTGCTGTGCGGTGCGTAGTACGATATGCCCAGAGCGCTTCGGGCAATTGTTTGTCCCAATCTTTCTTATTCTCTGCCACCGTTTTCTTCAAAATCTTCATGATGGTTTTGTTGAATGCCTCAGCAACCCCGTTCGCAGGAGGATAGTAGGGTGTTGAGTAGCAATGCTTGATCTTAAACTTGGCACACAGCTTGTCGATCACAGCATTTCGGAAGGGCGTGCCATTATCCGTGACGATCCGATCGGGAATACCATGTCTATAGATGATGGCGTTCCGGATGAAACCCTCCACTTGTTTAGCTTTCACGTTCTTCAGGGCCACAGCCTCAGCCCACTTAGAGAAATAATTTGTTGCCGCCAGTACGTACTGGTGCCCTTGAGAGGAAGAGGGGCTAATGGGGCCTATCACATCCATACCCCAGGCCACAAAGGGCCAAGACATCACTGACTGATGCAGCTCTTCTGGAGGTATATGTATGATGTCAGCATGTATCTGACATTGATGGCATTTTCTGACGTAGTCCATCGCATCTTTCACCATGGTAGGCCAATAATATCCCATGTGCCGCACTCGATGATGTAGGTTCCGTCCGCCTTGATGGGCACCACATTCTCCTCCGTGCGCCTCTCTCAGCGTATCATGAACTTCTTCTCAGGCCAGGCATCTTGACAACGTTCCATCGTTGGAGCGTCGATACAGTACCTCTTCTAAGAGGACGAACGAGCTGGCATGCCTTCTGACTTGAGTGCGCATCTGCGGATCCTCGGGTAAGAACCCATACTTCAAGTAATCAGAGAATGGCCTTCTCCAATCTTCCTCTTCTGTGATCTCAAGGCAATGTACGGGGCTTGCGCTCGTGACATTCTCGGCCACTATGAGGGATGGTAATATTCTCCTTTCTTCTATGGTGACTTGAAGTGGGCTGCCCCCTGGGTGCGCGAGAGCTGCGGCCAGGTTAGCCAATGCGTCTGCTTGAGAATTTTCAGCTCTTGGGACGTGTGACACTGTACTGTCCCGAAAATGATCGAATAGGGCTCGGGCCTAATGGCAAAGAGATGACAGCTCCGGCTTGCGGACTTCATATTCCATCATAAGCTGTCCCACAACTAACCGAGAATCACCGTATACCTGTAGTGATCGTATTCGCATGTCTCGCGCCAACTGTAACCCAATGATGAGGGCCTGATATTCTGCTTCGTTGTTTGTGCACGACGGCACTATTGTGAATGAGTAGGGCAACAAGTCTCCTTGAGGACTGATGAAGATCACACCGGCCCCTGATCCTGCAACTCTGGAGGCTCCGTCAAAATACATCCGCCACTGCTTCGCGACCCTTACCATCATGGCCTGGTCGTCGGGAAGATCACATTCCATTTCCATGTTATCTGGTATTGGGTGAGCTGCTAGAAAATCGGCTATCGCCTGCCCTTTAACAGCTCGAGACGGCAGATACGTGATGTCAAACTCGGATAACAGTAGAGCCCATTTAGCTAAACGCCCGGACAACATAGGTCGGTTCATCAGGAACTTGATAGGATCTGCTCTGGAGATCAATGTAATCTGATATGACAGACAGTAATGCCTCAACTTCTTCACAGCGAATATCAAGGCCAGGCATATCTTCTCTATCGGTGAGTAATTAAACTCAGCGCCGACGAGCGTGCGGCTCAAATAATACAGAGCATTCTCTTTCCCTTCTTCATTCTTCTGGGCGAGCAGTGCCCCCAGTGAGTTCTCTCCCACTGCTACATATAGTATCAGAGGCTTTCCCTCGATTGGCGCTGCGAGAACTGGAGCTTTCCCGAGTAACTCTTTGAGGGAATCGAAGGCTTTCTGGCACGCTTCGTCCCACTCGAAGCGGACGTCTTTCTTGTTCAGCCGAGAGAAAGGCTGGCAGCGACCTGACAGGTTCGAGATGAACCGCCGCAAGTAAGCAACTCTCCCTTGGAAGCTCTTCAGCTCTTTCAGATTCTTCGGGGGAGGCATTTCTCAAATCGCCTTGATCTTCATGGGGTCAATCTCGATTCCCTGATGCCTGATCACAAAGCCAAGGAATTTTTCGGAGGACACCCCAAAGGCGCACTTCAACGGGTTCATGCGGAGGCTCTTCTTCCTCAACCTCTGAAATACTAGCTTCAAATGTTCGCGATGCTGTTGATGTCCGTCGGACCTCACTACCAGGTCATCGACATAGCATTCCACATGCTTGTGCATCATGTCTTGGAAGATCACCTGCATTGCTCTCTGATACGTGGCGCCTGCATTTTTCAGCCCAAACGGCATCACCCGGTAACAGAATATCCCGAGACGTGCGGAAGGCAGTGGATTCTTCGTCTTCTGGAGCCATTCGGATCTGATTATACCCTGAGTAGCCGTCCATAAAGGACATCGTCGTATATGTTGATGTGCTATCGATCAGGAGCTCCGGGATGGGTAGAGGAAAGTCATCTTTGGGACAAGCCTCATTTATTGCGGAAATCAACGCACACCCGGATCTGGCCGCTCTTCTTCTTTACAGGTACTATGTTTGAGATCCATTTAGGATACTGAACTTCCCTGATAAACCCGGCCTGAAGCAACTTCTTCACCTCTTCCTCTATCTTCGGGACGATGTCAGGATGGAAGCGCCTCTGTGGCTGCTTGACCGACCTCTTCTCCTTCGTGATATTCAACCTGTGCATCGCGATTGCCGGGTTCAGTCCTGGCATTTCAGAATAGGTCCATGCGAACACGTCTCTGTTCTCTTTCAGGAGTTGAATGTAGCTCTCTCTCTCTTCTTCGGGAATATTCTTACTGATATAAGTATTCCTCGGCTCTTCAGTGGTCCCCAGATTGACTTCTTGTAGCTCATCTATCGTAGGCTGACCTCCATCTTCGATCTACTCTGGCGCGGCACTCGGCTGTATGACTTCATTCGGTCCAGCAGGCCTCACCTCTTCCACAGGACTAATTGTCACCATGTTAATATGCCTGATCTCACATTCTGCCCCCAGGGCTTCTTTTCCTCTGTATACCTTCGTCTTTACTTCGAAGGGTGCTAGCATGCCTTTCCGAGCTGGCGGTTCTGAACAGATGAACCCCATATTTCTCATGATGTTTCTACTGGCCTTGCTATATCTTTCTTCTTCAATGGGCGGTGTCTCTACCGGTGTTCTCTTCGATCTGCAATGGGTTGTGGAGTCCAGCCTGAAACCTTATCTCATGCCTGGCTCCCATTGTCGGCGGCACGCAGAACTGGCTCGGAGCTTTAGGGAAGGGACGAATCCTATCAACCTTTGGCACCGGCATATTGAAGCTAGACTGCAACACGCTCATCTGTTGGCTTGTCATCTGTTTCAACACTGACTGCCCTTCCTTCCGGAGGTGCTTGGGGATCAGGTAAAACTTCTTCCTTTGCAATGGATTTCCTCTGTGAGCCCTTGTCGCTTCAGCGACCACTCGCGGAGCTTCATCCGCTTGTCTTGGATTCTCGCCCTGGGGTTCTGCCCCCTGTGCCACCTTTGTCGGTTTGTTGGCTCTTCTGGCAATCTCGGCTCCATCGCTCTCCTGATAGTATTGTGCATCTGCTAGGAAAGATTCAGTGACGGAGTATGGCCTCGGGTCTGCCGCCACTCTATACTGGACGCCACTCTAGACCTTGGCCTTAAGGAATGTAGCCATAATTTGGCCTTCTCTTTCAAGGAAAAAGGGAACAATTTAAGTTTTATTGTATCCTTGGTCACATTGTCATAGTTTATTGTGGCAATGACCTCTTCAAATTCCTTAATATGTAGATACGCACTCTTAGAGTCAAGTCCATGGAATCCAGGAAGAAGTTGGATCAACCCCGGTTTAAAATCAATATTTCCCACATTGTGAGGGAAAATTATGCAAGAGGGAATACTCGTCCTAGCTGGTTGTAAATAGTCACGTAAAGTTCTAGGTTGAGGTACATCCCCCACTTCATTCTCATCCAATTCAGTAAGGTTTAGGGCTGGATTTTGATGTTGATTAACCCCATGATTTGGTTGATTTTCAGCCATCTCTCTAGTAATTTCAGGAAAATTTTGATGTTTCCTAGTTCGAGGCTCTCTATCAATCCCTTCAACAATTACTCTGTCACGATTGAGTCGGTTATTAGAATCCCGAGCCCAATGTGTCATGCAAAACCTAAAAGAATAAAACAAAAAGGAAAAAGAATTCTTCCTTCCTTCCTCTACTCCTCTCTAAGACTTAAGCACAAAGTGTCTTGCAATGGTTGAGCCAGAAGCAAGGATAGAGACCGATTTCTCCTGGTCAATAGGGGTTCAGAGAACTCCCCACCCACTCTTTGAGTCTTTTAAGAAAAAGTATAGCAAAAGAAGAAAGAGGAATAAGTTGAGAAGAGAAATCTCTAAGCACAAGGTGATCCAAGACGGCAGAGCCGACCAATAGGAATCCAGGTGGCACAAGGCCAACCTATCAGAGATCCAAAAGGAGTCGCCACCCACTCTACAAGAGATGAATATGGTAGGAATGAGTAGGAGAAGAAGAAGAGTAAGGTCAGAATGATAAAACCTGATTTGTGACTTAAGATGCCTTCTTCTTCATCAACTTCCTAAAAATCCCTTGATTAGACCTATGTTAGAATCCTGCAAAAATCAAAACAAAGAAAGTTAGTATTTAGAAGAAAACCTATCCTAGAAAGCAAAACAAATCCTAAACCTATCTTAACACAATCTTAACTAAAAGTTATTTCAAAAAATTCTAAAAATACCGCATAGAAATCCCCGGCAGCGGTGCCAAAAACTTGTTCACTCCCCAAGTGTAGGGTTGCGTAGTAGTAATAATTCGGAAAGATCGAGTATCGTTCCCACAGAGATTTATGTATGGGTATCCTCAGAATTTGTCTAAAACAACTAGTAATTAAGATCCTATTAAGAACTAAAACTGAAAAATAGCGACTTGGGTTTAAACAGTGAATGGTTAAGGTGATTTCAATCTAAAAAGGCACTAGAGTGCCAAGGATCCACTTTTGATAAGTTTCAATGCATCAACACAACTAGGTCTCTCATAACTCAATCGGAATCGAATTCATATCTCTATCCGATCGGAATATAGAGTGGTTAAATCAACAATTATCCAAAATAAGTGCTTATTCATTAATTTGATTCCCACAACCATGCTCAGGCCTTGGGCACACTCAATTGTGTAGGCCAAGCCTCTTTCCAATCTAGTTGAGATTCATAACCATAGCTTTCACCAAATCCTGTCACTAGACTTGATTACGACTCATGATTAGAACTCTAATTAAATCAAAATCAATCAATAAACAACTATTTCAGATTATATAACAAAAGATAAGAACTTTAGTTGAATGAGTTCCCACATGAAAATCAGGCCATTGCATACAAGGCAATCAAAGCGTCTACCATGCCCAGAGTCGATGGTAGATCAATGAACTACACAAGCATAACTAATGCTCAAAAGCTAAGATACTAAGTTAGGATCACTAAGAATCACATGAGCCCGGAGTCATCAAGAGATCAAAGTAAAAACCAAAATAGTACTTGATTCAAACTCGTATTGAACTAAAATTCATCAATTAAAACATGAAAGGAAACCTAGGTTGCATCAATTCATCAAAAACAAATCAAAAGCTTCACCTCTTAGCCCTAGCTAAGAGGTTTTAGTTCATCTCTACCATCCTTGAACTAGAAGCCTCTAAAAACATAAAAAATAACTAAAACAGGAAGAAAACTAGAAATTCAAAGTAAAATCCGTCTCCCAGGCAATCCCCACGTCCTAGCATGCTTTGGTATGAAGGGAAGACGTCCTTTTATAGCTTGGAGGTGTCCATTACGCAAGAAACTTCCAAATTTCGCGTAAACTTACGCACTTGCGCAGAAAAGTCCGGAACTGGAATTAGAAAGTTGCCTATTTACACTTGGCCGATCGGTCTGGACCGGTCGGACTGGGCTAGCCGACCGGTCACGACCGGTCGGCCTATTATTTGTCTTAGTCCAACGAGTTCTGGAAGGGGGCCGACCCATTGGCCGACCGGTCTTGACTGGTCGGACTGGGCAGTCCATCTGTCTAGTGCTCTTCACTTCAGGTAGGTGGGTGGCCGACCGGTCTTGACCGGTCGAGCTTCCTTGGCCGACCGGTCTAGCCCTTTTTCTTCTTTATTTCTTTCTTTCTTTCTTCTTTTCTCTTCTCTCCTTGCTTTGTCTTTCTTTGGTCCTCCTTCAAGCTTCATCCAATGAACTTCAATGCTCGTAAAGAGCTCTATTTAGTCTTCAATTTGTGAAATCTCCATCTTGTTCCTACAATCACAAATCATGCATTAGAGTAGTCCTTTAAACATGTAAACCGTGCATAATGAGTGATGAATTAGGGTTAGAATATGCACAATTAAGAGCTCAACATTACGCGCACCGGAAGGAGTTTTGCGTGATTCCTTTGGCTATTTTGCTTATTTCAAGGGCCCCTACCTTTTGGGGCCCCGAAAGATGCCCCTCCGGTTGGTCGTGACGGACGCACGATTGTCTGGTGCGACGCACCGGACCTTTTGGGTCCCACTATAAATAGAGAAGACAGCCTATTCTCATCATTTCACCATTTCTTACTGGATTTCTCAGACCTTTCTCACGTACCCTTTTATTCTCCAACGCACCCAACAATTACCTCCAACGCGCCCTTTTAATCCTCACGCACCTGTTTATTGAAGGTAGAAATGACTTTATGTGTGCATGGAGGCGCACGCACCCAGTAATTTGAACTTCAAATTTTGAGTCATTTTTGGGGTGCGTGGGGGTGTCACGCACCCATGAATTTTGAACTTTGGTGGAATTCTCAGATTTTTTGGGGTGCGTGGGGTTCCACGCACCCTTTATAAAAAATTCGGCGGGTTTTATCCCTTCACGCACCCGAGAATTGGGTTTTGAATCGACTTTAAGGGTGCGTGGGTTCACGCGCACCCAAATAATGGACTTAGCCAAGAAACATATTTTATGGGTGCGTGGGATCACACGCACCCTTCATTGAATTTGTGGAGGGATTTTACCCTTCACGCACCCAAAAATTGGAATTTGAATCGGTTTTAAGGGTGCGTGGGGTCACATGCACCCTGAAATACAATTTTCGCATACTTTAGATTTTGAGGTGCGTGAAGCCTCACGCATCCTGGAGTCGAACTGAATTTTTGAGAAATTTTGGGGTGCATGGAGCCTCACGCACCCAGTCTATAGAACTTATGTATTTTGAAAGTTTGTAATATTTTGCTTTAATAATCCTTTGCGAGACTAGATGTTTAAAGTATATGGGCCCCTATACTTCTGCCTCGCATTCACGCACATGTGACAGTTATCTTGAGGAGGCGTAGGGTCTCATAGACTTTAGAGATTTCTAGATCGCATTAGTTTAGAAGTAATCCCAATGGTTAATTGAAGTGATGTTTCGAGCGTACCTTTGCATGCCTCTTCTAACCTTTCAGAGTTTACGCGACTGGCTTCACGTGCTTTTTCTTTCTTCTCTTCCTTTTGTCGGATTGCTATATCTCTCAGATCAGTTTATCAATCTTGTTTTTCAGCAGACAATGGCCATAACTCGTGCTTCTCTACGCCCGGCCCAAGATTGTCTAAGGCGGCTTCTGGGCACCCTGGATCACCCTAAGGATTGGTCATCTCTCACTGCTCAGCATGACGAGGTGGCCGAGGCTTTGACCCGAATGGGCGCAGACTCTCGCCCCATTCTGAAGGCTATTCAAAACGTCTCCCTGATGGCCTCCATTTCTGATGAACACAAGGAGGTTATTTTTTACTTCATTGGCGATTCTTCTCTCCTGGAAGAGTTAGCGATCCTTGAGGCGGCAGAGCCTTCTCTAGCTGCTTCTTTCATGTCCTTGTCGAGCCGGCTTCACTCCTTGACGGAGGAAAGAAGGGAGAGCAGACGATTCCTAGCTTGGCTCATCTCACTGGCGAGGCTGAGTTTCCAGACCGCTGTGTCGGAATTTGGAGAATGGTCAGGGAGGCCCTAATGGGAGCATGACAGGCTTGCGATCAATGTCTCCATCATAAGAAATTGGGCCAACGCCGAGCATTTAAACTTCGACTTCGTGCAGCAATGCATCTCCTTTCTAATGGACCTAATTTCTAAGGAAGCCTGGGTCCAGGCGAAGGTGGACGAGTTGAGGGCTCGGATTCTTCCGCTGGTGCAGGACTGAGATCTTCTCTTTCTGACTATGGGGCGAGGGCCCTGCAATTTTGTGTCATCTTATGGCAATTATTAACTTTCAACGCTTTAAATGATTGATACGGCAATTCGAACATTTGGAATTGTCCTCGTAGTTGATAAATGATAATTATATCTTTCTTCTTTTCTTCTGTCCTCCCTTGTTTACATGTTTGCGATGACGGTGTTGTGGTTGTGAATGTTGTCGCTTCATTTCTTTCTCCGTCGGTTTGGATGTGCTTTGCTGAGGCCTTGATTGGCGCTTGTATTTCGTTTACCTGCTACTTTGTATCCCTTTGGATTTTGCGAACGTTGATTTCTTTATGCGAGCATTTTTCTTTTGCCCTATGTCTAAGCTTCTTGCATGCCGTTGCAGATTACAATGGCCAGCGATCCCTCGCAAGCTGGCCCTTTAGGTCCACCACTAACTCCGTCAAAGCGCAAGCGCGCTGCCACGAAGAAGACTTCCAGGCCGTCGGCCGAGAATCCGCAATGGTTCCTCCCCCCGGAGACATTCAACTTCTACGAGCGTATCCTTACATTATCCAAGGATATGCAGAAGAAAATCCTTTACGACAGGATCGTGCCACCCCCTCCAGATAGGGGTACATAAGAGCAATGGGATGCTTGGTATGCTCCCCATTGTGGCTTCCGGTTGGACAGGGCCGTAGGTTTTGAGGACGGCGAAGTGAGCCCATCGATCCCTGTGCAGACTGCCAGGCGTGGTCGTCCGAAAAGGGCTGGTAAAGGCACCAAGCAAGTATATTTGGAGAATCAGGCCAAATCCAAGTCGGATAAGATGAAGGTGGCCTGGTCTAGTGTTAAGCTCGTCACCGCGCCGCTTGTCATGAGAAACCCCTATACTCGGGAATACATTCGTTATTCAAAGAGTTACCAACTACAGCGATCCCTCCCAAGCATCGAGCCGTTTGATATTTGCAGGAGCAACTCCTTTTATAGCGTTGGTACTTGGACGTCCGGCCCGGCGTCGTTTCTCAGTTGTTCTTTATTTAAGAATGGGAAGCATCAGTCCATCCTCGGTGTGAAGGATATGATCTTCTTGGAGCCAAACCACAGCCCTCATCAGCCTTTCCCCAAGCATTACTTTGAGACCCTTTGCCAGCGGTTTCATCACTTAGGGGATACCGAAGTCTGGTTGACTAGGGCATTTCGAACCCGTGGCCATCTGGTTCTCTATCCGGGTTACGAAGCATGGGCGAATCGTATCTTGGAACAACACCGAGCCACCCTACGGGCGATCGGTCTATATAAGGCAATCGAGGTGACGTCCAGTTATTTCTGCCGGGAGCCCTGGGTTTACAAAGGCTTCCTGAATCATTGGTGTTCTATCACCAACTCTTTTCACATGCCATGTGGTGAGATGAGCATCTCACTCTAGGATCTCAACCTGTATTGCGGGCCTCCTGATTCGTGGGAGAATTTATGACGAATGGGTCCCGAACGATGATGAGTTGTTGCGGAAAAAGATGGGCGTCAACGAAGGCTTCTTCTCTGAGGCCTGCTACGAGTTGTTCACGGAGCTTCCTCAATTTTGGGGCTTCAAGGACAAACTTTCGTTTGATGATTGGCTGGTTTATTTTAGCCATGGCTTGAAGTAAGTGTTCCGTAATGAGTTGCACTTTACTGCTTAATTACACTTCTTTTTTTTTGCTAACACCTTGTTTCTTTTCCTTCGGCTTGGACTACGCGGCCTATGACGAGGGCCGTGGTGATAAGGCACTTTTTGGAGAAACGGATGAAAGAGAACTTCCCCCGTCCTAACAAGCTCTCCCCCACTTGTGAGCTGGCTGGTTTCCTGGAGTACTGGCTTAGCTGTGTAGCGCTTCCAAGCTCTAAGCAGGAGGATAACATCAGAGTATCTTGTTTTGCCGTCGCGGGGGCCCTAGCGAACGGTCATTGGTACGTGCTAGCTCCAATGGTCCTATGCTCCATCTATCAGGCATTCAGCTACATTATCAGCAATAAGGAGCGTGCCGCCTACGGGATGAATTCTGCCTACTGCGGGTGGCACTTCTTCTCCGGCTGGCTCAGGGTATACTTCCCCTGGGTCTACGGTGTGCGGCGCGGAGATTATATCAAAGAAGGGAAGCTTCCGCTGCATTTCTTTCAGAAGAAGAGGATGATTGGTCATAATTTGACCACTATTGAAGAGAGCATAGCGCGGCTTGACGATGTATATTTTTATCACTTCTCCGGTACCCGAAGTGGAGAATCGGTCCTGTGCACGGATGATGATAGCATCGACTATTACGAGCGTTCCTTCTTAACTACGATTCGTCCGTCGTCATTGCCACTTTGCGAAGGGTTGGAGTTCTGGAGGGAACCCTACTATCCCAACCGCTTTGCCCGCCAATTCGGGTACGACCAAGGGGTGCCCGCGACATTAGAGCCGGTGACGCGCGAGCAACGAGCGTATGGTGTCGGGCCCATTCATTGGAAGTGGATGTGGCGGCAACTTATGCTGACGGGAACCGGTTGTTCTTTTGTCATCCCGGGGACGCACTGTTTCACCAGGGCTACCTTCGGATGGATGAGGTGGTGGGCCCACCAGTATGCGCTGGTTCGAAATAAAATGCTTGTCACTGAGCCCGTCTTCATCACGCCTCCTATTGTTACCCCCACCCCTGCTAACGGTCTTGGTTACGTATTAGAAAATCTTCATCAGCCTGCGGTGCCGGGCACGGAGAGACTGCAGACTTCCCTAAACGTGGTGATCGACCACGAAAAACCCGAACATACTTTGGAGGGCTGGATCGCTCACGGGGAGAGAAATGTAACATTGGAGGAATCGAAACTCCCGTCCCTTGGGCCCATTGATGAGTTACCCGATGAAGGTGATGTTCTAAGAGGGGAGAATGGAGGTGACGATGACGAAGAGGATGATGATGATGATGACATGGGAGAGGCTGGTGGTAACGATGATGATGTTGCTGCTGAGGGCGACGGTGGTAGGGATGGTGATGACGCTATGGGTGGTGCTGGTGGAGGCGATGAGGATGTGGGTGGCGATGAAGGTGGAGGCTATGGTGGCGATGATGGTGGTGACGCTGATGGTGATGGTGAGGAGAGGGTACCAGCCGAGTGCACTGGTCCTCGGGTGAAAACCGCCCCTAGTCTTCCTGTCGTTTGTGGGGGCAAGAAGATAAAGGACTTGTGGAAACTGCACAGGGCCGAGAGTTTGCGGGAGCGGCTTTCCAAAGAGGTTGGTGACGCTCCGGCCGACAACGCAGGAGAGGCCAGGGAAGAGGGTGAGTTGAGCTCTGAAGCCAACTTAAGTGAAGGCCACCATACCCGGGGGGCAATCTTCATGGACCTGGATGATGAAGCACCTGTTAAATCAGTCCTTGCCCCCAATCCTCCTGTGGCAGACGCTAAAGCTCAGGGCATGGTTCCCGAAGTGATCGTCACTGCTGCAGCGGAAGAGATTGCAGTTCCCATTATTGAATCAAGTGCGCCTGAACCCGCTGTGGGAGTTCTCCCTCCTGTCGTGCCATTATCAACTGAACCTGTCATGAATGCCCCTTCTGCCGTTGTACCATCACCAGTCGAGCCTGCCGCCGAAGTTCCTGCTATTGGGCCAGCCTCTGACGCCCATATTCCCGAGGTCGTGGTTCTATTTTCTCTAGAATTACCTGAACCATTGACTGAGGGAGCAACGGAACCGGCCCCAGTGTCACCCGTGCCCACTACTTCATCCAGCGCTCTTGCCGTTGGCATTCCTGAAGTTGCTGGTATATTACTTGCCTTTACTTCCTTGACTGCTTTCTTTCTGATGGTGATTTCCCTGTACTGGTGTTTATCATTTGTTTTGTCAGCAGCAATTCCGACCTGTGCCCCTGCCCCTATGGTTTTGCCTGAGGTACTCACTTCTTCTCTTCGAGGTTTATCGAAGATAAAGGCGAACCTTTTGAAGAATCTCTTGATGACTATCACCGATTCCTTGAAGAACGAGGATGAATGGTGTATTCTAGATGAAGGGCTGTAAGCGCTTGAGCATAACGCTACATGGCTTGGGATTGACGTCTCTTCGATGGTTGATCACGTGGTCCAGTTCAAGGAGGGGATGGCTCGTGTCGTTGGCACAAAGCATCTCAGACCTGATCCTTCCATTGAGGAGAAGCGTGGTCAGCTGCAGTCTCTTCTTCTGAAGCTAGAACTTTGTTCGCTTGCCTCAAGTGTAAGGTTGCGATGTAGTAATAAAACTCGATAAGACCGAGGTCGATCCACAGGAAATTGGAAAACAGGTTCCAAACTATTTCAGCAACTCAATTTTCAATAGATACGAGATTCAATTGGAATATTTATGCTAAAATAGTAACTTAATGAAAATCAGTAGGTTAAGGTACTAAGGCATTCAAGGATCCACTTGTAGCAATCCCATGTCAATCCAATCAATCCAAGAAAGATACACAACTAGATTTGAAGTCCTATCTCTCATTTAGTTAGAAAAATAAAGCATTAAACACATTCAATCCCATTCAAGTTAAACTTCCAAGTTCTAGTCTCATTCAATCAATGTAGAATTCAAAATCATAGCCTTCGGAGTAACAGCCATGCCTATGGACTATGGCTTACTCAAGGACTACTATAATTCGAATCTAAACAAGCACCATATGATAATCTCAGAGAATTGCAAGGAATCCATGTCCGGAGCACATGAACTCTCATAAAACATCTCAAACTATCAACTTGAAGAACTAGAATAATTAAAAATCCAAACTTGAATTGAAATTACTTGAATCAACTGAATCAAACATGAAATTAGCTACAAGCTTCACGTCTCAGCCTTAGCTAAGAGATTCTAGCCAAGCATTGTCATACTACAACTAGAACTCCAATAAGAAAGCATAAAAACTAGAAAAATCGGAGTTTGGAGGGTTGCAGACGCTCCACGATGGCTTCCTCTCCCTAGCACCACGTCCCTTAGCTTCTATCCTGTCCTAGGAAGAGCCCCTAGGTGTCCTTTTATAGTGAGGACGCTCAGGTTGCGTCGGAAACATCCAGAAATTGCGTAAGGTTACGCACTGCGCAGAAAATCTCGGAGCCGAAAATAGAAATTGCCTAATTTTCAGCGTGGCCGACTGGTCGGACGACCGGTCAGACTGGCCTAGGCCTACCAATCACGACCGGTCGGACCACCCTATTTAACTGTCCAGGGAGTGCAGTGGACTTCCCACCATGATGGCTGACCGGTCAAGACCGGTCGAACCACTCTGGTCATACGTCCAGCTAGCTCAGCAGCGGCACCGACCGGTTGGCCGACCGGTCAAGACCGGTCGGACCAACTGGTCCTTCTTCCAGTGGTATCCAAAGGTGTGGCCGACCGGTCGGACTAACCATTCTTCTTCTTTTTCTTCTTTTCTTTATTCTCTTTTCTCCCTCTTTCTTCTTCCTTCTTTAGTCCACCTTGGACCTTCATTCACAGGTTCTAAATGGACCATTTTTAGTCTCCAATTGAGTGAAGTCTGCTCTCATTCCTAAAATGACAAAAGATGCATTAGATGGTCCTTCTAAACATGAAAACCATGCATATAATGCGATGTAATGGGCAATGCAATG
The DNA here is from genome assembly GCA_003013855.2 of Liriodendron chinense. Lineage (NCBI taxonomy): Eukaryota > Viridiplantae > Streptophyta > Magnoliopsida > Magnoliales > Magnoliaceae > Liriodendron > Liriodendron chinense. The sequence goes on along the minus strand of ML058384.1, from coordinate 12,070,162 downwards.
TATAAATTGGAGGTTCAACACACCCCCCAACCAGCGTTTTGCTAGTCCCGAGCAAAACATGCGAGAAACAATTTTAAACCTCCAAACCAAACCTCTATCAGAAACCATGTTTCTATCCATTCCAAGAGATACAAATATAAAATTTGGAGAAATTAGGTGCTAGAAGCTGAAACCTTAAACTCTCAAAACATAATAAGTGTCTACATGAAATTCTCGCTGATTGATTGATAAATAGAAGAACTCGAACAAATTCAACCTAGTGTGCATAGTGAAAGTTCATCTCATGAGTTTCTGGGATTATCTTCTTCATAGATTAAGTAAACTAAGGATTTTAAGGTGCACAAGAGCAACAACAAGCCTATGACAGGAATTTTCCTTACCATCCTTCCGACGGCTTTCACACTACGTCCCATTTCCAGCTTTGGTTACGGTTCGACCATCCCCCGGTTGGTAATAGGTAGCCCTTTTCGGAATTTTTCACCATTTTTCCTTCATTCCCGATTTCATCCTTTCTTTTCCTTTTTCTTTTAATTTAGATAGGATTTTTAAAAATCCATATCTTTCATTACTTTCCATGGACAAGGATGGACAAAATACCCCGGCTTGGTTTCTCAACACCTTTAAATCAAAGTCTAGCTAATCCACAATTCGCATAATCCTTTCAACCCATGAAAATCGTGTAATGTGAATTAGGTGTAAAAAGTGTTCAAATTTTCTATCAATCACAACAATAGGGGAACTAACATATAAAACCATTATTGTTGGGGTCCCAAAAGTGAGGATCCTCGAAACAATGATTATGAGTGCCCAAATCATCACCTGATTAGAAATGGGGCCAGTGCATCGACATCCATCGCAAAGCGGTCCCCGCAAGCCCTCCGTTTCGCAAAACCCAAATTTTACAAAACATGAATAGGTCAGCGCATCACTAAAGTGCCCCAGCGCATCATGAAATTTAGTGTTATGGTCGAAATAGCGGTGATCGTATATCATCATGACGTCCTGGTCATATGAGCAGCCCTGGTCTCTGGTCTCTGGTCATGCGAGCAGCCCTGGTCTCTGGTCTCTGGTCATGCGAGCAGCCCTGGTCTCTGGTCTCTGGTCATGCGAGCAGCCCTGGTCTCTGGTCTCTGGTCATGCGAGCAGCCCTGGTCTCTGGTCTCTAGTCATGCGAGCAGCCCTGGTCTCTGGTCTCTGGTCATGGCGAGGACGTCCCTCAGCTCATAGTACCAGCAACCTATATATGTGAGCATCTCGGCTCGTGCTCGTTAAAAGAGGTCGCATCCCGAACATGTGAGCAGCTCGGCTCGTGCTCGTTAAAAGAGGTCGCATCCCGAACATGTGAGCAGCTCGGCTCGTGCTCGTTAAAAGAGGTCGCATCCCGAACATGTGAGCAGCTCGGCTCGTGCTCCTTAAAAGAGGTCGCATCTCGAACATGCAAGCAGTTCAACTCGTGAGCACTCTCGTCATGACCACTCCTGAATATGAGCACTCCCGGATATGAGCACTCCCGAATATGACCACTCCTGAATATGATCACTCCTGAATATGAGCACTCCCGGATATGAGCACTCCCGTCATGAGCACTCCCGAATATGAGCACTCCCGGATATGAGCACTCCTGAATATGAGCACTCCCGGATATGAGCACTCCCAAATATGACCACTCCTGAATATGAGCACTCCCGGATATGACCACTCCCGTCATGAGCACTCCCGGATATGAGCACTCCCGAATATGAGCACTCCCGAATATGACCACTCCCGTCATGAGCACTCCCGAATATGACCACCCTCGTCATGAGCACTCCCAAATATCATTCAACAGCAAAACAACGGTGACACTATTTTCTATGGTATGGCCCACCTAAACATCTGATTTGCCCCAAACTTGGAACCACCTCCTAGAATAGCACTCCCGAGCTGATGAACGGTTTCAATCTTAAACCCATGCCCTATAAATGGGACCCACCTAAAAGTTTGCCAAACACGTGGAAGCATGCAAACGTGGAAAAAGCCACTGTCGTAAATACATGCGCCCAAGCGCTGATTGAGAATCAGTTACTGGTTGAAGACGTGTGGGGCCACCATGATGCCCTTTGAAACATCTGAAACATTCAGAGAATCACAAATGCCCACACGTGTTATATGCATAAATGCTAGCTTGATCTGATACTTCTATGGCTCCACATAAGTCTTCAACGGTGATTGAACGGTGGAACTGTTTCCTCTCGTATGGCCCACCTGGAACTCGGATTTAGGTGAAACTTGAGGCCACCTCCTAGAATGACGACCCTAAACTAATGAACCGCTCAGATTTAGGGCCCACGAACTACAAAGGAGACCCACTAACAGGTTTTTCAAAAGACGTACTAACCATGCAAACTCATGGTACATACGTATTGTCAACATTAACCAGCGTCCAGCGCCTCCAAGAGCCCACCATCTGAGTGATTTGGAGAATCTGACCTGTTCACAAGATCAGTGTGGTCCACATGTGCCAGAGTACACAAGATTAACCTGATCCAAGTTTCAAGTGGACTACACCATAAGAGGATATATATGAACCGTTACAACTCCCAAACCAACAACTATATAAAGGGGTTGCGTGAATGGCATTCAAGAAGAAGAGAAGAAGAAGAAGTAGAAGAGAGGGAGAGAGTAGAAGAGAGAAGGAGAGAGTACGAGAAGGGGCGATTTTTTTATGACGCGCTAGCCCTTCAAATGGAGCGATGCGCTACCCTTTGTAGCATGGGGTGACTTTTATCACGCGCTGGACATGGAGTGATTTTCATCACGCGCTGGCTCTAAAAGTGGGCACGCACTAAGGTTTAAAGCGGGGACGCGCTAGCTCTTCAAATAAAGCCATGCGCTGTCAGCCCTTATCACCATACTGCCGCCTATAAAAAGGCCATGCGCTGTCAGCCCATACTATCATACGCTGCCGGTCCTTAGTGGCATGTGCTCCCTCTAAAATGACATGTGTCCTTGGCCGGAATGCATATGCCCCTCTCCAAACATATCTACCCCTGACCAATGAGCATGCATTCAGCACCAGCTGCCATGCGCTTAACTTTATTTGTCTCAGTTGAAGTGTGCCTAGACTACACTCAGCCTAGTTTAACTTAATTGCACATGCACCCAACATGATGTGGCTTAGTTACATAATCATTATGCATAACCCCTCTAACCTAGCATTCTCTCTACGTAATCTAACACGCACTATGTCTCATTCCGCTTAATCTAACATTCGCTCTATGATATTTGGCATGTACTAAATACTACCTCACTTTGTTTGCAATGTCCCGCATATTTGTGTATACAAGCAGATCTCAAATTAAGCTTCTGTTGCATATCGACTATCAGCAAGTGAACAAAAGCCAGAACGCGCCCGAAGACGAATCACCAGACTCCAACACGATTCGACGACTGCTTGCAGAAACTTCATATTTACTGTATTCATTGTACAAATATGTCTTAGCCCAGATTAATGCTCTTGGACTAACCAAATGGGACTATGGTTAACACGATAAACCATACCAAGAGAGTTCTAAAACTATCACACACAATTTGTTAAAGACTGGCGCTTCAAGAACAGTCGATGCCCTACCCATCCAAACGGCATCCGCTGGTTGAGCTGCTCAGGTACATACAACTGCAGATCGGTCTTCCCGCGGTCACCCGTCACAAATGACGGGCGCAGGCCCAGAGTTGCACCCCTCGGTTAAAAATCCTAACAGTCTCAGCCCGGATCTCCGGTCAAAACATGGGACATAGACATCTGACTCGTACAAAGATGGATCAGTCCATAACAAAACACAATAAATACAGGTCTCCGCGACCATACAAACACAGGTCTCTACGACCACACAAAAATACAGGTCTCTACGACCACGAACTCTAAGGCCATAGTCCCTGATGACTTAGTCTTCTGCCCATCGATTTGGGCTTTTTCTGAATACTCCACCTCATGTACAATTGCTATTCATAGTAGAGTTTTGTCGCTTTGTGCCGTGGTTTTCTCCCGCAAGGGTTTCCACGTAAAAAATCTCTGTGTTCTTTGTGGCGTGCATGGTTTATATTTATGCTTCCTTATTTGCCTTATTTTATTTGTCTCTGAGGCGTATTCATTTACTTTTGCCTTTTAATCAAGGGTGATCGATCCATTCGATGTAATTAAGGGCTCGTGCCAGATCACGGCCTGAAATGTACAAGATCTCAGAATCTCTGGAATAAAATTCGCCTTGCGATATCCCTTCTTGTGTACCTTTTGTGAATGTTTGTGATTGTCTACGAATGTTTCTATTATTCAGAATCCCAGAGCAACAAAACACTACATTTCAGAGAATGTTCCCCGCAGTTCATTTTTCTAGTTCTAACAATTATGTTGGGAGAAATTCAAGACTTACAACATCACACACTTCGTATCTCCTCTTCTTATACTCATATTCTCTCGAATGCAAGGAAATAAGGTTTTCTAAAAGAGTTTTGAAATTTTAGAAAATTCAAAAAAAATTGCGCATATGAAGCTTAAAATGTTGCAAACTGCTAGATGAGGAATCTCATCTCACCCCCCAACCAAATCTTGCGTTGTCCTCAATGTAAAAAGATATGCAATGAGCATGAACATGAGAGCAGTGGTAAAATATGAGAGAGTGAGAACAATAGTACCTAAGAGAGCGATCATGGAAGTCTACAACCCAACAACTAAAGCTACTTAAAACAGTAAAACTAGATAAACTAAACCTAATCTACAGAAGGCAATAAAGATAACTACCCGTCCTGTTTTTAAAAAGAGGATCTTCATCAGACTAGGAGATCGCTTATCAGTATAACATCCAAAAGAACAAAGTTGAGCAGGATCATCAAGTGGTGTAACAAATTTTTCAGTAGGACTGTCCACCATCCTGCCTTGGAAAGTACATTGGTGACATTGATCATTCTAACCCATTAAAAATTCGGCTGAAAAATTTCAACGGGTTCTTCAACAAAATTGTCACATGTTCTAGGAAAGGAGAATTGCATTGGTTGAAAATCATTGAATATAGATCTCCTTTCCTTCTTGTCTGGGAAAAAATTATTCAAGTATGGGTCATCCCAGAAGTGTTCTTCAGTTTGAACAAACCAAAGAGATGTGGAGACTTGAATTTCTTCTTCACAAGTTGATATGATCTCCACAAAATCAGATTTCACCGATGCTTCCATAATTGATTTTTCAATTTGGTACTTTGTAGAAGGAAGCTTTTTAAGCACCAGGGAGGGTCTCTCTCAAAGCCTGTACAATGTCCTGAATCATGGGATCATCCCAATCTTCAAAATACGCTAAACACTCCTCTAGAGTGTAGGAGACTTCATCGGAGGAAGTTTTCAGATTTGGTCCCTTCATGTTTTCCTCCTTCTTAGAATTTTGTGTAGGTTGGAGTGGATCCGCAACCTCTACACTTTCAAAAATTGGCCTCTCTGTAGGCAAGTAAAGCACCAATTCTTCTAAATCCTGCACAACAAATTTGTGTAAATCAGAATTTGGTGACTTGTCAAATGAATTTTCAGAAATAGACGCTTCCAAGGTCTTAATAGAATGAGAATTAGATTTATCCTTAAAATGTGTCAAACATGTCCTTAAACTTTCAGGTAGATCATGTTAGAAAAACCCCCCATCATCCATGGATTCAATCATGTTTACCTCATGGGGGCCATCATTATCGTCCCAATCCTCAAAGGGATCAAAGCTAACAACATCTAGAGGATCAAAATTCTGCCTTAAAGAGAACTCCTCTTCCACGATTGAATCAATCATATCAACCTCGTGGACATCCTCATCATCCCTATACCTTTTGCCCAAGTGGAACACATTCACCTCCAACGTCATGTTTCCAAAGGACATTTGCATCACTCCATTCCGGTAATTTATGATTGCATTTGATGTAGCAAGGAATGGGTGGCCTAGAATCACCGGTATTTGGGTGATAGCATCCATAACCGGTTGTGTGTCCAAGACAATGAAATCTACCGAGTAGTAGAATTTATCAACTTGGACTAGCACATCCTCAACTATCCCTCTGGGTACGCGGATGGATCTATCAGCGAGTTGCAACGTGGTTTTGGTGGGTTTTAATTCACCAAGACCCAATTGCTCGTATACCAAGTATGGGATCAAATTCACGCTTGCCCCCAAGTCTAGTAATGCACGCTCAATCCGGTAGTCTCCAATGATACATGAAATTGTGGGACTACCGGGATCTTTAATTTTTTTTTTTTTTTTGTGTGTGTGTGTGTGTGTGGGGGGGGGGGGGGGGGGGGGGGGGGGGGGGGGTCTTTTGACTGAGAATAGCACTCACTTGCTCATTTAAGAAGGCCTTTTGCTGCACATTATATTTTTGTTTGGTTGTGCATAAGTCCTTCAGAAACTTAGCATAGGAGGGGACTTGTTTGATGGCATCAAGCAAGGGAATGTTGATCTTGACTTGCCTAAAAATCTTTAGAATATCATGAGAGTTTGGGAGAGATTTTGGGGCAACCAATCTCGAAGGGAATGGTGCTACAGGCTTGTAAATGCGTTCCGTTTCTTGTGGGGCTAAGTTAGATCCATCCTCATCCTCAGAGTTTTCCGGATCATTAGGCTTGTTGGCCTTCACCGGAATAGATTTGTCAATTTGTTTACCACTTCTAAGGGTGGTAATGGATTTGGCTTGCTCCATGTGTTGATTGGAAGGATTAGGAATACTCACTTCATGTACTTGCTTTGGATTGGGCTGAGGTTGGGCCGGAAAGGTCCCTTCCCTAGCATTCAAGCGTCCCTTAATCTCATCAACCGAGACTTTAAGCTCTTGGAACATTTGCTGATTTGTTTGATTGATTTGCGTTTGCCCTTGTATAAACGCTTTCAAGGTATCCTCCATTGAGAATTAAGGTGGGGCCATATTTTGTATGGGTGGCCCTCCTTGAGAGTTGGTAGGATTGCCTGTGGGAGCATTCTTCTAACTGAAATTAGGGTGGTTCTTCCAACTAGTATTGTACGTATTACCCACCGGTCCATTGAAAGGCCGTTGATACCCATATGTGGCATTTGCATGTTCATGTAATACCTCTTGAAATGCAGGAATTGTGGGACAATCTTACGTAGCGTGTAAATCGGTGTGACAAATCCCACATATGATCTCAATAGCTTCATTGGACTTTGGAACTCCACTTTTACTAAGTTCCATGGCCTCGACCTTCCTTGTGAGGTTGGCTATCCTTGTATTCACGTCGTCTTCCTCCTTGAGGATATAAATCCCTCCTTTCTCTTTCTCTTGAATAGGCTTAGGGTTATTGGGTTTATCTGAGGTATCCTAAGATTGGGCATTTTCAGCCAACATGTCCAAATAACTCCAAGCCTCATCTGGATTTTTGCTCATAAACTCACCATTGCACATCATCTCTACAAATTGGCGCATATTGGAACTTAATCCATCATTGAAAAAATTTATAATTCGCCAACTCTCATAGCCATGATGTGGGCAAGCAAGTAGGAGGTCCTTAAATCTCTCCCAACATTGGAAGAAAGATTCACCCTCTTTAGTCGAAAAATTCATTATGGCTCTTCGAATGGTGTTCGTTTTATGGGCCGGGAAGAACTTTTTCAAGAATTCCTAGGTCATCTCATTCCATGACCCAATCGAATGTGGTCTAAGAGAGTGAAGCCAATCTTTGGCTCTTTCTTTCAATGAAAAGGGAAAGAGTTTAAGTTTAATGGTATCTTTTGAAACATTGGTGTATTGCAAAGTAGCCACCACTTCTTCTAATTCTTTCAAGTGCAGATATGGGCGGTCAGAGTCTAGCCCATGGAACTTTGGTATAAGTTGAATTACACCCAGCTTTATGTCAATGTTTCCCCCGTTTGGTGGTAGAACCACGTAAGAGGGTGTAACTGCACGGGCTGGTTGTAGGTAATCCCATAGTGATCTCATTGGAGGAACGTTATGTACCTCATTCTCTCCTACTCCCTCTTGATTTGCATTTGTAGTTGGAGTAGGGGGGGAGGATTCCTTAAAGGTGTTTGATCCATACTCCCCAAACTTTCACAATGCTCTTGATAATTTCGGACTCGTCTATGGACTGACAATGGTCCAACTAAACCACCTTCAGATTGGAGACGATTTAAGTGGTTCCGTTCCCAACGGGACATAAACCACTCAACCAAAAACTAAACTAGTCCTAAATCCTAGAAATCTGAAATTAATCTGAAAATAGAAAATCTGCAAAAAGCTAAGTTAGAAAGGTATTACCAGATGTGCTTGAACTAGAGAAGAAGTCCTACAAAGCAAAACAATTTGTTAGTTCTAAAAAATCAGAAGACCTATCTACTTCTACTTCTACAGCCACTAAAACAATTTCAAAACCGTTATCTAAATTCCCTGGATGTCAAGGGGCCACAAGCTGTAAGACCCGTACCCTGAATTGCCCTCCGTACGTTTAGTTTCCGGTACCGGTACGTCCCGGACGGACCAGATTAGAGAGCCTTGATCGCGACCCTGATTCAGTACCACAACGACCCAAGACTTGTACCCTTGCGACCGCGCGGGCGCCACGATTCCAACGCCGCGCGGCACGCCCCATTGCGATACCCGGTGTGTTAGATGCATACGTTCGTGCAATTCGAGGTGGGCCACGCAACGCGCGTGTGGCGTGGGCCCCACTTGCACAATTCCAACAACATGTCAAATCTATCACATCACCCTTACCCATACCCCCATCATTATCTAGCCATCATCACCATACCCACCCCATCCTCTCTCACCAAAAGTCAACTCTAACCCATTCCCCCATGTCCTTTCTCATCATCATCATCATCATCATGACATCATGCACCCCCCCTCTCCCTTACAAGAGCCATACGTGGGGGGGGGTTGGCCATCTCAATTGCAAGTTAGAGAGAGAGAGAGAGAGAGAGAGGGAGAGAGAGAGAGAGAGAGAGAGAGAGAAGTAGAGAGATTTAGAGGGAGATCAAGAGAGAGAAAGAGAGAGTTAGAGAGATTGAAGGTGAAGATCAAGCTTGGAGGACCCCGATCATCATCCGGACCGTCCGATCGGCAATCCAACCGTCCAACCATCATTGTGAGTGCAATCTTTCCCCCCTTTTTTTCTGGTTTACCTTTCTTTTTATTTTCTTTGGTCCCACCTTGTGATGGGCAATGAGATGGATGGGCTGGATCGTCCATGAATGGGTCCCACCTTTTGATGGTGTGGATCCCACTTGGGAGCCTATTTTGTGGCATATTTAGTGTGGCCAATAGACCACCATGATGTATGTAGTTCATCCACGCTGTCCACCATGTGGGCCCACCATGTGATGGCCCAGCTGGTGGATGGAGCGGATCTGCACATGTGGGCCCCACTTGTATTTATTATTAAAAAAAAAAAAAAAAAAAAAAAAAAAAAAAAAAGGAAGAAAAGAACGAAGGAGAAGGCCGCTGGACAGCCAGCGTCCAGAGGACGCTGCTGCCCAGCAGCGCTGGGCTTGTACGTTGACCATGGGTCCCCACTCGTGGGACCCACCTTGATGTATGTATGTAATCCACGCCGTCCATTTGTTTCTCCAGCCCATTTTAGGGCTGGACACCAAAAATGAAGTAAATCCAGATCTCAGGTGGACCACACCATAGAAAAATAGTAAAGGCAAGGATGCCTACTGTCGAAACTTCTTTGGCCCACCGTGATGTTTGTAGACGGAATCACCCGCCCAATATTGGGCTTATTAGGTCCCCAGCGAGCTGGGAAACCTGATGGACGGATTGGATCTTTCCTAAGTGGGCCCCACATGAAATGACCACCGAAAACAAAAAAAAAAAAGAAAAAAAAAAAAGGAGAGCTGGCCACTGGACAGACAGCGTCCAGGGGACGCTGCTGCCCAGCGGCGCAGCCCTCTCTGGGCATGGCAATGGGCCCCACTCGTTGGGCCCACCTATAATGTATTTGCTTTATCTATTCTGTCCACATGTTTTTCCAGCTCATTTTAGTGGCTGAGCCAAAATTGAAGCATATCCAAATGTCAAGTGGACCATGCCATGGGAACAGTGGGAATTATGATCTCCACCGTTGAAACCTTCCCAGGCTCTACAGTGATGTTTTATTTGTCATTTAACCTGTTCATAAGATCACATGGATATGGGTGAAGGGGGAAACAAAAATGTTAGTTTGATTCAAAATGCTTGGGGCCCATTTGGGTGCTACGCTCTATGGGTCCCACCACGATGTATCTGTTTTATGTATGCCGCCCATCTGTTTTTCCATATTATTTTAGGGCCGGGGGCCCTCATAATGAGGTAAATACAAACCTCAAGTGGACCACATTGTAGGAAACCGTAGCCATTGATGCCCACCTTTGAAACCTTCCTTGGGGCCATTGTAATGTTTATTTTTCCATCTAACCAAAGGTGATGGGGCCCAATTTTGGGTCCCACCTTGATGAATATTGGGGATACTTTGTCGTTCTTCTTGGTAAAGGTGTGGGCCCAGTTTTAGGTGGGCCACATGTTGAAAATAAGGGTGATTGAATGCCTACCATTAGAAACTTTACAGGACCCATCTGTTATGTTTAATTTGCCATCCTTCTTGTTCATAAGTCACCCAGCCATGGGTGGGGTTCCACACGTGTGGTGTGCGGGCCCCACCATGGTGTTTGTTTGCCATCTCACTTGATTCGTGGGGAAAGCACAAATATCGGATTGATCCCAAACTGTTGTAGCCCATTGATGTATGTGGCTCCCCCATTCCTTTGTACTGTTACACCCAACCATGGGTCCACCTTGTTATGCATGTGTTCTATCCACGTCAGCCATTGGCCTCCATGGTGCGATATGTATGTTGGCCATCCATTAGGACCGCCTTAATTTTTGTGCTTGATCCAAACCATCCAAATGAATGAACCCTAGCATGTTATGTACAGGATGGCCCTTGGGACCACCTTAGTGTGCGTGTTCGAATGACCGCGTTGTCCATCCCGTGGACCCACCTTGATGATTAGTTGTGTAAACCCTTATTGAAAGGTCATCCTTAGAGTTTGCTTGATCCAAGTCACAGGACTACCTTCTTAAACTCACCCTGTGGAACCGTCTTGTCAATTCACCTTATTAACTCACCATGTTGACCCGTCTTGTCAACCTGCCTTGTTGACTCACCTTGTTGACTCACCATGTTGATTGACCCTGGTAACTCAGCTTGTGTATACTCATATGACTCACCCCTTCTACCCCTGTACCCAACTATTAAAGACTACCATATTGTGTATATCTCATCCACACCGTTCGTTTACCTATAGGACGAGTATGGGGCTCATCCTCGACGTTCGTACGTCATCTAGGCCATCCATTATATGGAGCCTATCTTGTAGCATGAGGTTAGACCTGTCGTCCCTTTTTGGACTTCATCGTGTTGACCATCTATCTCATATTACACTACCATTTATGATTCTCTGCCATGACCTGTCTATCTTGCAACCCGTTCTATGACATTCCTTCTACGGACCATTCATCGTGTTTATCCCAACTGTGCTACAGGATTATGGGTCTCGGCATGATTTTGGGTATTCTACTCTTGCCGCTCAAGTATGTTCTACCTTTGATGTGTCGGTAGTGTATTCAATCATTTTCTTTCCATTTGGGTTATCTAAATATTGAAGGTTAATCCACACCGTTCAGTTGTTGGAACGTCTGTGTTGTTGTATACCATCCATTTAGAGTCTTATCTCTTTATGTTTGCTTGTATTATAAGTGAATTATCTTTTTATGCTATTTTTGATATGTCTGTTGCCACACGTAGTGTTGTTAGAATACTCATATATGATCTTTATACTATATGCTTCGACGATCACCATGCATGTGTAATGAGTATGCATCCCGAATCACCATTGTTAGTTGGGGACCACTAGGGCATAAACGCATTCATAAAGCATTCGAGATGTAGTTGCGCAAACGTAATTCATGTGCTCTCTATCGCAAACCTCTCCAATAGGTATGGGACTATTCGAGGACAGGAATCTATCATCCTGACCTACACTGTATGGTAGGAATAGCTTAGCATACCTTGTAGCCCTTGGTGCGAGATTCCCTGGCTAGCGACATCCCGCACTATGACTCGATCATTCATATGTGTCCCCTCATCTTAATCATATCTCAAATAGGTTGGACTAGATTGATTTATTGCCATCGTGGTAGATGGGCTACTTGTTGGCACTCATACTGTATACTTGACTCATGCATCATGAATGCTTGGCTCATCTGATTGTCTTGTATCAACCGGCCATATCGGTCGTGATTGTCGTGCAATTCATTACCAGCTGACGGTGGCATTGTGTTTGAGACCTTATAGTTTTATGGTGCTCTTTGGAGACTTGCACGGGCATGTCGTCCCACATTTGTATGCATGGTTGCATTTCGCACCGTCTGCTTGTGCCGCATATAGCATGGTTACTACGTTGCAACCACAGCTCCATCGTGGTTTGCAGAACACCGGAAATGTGTGATCTTTAAACTGGATGCCAAAGATGTCCCTGGGTGAAAGTTCCTGATCCCGTTGGTACCAAGGTGGGTGCTCCATTCAAGGACCGGGTGGTTTAATCATACACCAGTATGCCGAATACCAAACGGCGGTGTTATCCACTGCACGTGGTCAGTTTGGAAGGAGGTCTGACCTAACCTGCCGGAAGAGTGTTGGCAAAGGGGGTTGAGTTTGACCAGCTGTGAGTAGGTCCGCTATTGCACCAGATAGGCTTTGGCATTCTACTGGTGAGTAGTGAGGTCTGTGAGACCCCGGTGATGTTCCGTTTCAGAGATGGTATTGGTATCAGTGATGTGACTGATGTTCTGTATGGTGTGGGACGGACCTGATGTGGGCGGGTGTGATGTGGGCGAGGCTGTAAGCCTGGACGAGCTACCACACTGGCGAGCTACCAGTTCCGAGTCCTGCATTGCTTACGTGACTGCGTTATGACTGTTCGCATCTGGACCACCGTACTGAGAGGTGGTGATTTGCATACATGCATTGGATCATTGTATGTGACATTAGGCCCTGTAGGCCATTGCATAGTAAGAGTATATAGCCTTGGTAGGCTGGTTACCTGTATTGCATGCTTGCATAGCCATGGTAGGCTAGTTATATGTATTGCATGCTTGCATAGCCGTGATAGACTGGTTATTCATATCACATGATCGTGTAGCCTAATTGGGCGAAGTCTTGGTTTAAAGTTCTCATCATGCTTTACTGCTTACTCTGATATTTATCATGCTTGTCATACGCATTGTGCACGCACACACGCACTCACGAAGCTTCGTTTGAAGCTTATGCGCGTTTGTTACGCTGCAGGTTCCACCAGAGTATATCAGCAACGTTGAGTTGGAGTTTGTAGTGCAGTAGCAGGAGGTGCCGAAGTGTGCACAGTTTTTATATTTACGCATTGTATATTTACTTTCCAGTACTGTATATAAACAAAATGATTTAGTGGAATTATTGTGTTTGTCTTTGATGGTACTCATATTGTGATGCTCATGTTTTCAAAAAAAAATTTCAGACCCTAAAATCCTCCTTGTGGTATCCCAGGATCGGAACCTGACGTGTAGGGTTAGGATCCGAGATCGGGGTACTACGGAGGCTGCCACCTCTGAATTCGGGTTACAGCGAATGGACGTCGAGAACCGAATTTGGGGCGTGACAGGAGTTGGTATCAGAGCATGATTTGGGAGCTACCTGTGGACAACACAATGTTTCTACTTAGTGTTTTAGGATTAGATCACCCCTCACTTGTTGATGTTTGCGAACTTAGAATCACTAGAATTCCCAATGGTATAGTTCTTTAATCGTAATATGTTTGTAGTTTTCTGAGGCTAAGGGTTTCTTGTCCCTTCTTTTTTTTAAAAGATGGACGCGACACCAGTAGCTGAAGTTGAGGCTGGTACGTCCCAGCCAGAGTTAGCACCTGTCACCCTAGTAAGCGCAGAGCAATTCCAAGGGATGCTCCGGTTGATGACCGCTTTGTTCGAGCAACAACAAGCACCCCCGAGTGACAGCAGGAAGAGGAAGTTCTCCCCTAGCAGTTCCCAGACGACACAGTTTTCAGAGAAGACCCCATCGCGGATCTCAGGTCACTGTTTCGAGTGCGGTGAAGCCGGCCATCGAAGGAAGGAATGCCCTCAGCGACCAAGAGCACCTAAACAACAACCATGGCGCAGAGCACCGATTGCACCAATCCCTCCGATCGTAAGTCCTCGAAGAACTAGGCGTCAAAGGAAGGTTCATCCGCAGAAGCCGCCGACGACACCAGGAGCACCCGACCTCCAAAAGCCATTCAAGGGCACTTGTTTCAAGTGTGGCGAGATTGGACACCGAGTTAGGGACTGCCCATCCCGTCAGTAGCAGTACTAGAGCGTTGTTCCCTCGACCCCGACATTTTGCGGTAGACACCAGAGGAGATTGACACCATCAAGAGCTGTACGCATGCTATGTGGACTTAGCGATGTTGCAAACTTTCATTGATTTTTTGTATGTTTTTTTGTTTTTATCTATATATCTGTGTGGTTTGCTTTGACTTCGTTTGGTTGTGAATTTCGAGGACGAAATTTTTATAAGGAGGGGAGAGTTGTAAGACCCGTACCCTGAATTGCCCTCCGTACGTTTAGTTTCCGGTACCGGTACGTCCCGGACGGACCAGATTAGAGAGCCTTGATCGCGACCCTGATTCAGTACCACAACGACCCAAGACTTGTACCCTTGCGACCGCGCGGGCGCCACGATTCCAACGCCGCGCGGCACGCCCCATTGCGATACCCGGTGTGTTAGATGCATACGTTCGTGCAATTCGAGGTGGGCCACGCAACGCGCGTGTGGCGTGGGCCCCACTTGCACAATTCCAACAACATGTCAAATCTATCACATCACCCTTACCCATACCCCCATCATTATCTAGCCATCATCACCATACCCACCCCATCCTCTCTCACCAAAAGTCAACTCTAACCCATTCCCCCATGTCCTTTCTCATCATCATCATCATCATCATGACATCATGCACCCCCCCTCTCCCTTACAAGAGCCATACGTGGGGGGGGGTTGGCCATCTCAATTGCAAGTTAGAGAGAGAGAGAGAGAGAGAGAGGGAGAGAGAGAGAGAGAGAGAGAGAGAGAGAGAGAGAGAGAGAGAGAAGTAGAGAGATTTAGAGGGAGATCAAGAGAGAGAAAGAGAGAGTTAGAGAGATTGAAGGTGAAGATCAAGCTTGGAGGACCCCGATCATCATCCGGACCGTCCGATCGGCAATCCAACCGTCCAACCATCATTGTGAGTGCAATCTTTCCCCCCTTTTTTTCTGGTTTACCTTTCTTTTTATTTTCTTTGGTCCCACCTTGTGATGGGCAATGAGATGGATGGGCTGGATCGTCCATGAATGGGTCCCACCTTTTGATGGTGTGGATCCCACTTGGGAGCCTATTTTGTGGCATATTTAGTGTGGCCAATAGACCACCATGATGTATGTAGTTCATCCACGCTGTCCACCATGTGGGCCCACCATGTGATGGCCCAGCTGGTGGATGGAGCGGATCTGCACATGTGGGCCCCACTTGTATTTATTATTAAAAAAAAAAAAAAAAAAAAAAAAAAAAAAAAAGGAAGAAAAGAACGAAGGAGAAGGCCGCTGGACAGCCAGCGTCCAGAGGACGCTGCTGCCCAGCAGCGCTGGGCTTGTACGTTGACCATGGGTCCCCACTCGTGGGACCCACCTTGATGTATGTATGTAATCCACGCCGTCCATTTGTTTCTCCAGCCCATTTTAGGGCTGGACACCAAAAATGAAGTAAATCCAGATCTCAGGTGGACCACACCATAGAAAAATAGTAAAGGCAAGGATGCCTACTGTCGAAACTTCTTTGGCCCACCGTGATGTTTGTAGACGGAATCACCCGCCCAATATTGGGCTTATTAGGTCCCCAGCGAGCTGGGAAACCTGATGGACGGATTGGATCTTTCCTAAGTGGGCCCCACATGAAATGACCACCGAAAACAAAAAAAAAAAAGAAAAAAAAAAAAGGAGAGCTGGCCACTGGACAGACAGCGTCCAGGGGACGCTGCTGCCCAGCGGCGCAGCCCTCTCTGGGCATGGCAATGGGCCCCACTCGTTGGGCCCACCTATAATGTATTTGCTTTATCTATTCTGTCCACATGTTTTTCCAGCTCATTTTAGTGGCTGAGCCAAAATTGAAGCATATCCAAATGTCAAGTGGACCATGCCATGGGAACAGTGGGAATTATGATCTCCACCGTTGAAACCTTCCCAGGCTCTACAGTGATGTTTTATTTGTCATTTAACCTGTTCATAAGATCACATGGATATGGGTGAAGGGGGAAACAAAAATGTTAGTTTGATTCAAAATGCTTGGGGCCCATTTGGGTGCTACGCTCTATGGGTCCCACCACGATGTATCTGTTTTATGTATGCCGCCCATCTGTTTTTCCATATTATTTTAGGGCCGGGGGCCCTCATAATGAGGTAAATACAAACCTCAAGTGGACCACATTGTAGGAAACCGTAGCCATTGATGCCCACCTTTGAAACCTTCCTTGGGGCCATTGTAATGTTTATTTTTCCATCTAACCAAAGGTGATGGGGCCCAATTTTGGGTCCCACCTTGATGAATATTGGGGATACTTTGTCGTTCTTCTTGGTAAAGGTGTGGGCCCAGTTTTAGGTGGGCCACATGTTGAAAATAAGGGTGATTGAATGCCTACCATTAGAAACTTTACAGGACCCATCTGTTATGTTTAATTTGCCATCCTTCTTGTTCATAAGTCACCCAGCCATGGGTGGGGTTCCACACGTGTGGTGTGCGGGCCCCACCATGGTGTTTGTTTGCCATCTCACTTGATTCGTGGGGAAAGCACAAATATCGGATTGATCCCAAACTGTTGTAGCCCATTGATGTATGTGGCTCCCCCATTCCTTTGTACTGTTACACCCAACCATGGGTCCACCTTGTTATGCATGTGTTCTATCCACGTCAGCCATTGGCCTCCATGGTGCGATATGTATGTTGGCCATCCATTAGGACCGCCTTAATTTTTGTGCTTGATCCAAACCATCCAAATGAATGAACCCTAGCATGTTATGTACAGGATGGCCCTTGGGACCACCTTAGTGTGCGTGTTCGAATGACCGCGTTGTCCATCCCGTGGACCCACCTTGATGATTAGTTGTGTAAACCCTTATTGAAAGGTCATCCTTAGAGTTTGCTTGATCCAAGTCACAGGACTACCTTCTTAAACTCACCCTGTGGAACCGTCTTGTCAATTCACCTTATTAACTCACCATGTTGACCCGTCTTGTCAACCTGCCTTGTTGACTCACCTTGTTGACTCACCATGTTGATTGACCCTGGTAACTCAGCTTGTGTATACTCATATGACTCACCCCTTCTACCCCTGTACCCAACTATTAAAGACTACCATATTGTGTATATCTCATCCACACCGTTCGTTTACCTATAGGACGAGTATGGGGCTCATCCTCGACGTTCGTACGTCATCTAGGCCATCCATTATATGGAGCCTATCTTGTAGCATGAGGTTAGACCTGTCGTCCCTTTTTGGACTTCATCGTGTTGACCATCTATCTCATATTACACTACCATTTATGATTCTCTGCCATGACCTGTCTATCTTGCAACCCGTTCTATGACATTCCTTCTACGGACCATTCATCGTGTTTATCCCAACTGTGCTACAGGATTATGGGTCTCGGCATGATTTTGGGTATTCTACTCTTGCCGCTCAAGTATGTTCTACCTTTGATGTGTCGGTAGTGTATTCAATCATTTTCTTTCCATTTGGGTTATCTAAATATTGAAGGTTAATCCACACCGTTCAGTTGTTGGAACGTCTGTGTTGTTGTATACCATCCATTTAGAGTCTTATCTCTTTATGTTTGCTTGTATTATAAGTGAATTATCTTTTTATGCTATTTTTGATATGTCTGTTGCCACACGTAGTGTTGTTAGAATACTCATATATGATCTTTATACTATATGCTTCGACGATCACCATGCATGTGTAATGAGTATGCATCCCGAATCACCATTGTTAGTTGGGGACCACTAGGGCATAAACGCATTCATAAAGCATTCGAGATGTAGTTGCGCAAACGTAATTCATGTGCTCTCTATCGCAAACCTCTCCAATAGGTATGGGACTATTCGAGGACAGGAATCTATCATCCTGACCTACACTGTATGGTAGGAATAGCTTAGCATACCTTGTAGCCCTTGGTGCGAGATTCCCTGGCTAGCGACATCCCGCACTATGACTCGATCATTCATATGTGTCCCCTCATCTTAATCATATCTCAAATAGGTTGGACTAGATTGATTTATTGCCATCGTGGTAGATGGGCTACTTGTTGGCACTCATACTGTATACTTGACTCATGCATCATGAATGCTTGGCTCATCTGATTGTCTTGTATCAACCGGCCATATCGGTCGTGATTGTCGTGCAATTCATTACCAGCTGACGGTGGCATTGTGTTTGAGACCTTATAGTTTTATGGTGCTCTTTGGAGACTTGCACGGGCATGTCGTCCCACATTTGTATGCATGGTTGCATTTCGCACCGTCTGCTTGTGCCGCATATAGCATGGTTACTACGTTGCAACCACAGCTCCATCGTGGTTTGCAGAACACCGGAAATGTGTGATCTTTAAACTGGATGCCAAAGATGTCCCTGGGTGAAAGTCCCTGATCCCGTTGGTACCAAGGTGGGTGCTCCATTCAAGGACCGGGTGGTTTAATCATACACCAGTATGCCGAATACCAAACGGCGGTGTTATCCACTGCACGTGGTCAGTTTGGAAGGAGGTCTGACCTAACCTGCCGGAAGAGTGTTGGCAAAGGGGGTTGAGTTTGACCAGCTGTGAGTAGGTCCGCTATTGCACCAGATAGGCTTTGGCATTCTACTGGTGAGTAGTGAGGTCTGTGAGACCCCGGTGATGTTCCGTTTCAGAGATGGTATTGGTATCAGTGATGTGACTGATGTTCTGTATGGTGTGGGACGGACCTGATGTGGGCGGGTGTGATGTGGGCGAGGCTGTAAGCCTGGACGAGCTACCACACTGGCGAGCTACCAGTTCCGAGTCCTGCATTGCTTACGTGACTGCGTTATGACTGTTCGCATCTGGACCACCGTACTGAGAGGTGGTGATTTGCATACATGCATTGGATCATTGTATGTGACATTAGGCCCTGTAGGCCATTGCATAGTAAGAGTATATAGCCTTGGTAGGCTGGTTACCTGTATTGCATGCTTGCATAGCCATGGTAGGCTAGTTATATGTATTGCATGCTTGCATAGCCGTGATAGACTGGTTATTCATATCACATGATCGTGTAGCCTAATTGGGCGAAGTCTTGGTTTAAAGTTCTCATCATGCTTTACTGCTTACTCTGATATTTATCATGCTTGTCATACGCATTGTGCACGCACACACGCACTCACGAAGCTTCGTTTGAAGCTTATGCGCGTTTGTTACGCTGCAGGTTCCACCAGAGTATATCAGCAACGTTGAGTTGGAGTTTGTAGTGCAGTAGCAGGAGGTGCCGAAGTGTGCACAGTTTTTATATTTACGCATTGTATATTTACTTTCCAGTACTGTATATAAACAAAATGATTTAGTGGAATTATTGTGTTTGTCTTTGATGGTACTCATATTGTGATGCTCATGTTTTCAAAAAAAATTTCAGACCCTAAAATCCTCCTTGTGGTATCCCAGGATCGGAACCTGACGTGTAGGGTTAGGATCCGAGATCGGGGTACTACGGAGGCTGCCACCTCTGAATTCGGGTTACAGCGAATGGACGTCGAGAACCGAATTTGGGGCGTGACACAAGCCGTGGCCGTGGCGAGGCAAGATTGGCAATTCGCTAGTACCGGATGTCAAGGGGCCACAAAGCGTCTAGAGGAGATTGATAGTGAAATGGCACGGCTGCAGGTTGAGCGTTCAGTTGCTCACTTGAACTTTTCCAAGTTTACCAGTCAGAAGGCTAGGTTGCAGTTGTCTATTAATTAACACGAGGCGAGGTGCAATGACATAGAGGCCCAGGTCATAGAATTGCAGCAGCTTCTTCAGAACGTCCCTGACCCTGCGCAAGTTTTGGCTGAAGCAGAGGCGGCACAAAGGGTTATCCAAAGTTCTGCGATCGATATGTTAGAACAATGTATGAAGAACTTAGATGGCTGAATAGTGATAGTTTTTGTTTGTAACTTTAAAACACGTTATAACGGATATTGTAATGATATGTGTACTATTGTAATTTTGTATTCAGATTGTGTCTCTAGCTTATTTGCAATTTTTTGAGTTTTGAATGCAAACTGATTGAGCTATTTGGGAAAGAGCGTCCCCCTGTTAGGACCCAAACCTATGCTTGTGTGGACAGGGATGTGATCGAGCCTTAATTAGGGCTTATCTCCATTCTTGATGGTCTTAGAAAGGGCGGGGCACCGTATTTGACGTGTCTTGAGTCTTAACAACATTCTAATACCTGCGGAAGCACGAAAATAGCTGATTAGTATTTTGATTTAGCCATCATGTGGTATCATTTCTTTCGGTATCTACTTCATTATATTATCCCTCTAATGGGATGTTTACAAACTACAATGATAAGCTTGCGTCAAGTATAATATCTCTTCAAAAATTGACCGTTCACCAGTGAACTGATGCCCTGTCCTTTGCAATCTATCACCCGATAGGCTCCATTGGAGTATACTTTATCGATGATACACACTGGATCCCATTTCGGATCGAATTTACTCTTGGGACCTTGAGCCAGTGCCGGATGTTTCATCATTAGCACCAAGTCACCTCTTTTGAACGAACTACCACGGACTCGTTTATCGTATGAGGCTGAGATTTGTTTCTGATACATTTCGAGCCTTTGCTGAGCGGCGAGTCTCTTTTCGTCCAGCTCGACCATTCTGATTTTAGCATTGTACTCGGTCGTCAAGGAGTGTCAGAGCGTGACCCGTAGCGACTCCACCTGTATCTCCATTGGGATCACGGCTTCCGTACCATACACCAACGAGTAGGGTGTAGCTCGAGTGGCGGTGCGGTACATGGTCCTATGTGCCCATAATGATTCGGGTAACCGTCTGTCCCAGTCTTTCTTATTCTCTGCCACCGTCTTCTTCAGAATCTTCACCATAGTCTTATTGAATGCCTCGGCCAGTTCATTCGCAGAAGGATAATAGGGCGATGAATAGCAAGGCTTGATCTTGAACTTTGCGCACAGCTTATCGATAGTGGCATTCTTGAAGGGTGTTCCGTTGTCGGTGGTAATTCTTTTGGGAATGCCATGTCGATATAATATGGAGTGACGAATGAAACTTTCAACGTGTCTCGCTTTTACATTTCTCAGGGCGATTGCTTCAGCCCATTTAGAGAAATAATCGGTTGCAGTAAGAATGTATTGGTGTCCCTGAGAGGATGGCGGACTAATCGGCCCTATCACGTCCATGCCCCACGCGGCGAAAGGTCAAGATATTACTGATTGATGCAGCTCTTCTGGTGGTGAGTGTATTATATCTGCATGGATCTGGCATTGGTGACACTTCTTGACATATTCTATCGTATCTTTTGTCATCGTGGGCCAATATACCCCATGTGTCGGACACAGTGATGTAAGTTCTTGCCCCCTTGGTGGGCACCGCACTCTCCTCCGTAAGCTTCTTTTAGTGTGGCGTACGCTTCATCTTGGTCGAGGCAGCGTAACAACACTCCCTCATACGAGCGCTTGTAAAGGACATCATTCTGTTTTATGAATGAACCAGCGCGTCTCCTGACCTGCGTGCGCATCTTGGGCTCTTCTGGTAAAAATTCATATTTCAAGTAGTCAACGAATGGTCTTCTCCAGTCGTTTTCTTCTGTGATTTCGAAGCAACAGATGGGATTCGTGCTTGATTCACCGCCCCGCAATACGGTTGTTGGTAGGATCCTTTTTTCTTTAATCGTTACTTGGAGTGGGCTGCCTCCGGGATTAGCCAGAGCAGCGGCTAGGCTGGCCAACGCATTGGCCTGTACATTCTCCTGCCTCGGTATATGTGAGATGCTGCTATTGCAAAACTGGTCGAATAGTGATTGCGCTTGGTGACAGAAAGGTGATAACTCAGGCTTACGAACCTCATAATCTGTCGTCAGTTGCCCGATGACTAGCCCGGAGTCACCACAGATCTGTATTGCTTTAATACGCATCTCGAGGGTGAGCTGTAGTTCGATAATGAGGGCTTGATACTCTGCTACATTGTTGGTGCAAGCTGGCACGATCGTAAACGAGTAGGGCAGCAGATCTCCCTGCGGGCTGATAAATATAACTCCTGCTCTTGCCCCTGTTGACTGGAGGCTCCGTCAAAGTACATCTGCCAGAGTCGTGGTTCTTCGATCATCATACCCTGGTCATCCGGGAGGTCACATTCCATTTCTTCGCTGCTCGGGACTGGGTGGGCAGCTAGAAAATCCGCAATCGCTTGTCCTTTAATAGCTTGGGCTAGGACATACGTGATGTCAAACTCGGAGAGGAGAAGGGCCCACTTAGCTAGGCGCCCAGACAGCATAGGCTGGTTCATAAGGAACTTGATTGGGTCCGCCTTAGATATCAACGTTATTTGGTGCAAGAAGCAGTAATGCCTAAGTGTCTTCACTGCGAAAATGAGAGCAAGACATATCTTCTCGATCGCTGAGTAGTTAAATTCAGCCCCCACCAACGTGCGGCTCAAATAATATAGCGCATTTTCCTTTCCTTCCTCGTTCTTCTGTGCTAGGAGTGCCCCTAGTGAGTTATCACCTATTGCGATGTATAGAATCAGCGGCTTTCCTTTGATTGGGGTGGCGAGGACTGGAGAATTTCCAAGCATTTCTTTTAGTGAATCGAAAGCTTTCTGGCAAGCGTCATCCCATTCAAACTTAACATCTTTCTTGTTGAGGCGGGAAAATGGCTGACAACGACCAGTCAGATTCGAAATGAATCTCCTTAGATATGCCACGCGGCCTTGAAAACTCTTCAACTGTTTTAGGTTTTTCGGTGGTGGCATTTCTCTGATGGCCTTAATCTTGGCGGGGTCGATCTCTATGCCCCTATGTCTGACGACGAAGCCCAAGAATTTGCCGGATGCAACCCCAAACGAGCACTTTAGCAGATTCATACGGAGAATCTTCTTGCGCAACCGCTGGAATACCTGTCTTAAGTGTTCTCTGTGTTGTTCATGATTGGCTGACCTCACGACCAAATCATCCACATAGCATTCGACGTGCCTGTGCATCATATCCTGGAATATAACGTGCATTGCACGCTGATATGTTGCCCCTGCGTTCTTCAATCTGAAGGGCATTACACGATAACAGTAAATGCCAAGAGTTGTACGGAAAGCCGTAGCTTCTTCATCTTCTGGGGCCATGCGAATTTGATTGTATCCTGAATATCCCTCCATGAAGGACATTACTACATATCCTGTCATGCTGTCAATCAATAATTCTGGAATCGATAAAGGAAAGTCATCCTTAGGGCAGGATTCGTTAAGATTCCGGAAGTCAATGCAAACTCGGATCTGTCCGCTGTTCTTCTTGACTGGCACGATGTTTGAGATCCATCGAGGGTACTTCACCTCTCGAACGAACCCGGCCTGGATCAATCTCTTGACTTCTTCTTCAATCTTGGGTATGATGTCAGGATGAAACCGTCGTTATGGTTGCTTCAATGGCTTCTTTTCCTTTATGATGCTCAGCTTGTGCATGGCAATTGTCGGGCTGAGCCCTGGCATTTCTGAATATGTCCAGGCAAAGACGTCCTTATTCTCCTTCAATAGCTGTATGTATCTCTCTCTTTCATCTCCTGGGATGTTTCTACTCAAATATGTATTCCTGGGTTCTTCGAGAGTGCCCAAATTCACCTCTTCAAGTTCATCAATCGTCGGTTGTCCACCATCTTCTAGTTGCGCAGGTGCGACGCTTGGTTGGATAATGTCAATAGGATCTTGTACTTGGATTTCTTCCACCAGGCCGATGGTCACCATGTTGACGCTTGCCTTGGCTCCTAGACCTTCTCCGTTTCTATATACTTGCTTGTATTCTTCGAATGGGGCCAGCAGTCTCTTCTTTGTGTCTGCACCTTGACCGAGGAATCCCATATTCCTCATAATCTTTCAGCTGACCCTGCTATATCTCTTCTCTTCTATCAATTGGGTTTTGGCAGATCCCCTTCCCTCTTCTCTTTCTTTTAATGGTACTAGCTGGCTTGGCCCTGAGTGAAACTCGATGTCTTTCTGGGTGATGTCTCTTGACGGCACGATGAATTGGTTTGAAGCCCTCGGGAATGGTTTGATTTTTCCTACCTTGGGTACTGGCATATTGAAGCTGGACTTGAGCACTCTCATGTGTTGATCTGAGATTAATTTCAACACGGACTGCCCTGTCTGACGCAGATTTTGCGGTACCAAATAGAACTTCTTCGTATTCGGATGAGGTTGATTTACCGGCTGATATTGGGATCTTCCCTGAGTGACGGGCTGAGGTTTGCTTTTCCGCACGAACTTCTCGATTTGGGGTTTTGCCCCTTGCCCTCTCTTCACTACATCGGTCTTCTTATTTGTCTCACCGCTATCGGACAAGTTGTAATACTTTGCGTCGGCCAAAAATGACTTGGTTATTGTGTATGGTTTCGGATCTGCCGCGACCCTGTACTAGACCCCGTCTCTGTTGTATTTGAAGCATTGATGATATGTCGAAGGGATAATGCGATTCTAATGGAGCCAGGGCCTTCCTAAAAGAAGGTTGTATGTCGTCACTGCATCGATCACTTGACATGTTACCTTTGTTATCAGTTCTTCGATCTCCAGCATCACTGTGATTGATCCGAGCGTACGCTGACTATCTTGATTGAAACATTGAATCATCATGAGACTCGGGCATAATGCCGATTGCATATAACCCAGCCTCTGTAGTGTTTTCAATGGCATAATATTTACAGTAGACCCATTGTCCAACATGCACCTCTTGACCTCAGTTCCCTGATTGTTCCTATGATCATCAACGGGCGATTGTGGTCTATTGATTTGATCGTACAGTCTTCTTCTGAGAAAGTGATGGTTGAAGGATGGTTGACAGGCATGACTTGTGACACCGGCATATACCCCTCCCAAAATTTATCTGTATTATTCATTTCTTCTTCTATCTCTATCATTGTGACTTCCCTGACTTCACTGTCAAGCAGGGCATTGATTAGCATTTCCCTGTACACTTTCGAGAGACGTAAAGCATTGTATACGCTTAGACGGGTGGGAACCTTTCGTAAGTGTGACACGACGCCATACGCCACTGGTCTTGGGTCCGGCTGACTGGTTGTGGCTTCGATGACCTTTTCTTTAGATTTCTGCACGTAGGGATCTCTCTCGTAGCCTGTCGGGGGTGCTGTCTTCTGGCATCGGGTCATCTGGTCTTAGAATGGTACCGTTAGGCATTTGCTTTCCTGATCGTAAGATGATTACGTCAATTTCTTCCTCGACTGCTTGCGGGATTTTTTCGGTTGGTGCTTGCTCGACAACTGACACCATTCCACAATATGCCATGTTCGTCGCGGATTGCATCTGCCCCTACAACATTCCTGTCCTTCCTCTTCCCCTGTTCTTTCTTCGGTTACCAAGTCTTCGTCTGTTCTCGAGCCTTTTCTTGCTACTGACCAGAGTTCATGGTTCCGTCGGCTCAGGGAATGAAGTTGGCCGGTTGGTCTTGCCTTCTATTGGGATTGTTGAAATTGCCCCGGCCGTCTCCTTTGTTGTCTCTGGTACCTTCGTGCTGATGACCCCTTGATTGATCAACCGCTGTATCCTTCCTTTCAGGGAGAAGCAATCTTCTGTCTGGTGGCTGATGCATCGATGATATTTGCAGTATTTGGGGTCGTTCGTTTGTCCGACTTCATGGGGGCGGACAGGTTCTGGTAGCCGTATTATGCCTTCTTCAATCAATTGTTCCACGATCAAAACCAGATCGGCCATGTCGAATGTGTATGGGCCGTTCGCTCTCTCCCTCTCGGCTATTGACACACGCTTTGGTACATAGGGCTTTTTACTCTTGTCTTGTATGATTGCCGCCTTTATCTCCGGCCCATGATCGGCAGCGGGACATTTGCGGTCCTTTTGGTCTCTACTCTTGTCGACCTGGTGGGTCTCTACTACTCTTCCTACCTCCCTCTTCTGTCTCTCTGGTCTGAAGTTTACTCGGGATGCGGCTTCCTCCACCAGATGTGCTTTCGTTGCCAGCTCGCGGAAGGAGCTGAAGGTATTGCCTGACAAGCCATACGAAATCATCGTGTCTAAGGCCCTTAGACACATCTTCATCTGCTCGCTTTCGTTGGGTAATTCGTGATATTGAGCCGCTGTGGTTCCCCATCGGTCGATGAACTTTTCGACTGGTTCACCATTTCTCTGTCTGACCATTGCTAGATCTGTTAGGGAGATCTCTCTCTCGGTCGCGAAGAACTTTGAGATGAAGGCATCCTGCATTTGCTCCCATGTCCTTACAGAGCCGACCGATAGTGACATGTACCACTGAAAGGCCTTCCCTATCAAGGTAGATCCGAACAGCCGCATGCAATACTGCGGGACTGCAGACCAGTTTCCCAACGTAGTCAAGAAGTGGGTGATGTGCTCCTCTGGCGACCCTCTGCCGTCAAACTTTTCGAAGTCTAGGCATCTGAAATTGGCCGGGAATGGTACCTCTTCTACCTCTGGTGGGTATGGGGCCTGATATTTATAGCTACCTCTCCTTTCTTTCTCTTTTTCTTGCTGCATCATATGGGCTATTGTTTGGGATAACTCTTCTCGTGATATCTGGGATGCGGAAGGAAGCGTACGTCCTATTGGCGCGACTCTGAGTTGGACAAGTGGCTCAAGCTTAATCGGACCTTCTGCCGCCCCTTAAGACTCCTCTGCTGACTGACGGGTGGGCGGCTCGTCATTTCTGGTGGCATTCTGCGCTATTAGAGTGATCAAGGCTTCCTAGATAGCCTTCATTCGATCGTTTGTCTCGCGGTTAGCCTCAACCAATCTGTCGATCTGATCTTGTAATGGAGGTAATTCTTCTACCTCATAAGGTTCTTCTTCTTCCTCCGCGGCCACTTGGACCATCACTACTTGCGCCACCAAGATTCTTCGAGCCGGCCTCTATTTCTGCTCAGAGGTCGTCACGGGCTCGAATTTTACATACGCAGGTTTAGTGGTCCTTTGCGAGGTTCGGACGGCTTTGGATAATGGTGGGAACTATTTGACTGTCATCGCGGGTGCTGCGGGCTTGGCCGATGTGACCTTCCTGTTGACAAGGATCTTCTGCCCTTTCTTTAGTTGCCACTATTTCTTGATCACGGGGTGAGGTCTCGCAACGTTTGCCTTCCTATACGTTGCTATAATGTCAGCTTTCTTCTGTTCCTTCTTCTGCCTTCGGGTCTCAACCAACTGCCATTCTGAACTTAAGTTCGTATTTGTGGTGGGACGGGGGAAGCTGAAGCCTCCGGTGGCAAGGAAGGTGCACGAACTGGTCATCAAGCATGCCATTTCTTCTGTCTGTTCTAGTATCTTGCTAATTCTGCGGTGTCAGAAAATCATTAGAACAATTCATAAACGCGGCCGGGAGCGTGAACCCATCGATTGCGGTGCATAAACTGACAGAAATAAGCAAGAATGAGAGAAGTACGTGTGGTTGTGGAAGTTTGTGGTTTGAAAACCTTTTAGTTTACCGTCTATTACCTTAAAGATGAAGGGAAGAACGTTCCCGTTGAGAGTCTCCAGTTTGGCACCTGAGGGCGCCGAAACATTATGCCTCGTGATAGCTTTCCTATGTATATATTCATGTCCGCAAATGATTGATCATAGAGCGTTTTTATACTCAGAGCTAACCAGAGATTATGGGTTCGATCCCCAGCAGAGTCGCCAGTTTGTTGGAACTAGGAAATGAACAAGGACATTTCCTTGAAAATGTGGTGTATTGTTGCTTTGGGGTTCTGAGTAATAGAAACATTCATAAACAATCATAAGCATTCACAAAAGGTACACAAGAAGAGGTATCGCAAGGCGAATTTTATTCCAGAGATCCCGAGATCTTTTACATTCCAGGTCGTGATCTGGCACGAGCCCTTAATTACATCGAATGATCGATGACCCTTGATTAAAAGGCAAAAGACTAGTCAGCAGGGACTATGGTCTTAGAGTTGGTGGTCGTAGAGACCTGTATTTGTTTTGTTATGGACTGAACCATCTTTGCATTAGTCAGATGTCTATATCCCATGTTTTGACCGGAGATCCGGGCTGAGACTATCAGGGTTTATGACTGAGAAGGACGACTCTGGGCCCGCGCCTGTCAATGTAGGGACAGGTGACCTCGGGAAGTCCATTCTATAGTTGTGTGTACCTGCTTAGCCCAACTGACAAATACCGTTTGAATGGGTAGGGCATCGACTGTTATGTTGTGGCAGTTCATAGCAATTGGTTTGTGGAGGATTGAAACTCTTTGATATGGTTTATCGTAATAACCATAGCCCTGCTTATCTAGCTTTCTACCCAAATCAGGTCACATCTTTACAGTAGATATGAATGATTGACATATGTGCATAGTTCTGGATGCTGGCGGCTCCTTTGCGAGAAGTCACTTCGTTTATCGCGTTGAATCGGGTCGAACCTCGAAGATGCACAATTTTGCTCATTTAGAGTTTTCGAAACGACCATTTGACCATTCCATTGTGTCCGGAATGCTCAAAATACCCAAAATAGGCTCAAGCGGACCTTGAAAACACTTAAAATTGAGTCCGGTGCACCTGCAAACATGTTCTGCAATTGGCTGATTTTTTGAGTGCGTGGGACTTATTTTACGGGTGCATGGGCTCCAACGCACCTAAAAATTGAAGAACCGGATTTTTGATGAATTTAGGGGTGCGTGGGGCATTTTTCGGGTGCGTGGGAGTCCGATGTACTTGTTTGATTCATGCCGAATTAATGGACGCGTGGGCCTGAATTTATGGACGCGTGGGCCATTTTTTGGGTGCGTGAGAGTATTTTCAGGGTGCGTGCCCACACTTGGTGATTTTCAGGATTCGGACCTGCGGGGAAAAATGCTGGCGGTTGGAAGGGATTCCGGCGATCGAGAAGGGTTTCCGGCAATCGGAAAAGTATTCCGGCGAGGGTTTCCGGCGAGGATTTCGAATTCCCAGAGGGCAGCAGCTCTCTCTATCTCTCTGGAATCGTCTTAATGACTCGGTGGAGGGGATATTTATAGCCGAAGAATCCAAAAATCGGCCAATGAGGGGTTGCCACGTGTCACGGATCTTTAAAATACCCTCCACGCACCTGTTTATTGATGTGCGGAGGTCCGACGCACCCAGAAACATATTCAGAAAATACTTGATTTTTTGGGTGCGTGGGACTTAATTGACGAGTGCGTGGGAATCCACGCACCTATAATTTGAGTGCCTGAAGTGTAGTCGAATTACTTGATTCGTGGGACCATTATTTGGGTGCGTGGGACCCCAGAACACCTTCAAAATGAAAATAACAAAATGTCGAATTTAAGGGTGCGTGGCACCATTTTCAGGGTGCGTGGGACTCCAGAACACCTTTGAACGAATTCCTATTTTTTGCTGATTTTTTTAGCGTGTGGGGTGTCCGAATTTATGGGTGCGTGGGACACGTAAATAGGAATTCCACTATTTGGGTTTTGAATTTTGGAGGGTTTGTAGGGCCCGTTTGATTGTGAAATCACTTGCACTATTCATCGTAAATCATAAAGAAGTTATGGGTCCGATTCTGGACAGTTCTGATCACGGTGATCAGCGGGGCCCACTGGAGAATTGGCTAAGGAAATCTTGTAATTCTCCATTTTACACGCACCGGAAGGCGTTTTGCGTGATTCCTTTGGCTATTTTGCTTATTTTAGGGGCCCCTACCTTTTGGGACCCCAACAGCAGGTTTCATCCTTGCAAACTGGCTTCCACTGTTTCTTGGCATTGACTTGTGCCTTCACTATCTTCATTCTAACTAAAGTTGCTTTCCTATCTTCAGTCTTCTTCGATGATCCACGCTTCTGAACCAGTTGTCAGCCGGCTTCAGGGATTGCTTGCTTTCGTTGCTGCAAGGTGAGGAAAGTAGAACCCTCCGGACGCTAGGAAGATCATCTTAGTTGCCATTTGTGTAGTTTTGGTGGTTGGTTCTTCTCTCTCTCTCTCTCTCTCTTTGCACATTCATACACGCATTAAAGTATTCCGCAGTTTTGAAAAGGAGAGGAGGTACGACCTTACCAATCATGATACAGCTTAATGATAGACAGAATGTACGAGCATGAATCATATGCATGCCACGAGAAGTTTTGGAAGTTCTTTTTGAAAATCTTTCTATAATTTTGAAATTCTTTTGCCTTAAAGATGAAGGGAAGAACGTTCCCGTTGAGAGTTGCCAGTTGGGCGCTCGTGAAGGCGCCGAACATTTATCCTTACAGTAACCTTTCTCATGTACACATCAGTGTCTGCAAATGATTTATCTTAGAACGTTTCTTTACTCAGAGATAACTAGGGATTCTAGTATTGCTCGATCCCCAGCAGAGTCGCCAGTTTGTTAAAACTAGAAAAATACATGTCAGTAGTTTTTCCTATGTTTCGTTGTTCTGGGGAATTCTGAGTATAGAGACATTCATAAACAATCATAAGCAATCACAAAGTATACATGAGAAGAGATATCGCAAGGCGAATTTTATTCCAGAGATTCTGAGATCTTTTATATTCCTAGGCCGTGATGTTTATCACAAGGCTTTAATTACATCAATGGTTGATCACCCTTGATTAGAAGGCAAAAGAATAATCCGCCAGGGATTATGGTCTTGAGTTTATGGTCGTAGAGACCTATTTGTTTTCTTGTTATGGACTGAGCCATGTTTTTAGACAAGTCATATGTCTATGTCCCATTTTCTTTCAAATTGTCCGGGTTAAAGGACTGTCAGGATTTTATCGAGTGGTGCAACTCTAGGTCATTGACCTCTAGAATACATGAGCATCGAATGTTGGTCGGCATGACCTAAGACCTGTGCCCTTATTTTTATGACGGGTGACCTTAGGAAAACATTCCACAATTGACTCATCAACTCAACCAACGCACCCATTGTTGATGGGTAGGGCATCGACTATCTTTTTGTAATGGCAGTTCATAGCATGATATTTCAAGCTTTGTTAGAACTCTTTTGATTGTGGTTTCTTGTGGTAACCATAATCCCTTAGATTTAGCCTCGGACCTTTTGTTGAGCTCTTAATTGTGCATATTCTAACCCCAATTCATCACTCATTATGCATGGTTTACATGTTTAAAGGACTATTCTAAGGCATGATTTGTGATTGTATGAACAAGAGGGAGATTTCACAAATTGATGACTAAATGGAGCTTTTTAAGAGCATTGAAGTTCATTGGACGAAGGGTGAAGAAGGACCAAAGAAAGACAAAGCAAGGAGAGAAGAGAAAAGAAGAAAGAAAGAAAGAAATAAATAAAGAAGGAAGGAGGCTAGACCGGTTAAGACCGGTCGGCCACACCATTGGATTCGCTGGACAGATGGACTGCCATAGCTGCTGGACTAAAGAGATTCTCAAGCTAGACCGGTCAAGACCGGTCAGCCAGCCCAGTCCGACCGGTCCAGACCGGTCGGCCATGTGAAAACGAAAAGTTTCTATTTCGGGATTCCGAAATTCTCTGCGTAATTGCGTAAGTTTACGCAAACTCTAGAACTTTCTTGCGTAAAGGACACCTCCAAGCTATAAAAGGACGCCTTCCCTTCATACTAAAGCATGCTAGGACGTGGGGATTGCTCAAAAGACGGATTCTTCTTCGGATTTCTAGTTTTCTTCCTATTTTAGTAGTTTTTTATGTTTTTAGAGGCTTCTAGTTCAAGGATGTTAGAGATGAACTAAAACCTCTTAGCTAGGGCTAAGAGGTGAAGCTTTTGATTCGTTTTTGATGGATTGATGCAACCTAGGTTTCCTTTCATGTTTTAATTGATGAATTTTAGTTTAATATGAGTTTGAATCAAGTACTATTTTGGCTTTTACTTTGATCTCTTGATGACTCCGGGCTCATGTGATTCTTAGTAATCCTAACTTAGTATCTTAGCCTTTGAGCATTGTTTATGCTTGTGTAGTTCATTGATCTACCATCGACTCCGGGCATGGTAGACGCTTTGATTGCCTTGTGTACAATGGCCTGATTTTCATGTGGGAACTCATTCAACTAAAGTTCTTATCTTTTGTTATATAATCTAAAATAGTTGTTTATTGATTGACTTTGATTTAATTAGAGTTCTAATCATGAGTTGTAATCAAATCTAGTGACAGGATTTGGTGAAAGCTATGATTATGAATCTCAACTAGATTAGAAAGAAGCTTGGCCTATACAATTGAGTGTGCCCAAGGCCTGAGCATGGTTGTGGGAATCAAATCAATGAATAAGCACTTGTTTTGGATGATTGCTGATTGAACCGCTCTATATTCCGATCGGATAGAGATATGAATTCGATTCGATTGAGTTATGAGAGACCTAGTTGTGTTGATGCATTGAAACTTGTCAAAAGTGGATCCTTGGCGCTCTAGTGCCTTTTTAGATTGAAATTACCTTAACCATTCACTGTTTGAACCCAAATTGCTATTTTCTAGCTTTAGTTCTTAATAGGATCTTAATTACTAGTTTTTTTAGTTAAATTCTGAAGATACACATACATAAATCTCTGTGGGAATGATACTCGGTCTTTCCGAATTATTACTACTTCGCAACCCTACACTTGGGGAGTGAACAAGTTTTTGGCACCGTTGCCGGGGATTTCTATGCGGTATTTTTTAGAATTTTTAGAAATAACTTTTAGTTGAGATTGTGTTAAGATAAGTTTAGGATTTGTTTTGCTTTCTATAGTAGGTTTTCTTCTAAATACTAACTTACTTTGTTTTGATTTTTGCAGAATTCTAGCATAGGTTTAATCCAGGGATTTTTAGGAAGTTGAAGAAGGAGAAGGCATCTTAAGTTACAAATCAGGTTTTATCGTTCTAACCTTACTTTTCTTCTTCTCCTACTCATTCCTATCATATTCATCTCTTGTAGAGTGGGTGGAGACTCCTTTTGGATCTCTGAAAGGTAGGCCTTGTGCCACCTGGATTCCTATTGGTCGGCTCTGCCGTCTTGGATCACCTTGTGCTCAGAGATTTCTCTTCTCAACCTATTCCTCTTTCTTCTTTTTCTGTACTTTTTCTCAAAAGACTCAAAGAGTGGGTGGGGAGTTCTTTGAACCCCTATTGACCAGGAGAAATCGGTCTCTATCCTTGCTTCTAGCTCAGCCATTGCAAGACACCTTGTGCTTAAGTCTTAGAGAGGAGTAGAGGAAGGAACGAAGAATTCGTTTTCCTTTTTGTTTCATTCTTTTAGGTTTTGCATGACACATTGGGCTCGGGATTCTAATAACCGACTCAATCGTGACGGAGTAATTGTTGAAGGGATTGATAGAGAGCCTCGTGCTAGGAAACGTCAAAATTTTCCTGAAATTAATAGAGAGATGGCTACAAATCAACCAAATCAAGGGGCTAATCAAAATCCAGCCCCAAACCTTACTGAATTGGATGAGAATGAAGTGGGGGATGTACCTCAACCTAGAACTTTACGTGATTATTTACAACCAGCTAGGATGAGTACTCCCTCTTGCATAATTTTCCCTCACAATGTGGGAAATATTGATTTTAAACCAGGGTTGATCCAACTTCTTCTTAGATTCCATGGACTCGACTCTGAGAGCGCGTATCTACATATTAAGGAATTTGAAGAGGTTATTGCCTCAATAAACTAAGATAATGTGACCAAGGATACAATAAAACTTAAATTGTTCCCTTTTTCCTTGAAAGAGAAGGCTAAATCATGGCTACATTCCTTAAGGCCGAGGTCTATTGGGACATGGGCTGAGATGACTAGGGAGTTTCTTAAAAAATTCTTCCCTACTCATCGAACCAATGCATTAAAAAGGGTCATAATGAACTTCACCCAAAAAGAAGAAGAAACCTTTTTCCAATGTTGGGAAAGGTATAACTGAGCTATTAAACGCATGCCCACATCATGGCTATGAAAGGTGGAGGTTGATTAGTTTCTTCTATGATGGATTGAACTCAACCATGCGCCAATTTGTGGAGATGATGTGCAATGGGGAGTTCATGAACAAGGAAACGGAGGAAGCTTGGGATTATTTTGACATGTTGGCTGAAAATACACAAGCATGGGATACATCTAAGCCAACAAGTTCAAAACAACCCCAAGCCAAGGAAAAATGAGAAATTTATGTGTTAGATGGGCAAGATGATCTAGGTTCTAGAGTGGCTAAACTCACACGAAAGGTCGAGGAGATGGAACTAAAGAAGGTGGACACAACCCAACAAAAGGGGGCTGTTGAAACTATTTGTGGTATTTGTGCTTCCAATGTGCATCAAACGCCGGATTGTCCAACAATCTATGCGTTTCGAGAACTTTTATTTGAATAATCAAATGCCTTGAATAGTTATCAACGACCTTTTAGTACTCTAAATTCAAACACGAACAATTCTAGTTGGAGAAACAACCCAAACTTCAATTAGGCGAATGGAAACACGGCTAATCAAAGTAATCCTCAAAGGGGGCCCCCAATGCAAATGGCCCCACCTCAAATGCCTATAGAGGATACTTTGAAAGCATTCATGGAAGGACAAGCTCAAATAAATCAATCCAACCATAAGATAATGCTTGAGCTTAAAAATTCGGTGGAGGAAATCAAGGCTCGCTTAAACGCAAGGGAAGGGATGCTTCCAGCCCAACCCATACCAAATCCAAAACCACAATGCGAAATAAGCATGCCTAGTTCTTCTAACCAACATATTGAACATGCTAAGGCCATCACCACTCTTAGAAGTGGTAAAATTATTGAAAAATCTAATCCGGTGAAGGTTTCAATGCCTAATGATCCGGTATCTTCCAAAGAGGATGATGGACCTAGCACCGCCATGAATGAAAAAGAGCCATTGAAAGAATATAGGCCTGTTGCTCCATTCCCCCAACACTTGATTCTAGCCAAACCTCAAGATAAATATCAGGAATTTTTGGAGGTTTTCAAGCAAGTCAAAATCAACATTCCATTGTTGGATGCCATTAAACAAATACCATCATATGCAAAATTTTTAAAAGACCTTTGCACGGTTAAAAGAAAAATACATGTACAAAAGAAGGCATTTTTTACAAAGAATGTGAGTGCCATTATCAACCATGCGATGCCCTAAGAAATACAAAGATCCCGGTTGTCCGACAATATCATGCATAATTGGAGACTACCGGGTGAAACATGCTCTACTTGATCTAGGGGCAAGTGTAAACTTAATTCCCTTTTCGGTCTATGAACAATTGGGTTTAGGTGAATTAAAACCCACCAAAACCACATTACAACTTGCTAACCGATCGATTCGTATTCCGAGAGGGGTGATTGAGGACGTTCTTGTTCAAGTTGACAAAGTTTACTACCCGGTGGACTTTATTGTCTTGGACACGAGACCCATGGTTAATATTGGCCCCCAAATTCCTGTCATACTTGGCCGCCCATTCCTAGCTACATCAAACGCTATCATAAATTGTAGGAGTGGGGTCATACAAATGTCTTTTGGCAATGGACGATTGAGTTGAATGCTTTCAATATTGACAACCAACAAGAGGATGAGGATGAGGAGGTTCACGAAATAAACATGATCAATTCTATTGTAGAAAATGAGTCCCTCTCACCTTTTTACTCCGGTCACTTAGACGAAAAAGTGACTCACTCCCTTGATGAGAACAATGATATGATAAGGGATATGGTCACACTTTTTGAGTCGGTATCGGCAAAAGACGTTAGCCAAGAGAAGGATGTGGAAACAATACCTTGTTGTGCTGCGAAATCAATTCATATTTCCACACCTTTGTGGATCATGCATACCGAACTCCACCAACCCTGGGATGATCCTTACTTGCAATATCATTGCCCAGGAAAATCTGATTGGAGACATATTTTTTCTGATAAATATGATGATGTCTCCTCTTATACATGTGGTGAAAACATTAAGGAACCCGCTGAAATTCCTTTTTGGGATTTTGAGTGGCTTATCTCGATCACTCACACACATGTACATTGTAAAGCAAGATATTGGATGGCGTTGCTGCGAAACCTTTTGATCCATCTAATGATTCTGCTGGATTTTATGCTTTTGGATGAGTTGTTGGGATTAACCTCTTAGTCTGACGGAGAATAATTTACTAGAATGCTTTCCCATTAGGATTTGCTTTGATAGTTGATTTAGTTGTGAAGTAATCTATCTCCAAAAGCTAATCGTGCCATGAAATATATGCTTCAGGTGATATCTCTCTTTCTCACTCTCCTTTGTTTTATGTCATTGCTCTCATGTCATGCATATTGCATATCTTATTACATTGAGGACAATGTAGAGTTTTGGTTGGGGGGTGAGAGATTCCTTAGATGATGAATCTGCTAGTTGTTGTGATTTTGTGACATTTCGAGCAAAGATGTAGAAATTTTTCGATTTTTCTAAGATTCGAAACTCTTTTGGAAAACTTTGATTCTATGTATTCGAGATAGCATGGGTATAAGAAGATGAGATATGAAGTGAGGGATGTTGCAAGCTTTGAATTTCTCTTAATATAATAGTTTTATATGTGAATTCACCTATTTTTTTTATGATTGATAGAAAATTTGAACACCTTTTGCACCTAGTTCACATTACACGATTTTCATGATTTGAAAGGATTATGTGATTTATGGATTAGCTAGACTTTGATTTGAGGTATTGAGAAATCAAGCCGGGGTACTTTGTCCATCCTTGTCCATGGGAAAATAACAAAAGATATGGATTTCTAAAAATCCTATCTAATGTAAAAGAAAAAAAGGAAAGGAATGATGAAATTGGGAATGATGGAAAATGGTGGAAAATTCCGATTAGGGCTACCTACTACCAACCGGGGGATGGTCTACCCGTAACCAAAGCCGGAAATGGGACGTAGTGTGAAAGTCGACGGAAGGACGGTAAGGCAAATTCCTGTCATAGGCTTGTTGTTGCTCTATACACCTTGAGATCTATAGTTTAGTTGATCTATGAAGAAGATAATCCCGGAGATTCATGAGATGAACTTTCACTATGCACACTAGGCTGAATTTGTTCGAGTTCTTCTATTTATCAATCAATCAACGAGAATTTCATATAAACACTTATTATGTTCTAAGAGTTTGAGGTTTCAACCTTTATCACCTAATTTCTCTGATTTTTATGCTTATGTATTTTGGAATGTATAGAAGAATAGTTTCTAGAGGAGAGTTGGGTTTTGGAAAATGGAACTTGTTTCACGCATGTTTTGCTCGGGACTAGTAAAATGCTGGTTGGGGGGTGTGTTGAGCTCTTAATTGTATGCATATTCTAACCCCAATTCATCACTCATTATGCATGGTTTACATGTTTAAAGGACTATTCTAAGGCATGATTTGTGATTGTAGGAACAAGAGGGAGATTTCACAAATTCATGACTAAATGGAGCTCTTTAAGAGCATTGAAGTTCATTGGATGAAGGGTGAAGAAGGACCAAAGAAAGACAAAGCAAGGAGAGAAGAGAAAAGAAGAAAGAAAGAAAGCAATAAAGAAGGAAGGAGGCTAGACCGGTCAAGACCGATCGGCCAAAGAAGCCCGACCGGTCAAGACCGGTCGGCCACACCATTGGATTCGCTGGACAGATGGATTGCCAGCCCGACCGGTCAAGACCGGTCGGGCATAGCTGCTGGACTAAAGAGATTCTCAAGCCAGACCGGTCAAGACCGGTCGGCCAGCCCAGTCCGACCGGTCCAGACCGGTCGGCCATGTGAAAACGAAAAGTTTCTATTTCGGGATTTCGAAATTCTCTGCGTAATTGCGTAAGTTTACGCAAAATCTGGAACTTTCTTGCGTAAAGGACACCTCCAAGCTATAAAAGGACGCCTTCCCTTCATACCAAAGCATTCTAGGACGTGGGGATTGCTCAGAAGACAGATTCTACTTCGGATTTCTAGTTTTCTTCCTATTTTAGTAGTTTTTTATGTTTTTAGAGGCTTCTAGTTCAAGGATGTTAGAGATGAACTAAAACCTCTTAGCTAGGGCTAAGAGGTGAAGCTTTTGATTCGTTTTTGATGGATTGATGCAACCTAGGTTTCCTTTCATGTTTTAATTGATGAATTTTAGTTTAATATGAGTTTAAATCAAGTACTATTTTGGCTTTTACTTTGATCTCTTGATGACTCCGGGCTCATGTGATTCTTAGTAATCCTAACTTAGTATCTTAGCCTTTGATCATTGTTTATGCTTGTGTAGTTCATTGATCTACCATCGACTCCGGGCATGGTAGACGCTTTGATTGCCTTGTGTACAATGGCCTGATTTTCATGTGGGAACTCATTCAACTAAAGTTCTTATCTTTTGTTATATAATCTAAAATAGTTGTTTATTGATTGACTTTGATTTAATTAGAGTTCTAATCATGAGTTGTAATCAAGTCTAGTGACAGGATTTGGTGAAAGCTATGATTATGAATCTCAACTAGATTGGAAAGAAGCTTGGCCTATACAATTGAGTGTGCCCAAGGCCTGAGCATGGTTGTGGGAATCAAATCAATGAATAAGCACTTGTTTTGGATGATTGCTGATTGAACCGCTCTATATTCCGATCGGATAGAGATATGAATTCGATTTCGATTGAGTTATGAGAGACCTAATTGTGTTGATGCATTGAAACTTGTCAAAAGTGGATCCTTGGCGCTCTAGTGCCTTTTTAGATTGAAATTACCTTAACCATTCACTGTTTGAACCCAAATTGCTATTTTCCAGCTTTAGTTCTTAATAGGATCTTAATTACTAGTTGTATTAGTTAAATTTTGAAGATACCCATACATAAATCTCTGTGGGAACGATACTCGGTCTTTCCGAATTATTACTACTTCGCAACCCTGCACTTGGGGAGTGAACACCTTTATCCGGGGATTAATGGAGCTTTGTACAATGAAATAAACGTGTTCAATCTGGAGTCCAAGGACTCATCTTTAAGAACATTCTTTCTTCTGGATATTTTTCGATGATCAATTTGAGATCGAATAGGCTATATCGAGCCAAGATCCTTCGAGGATTCAAATTCAATGGACTGGATCGGCCGTTTCTGATGCCTGTAAGTGGCTAAGTATTGGGTCCGATAGGTGCCCATTTATGCCAATTTCTGATAAACGATAGGGATCAATGCCCTGTAAATGTTTAACTCAGCTATTTTGTAGCATGAGAATGTTAAATTTGCCTTTGCGTCAATGAGATCATGGTTAGTTTTACTTGGCATTAGTTGATTTCCGAGCCAACAAGGCACTTCCCAGGATCGAAAATGACTAAGTACTAGACCTATTTACAGTTTGATCGAGGCATTCGGTGAATACTGGCCGTGATCATTCTTAAACAATGATGGATCATGTCCACTAGGATCGCAATGATGTTGGATCCACTTTGGCGTCAGTACGATCGCGTTTTGTTTCTCTTGGCATAAGTCGATTTCTGAGCCGACAGGGCACTTCCCAGGGCTGAAAATGACTAAATATTCAAGAGTCCTGAGATCAGATAACCTCATTGCAGTGCATGATTATGGTGTATCATGTAATGGAGAAGAGAAGCCTCTCTCTTAGGGTCGGTCAAATTCCGCCTGGTTCTTCTTGATTTCGGTCGTTTCCAGCTCTTTCAGAGGGCTTTCCAGAGTTATAAAATTGACTAAGTGTTGATCTTTTTTTTATTAAATCATGGGTTTGGACCATTTATCATCGACTGTTGGAGAATCCGATCTAAGGGATGGATAGATCTCATCGATGTGGGTCTAGGAGAGGCGATTTGATTGGAAGCCGATTTAGATCGAAGGCGGGCCACATCATGGACTGTCCCACCTCCCAACCAGCGTCCAGGCACATGGAGGAGGTGAGTGGGCGCATGTTGAGTGAAAAGTGGGCGCATGTACCCTGGAGGTGGGCACATGTGCCCCCTCCTAGGCGCATGTGTCATAAATTTATAAAAGAGAGAGAAGGAAAAAGTGTCCCGGGCGCATGTCATTTTACACATGCGCCTGGGCCTAGCTGGTGGGCGCATGTGGCCATGAGACTTGATGTATTTTGCATATTTTTCTGCGAAAAAGGATGGGTGTATGTCCCCCTGCACTTGGTGCAATCTACAATTTTCTGGCAAGCAGAAGTTGGCGCATGTCCCTCTGCAAAGTGGTAAAATTCCACTACTTAGAATTATTTCAGGATTTTTCTCCTCTCTCTCCCCTTGTATTTGGTTCTGACGGGGGAAATCCTTTTCCGGCGAGGGATTTCGGTGAGGGAAACTATCCGACAGTAGTGTATTTTTTGTTCCTACGAGAGAAATCCCTTTCTGCGAAAGGATTCCGGCTAGGGATTCCTTTCCGACGAGGGCATTCGGTGAGGGATAATGGAGTGGGTGCATGTTACCTCTTGCGTCGCTCTGAGGTCAAAAGGGGATGATGTCGATAATGGTTATGAGGGGGACTTGCTATTTATAGTAGTGTAATCGGGTTTGGGTTCGATCCAACGGGCATTTCCCAGTGCATATGTTTTCGGGATGATTTCTGGGCGCATGTGCCTGGCGGAAGTGCTGAGTGCAAGGGTCCGGGCGCATGTCATTTTAGGCCGGGCGCATGTCACTTTCCGGTGAGCTTTTCGGGCAGTTTCCTAGAAGTTTCGGATCATTTTGTTTCGAGCACATGTGGTTTTAGGCCGGGCGCATGTCTCTCTTGGAAAATTTCACTTCCCCCACTACTTAGCCAAATTTCAGGTTTCACACTCTACAAGAGAAAAAACAGCTCCCAGACTTAGATTTTTTCAGGATTTGGCTCCGATGGGAGACCTCCAGAGGATAACTACCTTTTCGGGGATCGAAGTCACTAACACTAAGCCACTTTTAAATTGTGATCGACCTACCGAATGAAAGGGATGGGGTGTAGGGGTCCAAATGTTACGAATTTCAGTAGTTCCTTCCTAATTTGGAGCCTCCGGGTTGGCTCTTTATATAGGAACATTGCTTCGAGAAGCGTGCACATAGAAATACGTATTGCAAGAACTTTAAACTTACTAGTTAAGGGTTTTTGGGTGTTCTGAATCATTTGGTGGTAGTACAGATATCCAATTCCGCACTGAAATGCTACCTGTAGGCTTTCAGACCCTTTCGATCAACTCCGGACAAGGACAAAGCGCATTTCGGGGTGCGCAGGTAAAGATATGCACCGCATGATTTTGAAACTTGCAAGTTAAGGGTTTTAGGGCATTCCGGATCATTTAGCGGTTATTCGCATGTCTGGTTTCGCTCTGAAATGTCATTTACGGGTTTTGGTTGTGATTGCGTGGGTTAGGGTTACGCTGGCATTTTTTGGGTATTCTCGATCTCGAAACTGATTTAAATCGTCGTAAATGAACCGTTGGATGTTATTTTACCATGGGTGAGAATTTGAGACCCAACAGTTATTATCAAGGATGTGAAACAACCATCGCATCCCTTCTGTCAACCTCATACCGTATATGTCTTTTAGGGCTATCCATTTCATGTGAGCGCTGTCAATGAATGCAACTTCCCTCCTCCTCGGGTACAATATACCCAGAAACTAGTATTGTTGCCTTGCATTAATCGAAACGTAGAGCTACAAAACACAATAAATTAAAATACAATTATTCCTCTGCATCCTCAGAACAATAGAACGTATATAGACCGATCTTTATACCGAATGAAGTCTTACCACTTTGTATTTCCACAAGCCCTTATTCAACCCGAATCTTGAAGCCATCGCTACAATGTTGTCGTTAAGCTTATTCTTCTTCTCCTCTTCCCTATCCCTATGATTCCCTTTCCCATACCGACGTAATATGGGTAGGTCAATCTCCATTAGTTCTTAATTAAAAATACAATTCTTGTTAATTAATGAATGTAACCAACTAATACGTACAAGCAAGAACTTCATGCATATCGAAAACAAGGCCGACACAAATACACAATTCGGTGGGTAGGCACGAGGATATTTTCACGCTCGCTCAGTCAAGTAATCAATGTACACATCAATGCCCTACGCATTATGCAGAAGGTGTTAGAAAGAATCTAATTCGTAGAAAGGAAATTTAACAAACAGAGGGGTAGGGTACGTACTTCAGAATCAACCCAAAGAGTGAGGATTGTATATACAGTTTAGCCAAAGAATAAACTCATGCTTCCACACCTGCTGCAAGTCCATCAGCTCCACTTTCGTTAGAGAACGATGCAGATTAACAAATCCCTCGGAAGGATCCTCACTCGGACTAGAACGAGGAGCCGTGAATGGGGAGTGTAGATATTTTGATGGGGCTGCATGGCAATAAGGTCTCTGAATCAGAACAACCGGGGTTTTACATTAGTCGATCCCCTGTGGCCTGCATCCTTAGTCTGCTGGACAGGATCCTCGGCCTGTTGGGGTCTTTGTACGGACTATTGGCCATCATCCTCAACCATACATATAGACTATTGGCCAACGTCCTCAATCATACATACAGACTGTTGTATTGCAGCCTCAGTAATATCTACAGAAGGATGCTGATCAGCAGCATCAAGAATATGTACAGAAGGTTGTTGATCAGCCTCCCTAACAGCGATCTCATCAATATCTATAGTACGATGTTGTACAGCAGAGGCTGCAATATCTATAGAATGATGCTGATCGGCCTTCTTAACCGCAACCTCCCTAACAACAGCCTCCATGGATGCAGCCTCCCTAACATCAAGCTTGTCAGATAGCCTCGCGTCCTAAAAGTCCGGTAACCTTGCATCCTTATCCAAGAAGTTGGTGGACATACCAATATCCTGTAAGCAGACCACAAACACAAATTAGACATCCAACACATTACAGTTACCTGTTGAGTATAAAACGAAGCAATTCACATACCTTAATGGCATGAATCTCTGACCTCATGAGCTTTATCTCTTCCCGTAAGGAAGCATTCTCTTTCTTCAGATTCTTCATTTCTTCAGTCATTAACTTTAAAGGCTTGACTACATCTTTCAATTCTTCTATATCTTTTGTTACCCTCTCCAGTTTAAGGTTAAAACCTTTGAGAACTCCTCTCGTTCTTTTCTTTTCACTAAAAACTTTTTCGCAAGTTCCTTAAGTGAAGCAA
Source organism: Liriodendron chinense (assembly GCA_003013855.2). Lineage (NCBI taxonomy): Eukaryota > Viridiplantae > Streptophyta > Magnoliopsida > Magnoliales > Magnoliaceae > Liriodendron > Liriodendron chinense. The sequence continues at coordinate 12,026,855 of ML058384.1, read as the reverse complement.
CCATTTCTGCCTCAAGTCTCGAGGTTCCCTTAGCAGCCTCACTCTCTTCCTCTCTCTCTTTCTTTATTCCTTCACTCCCCTCTAAGTATAGTATTTTTTCAACTGCCTTCCTTGCTTCCAACCTCCTCCTTTCTACATATTTCTGGACAACCTTATCAACAAAATTTCTCTATCAACATAGGTATGACCATATTCTCATGAACTTCATATCCCAGGGATTGAAGCACTGCAGTCCCTTTCTCCTTTATTGTCAGTGTCAGCTCAGGTGAAATCATCACATAGAGGAGCAATAATCTCTTATTAGTTACAATATATAATCATAAAACAACCATATCACGCAATGATAACTCGTCACCCTTACTGGGACAGTCGTGAAAACTGGTGAGATCGATTCATAACGGCCTTTTTTGTATGGATTCCAGTTTAAGATTCTAGGAATCCGGATAGGGGAACTTCTCTAGACCTATCCAGTATAACCCTTAACAGATAATTGTGGAAATCTCTTATATGCTCATATCTGTTCAACCAACAATGCCGCACATTAAGCATCTGTTAGTACATGACTTGAAATTTTCAATAAGAAGAATCAAGTATTATACTCTTGATGAAAAATCAATATGTTATTTGTAAAGCGTAGGAGAGCATCCACATATGTTGTATGGTGAAGGGTAGTTTCCATCCTTGTCACGATTCCCAATGGCACAATTAACAGCATCCTTCAAATATTCATAACCCACGGTGCCCCATGGATATGCATTGAACTCCTCTAGGTTATTAACCATTTCGATATACTTATTCACGCATCCATTTTTCTGTGGAGTTCCAACAATGAGATTCTCGACACAAATTAGGAGAGCTAGCTTAACTGCATCCTCATGGTTACTGTTGAAACATAGGGGCCTTTGTGTAAGAAATCTATTGGGGGTTTTATGTTATGTTTCCTACTCTTAGGCAGTTAGTTATAAAAAGGCAAATAAGCCCTGTTTAAATAAAACTTAGAGGATTAGGGTTAGTAGACCTAATCACTCTTCTCCTCTCTCTCAAAAACCTCTCTCCATGCAAGTCTTCATGGTATTAAAGCCTTAAAGATTTCTTCTTTAGATCTTGTGGACCCCACCCCACCTCGACGGTGCTCCTTCTTCCAACCATACCTATTCGAAGACCCTACAGACGTCCGTGTCTCACAGCCACACCCCATAGGAGGCCACAACACCTCCTGAGGGTGGCAGGGGCGCCGGAACCAAGAACCGACGCCGGTAGGGGCGCCGGAAACAAGAACCGACGTCGGTAGGGCCGTCGAAACCAAGATCCGACGCCACCAAGGCTGTCGGACTCCAGATCCAACCCCACCAGGGCCGTCGGACCCCTCTTCCGACGCCGGCAAGGTCGCCGGAGTTCAAATCCGTCGCCACCAGGGCCGTTGGACCTCTCTTCTGACACCAGCAGGGTCGCCAGAGTTCAGATCCGACGCCACCAGGGCCGTCGGACTTCTCTTCTGACGTCGGCATAGTTGCCGGAGTTCAGCTCTGACGACACCAGGTCCACTGGACCCCTTGCATGACGTCTACCAGGTCGTCGGACGTGTGATTTGATGTTAGAGCTGTTTCATGGCCCTCTTCGAAATGATTGAAGCCTCTTTGATCATCTGGTATTAAGTTTTTTCTCCTTTCCTTTCCAAGAGATCGTTGCAACTATGGACTTAAAATCTTCTGAGTGCCCACTCTCTATTTCTTCTACCAAATTCAATGGAAAAAAAATTTGTTGTGGTCCCGAGTAGTCCGAATGTATGTTGTTGGAAAAGAAAATTTTGAATATCTCATGGGTGCAAATAAGAAACGTATAGACCCTACAAAAATTGATGCATGAGAGTCTGCAAACGCCATTGTAATGGGCTGGTTATTAAATTCTATGGAACAACATATTGCCTCTGCTTATTTCTTTTATGAAAGTGCCGCAGCTTTGTGGACTGCACTCCAAAAATCATGTGGAACAACCTCAAATGAACCTCGCATTTTTCAGTTGACAACAGAACTTTACTCACTACCTCAAAATAATATGTCCATCACTGAGTACTTTGGGGCCTTATAGAGCAGATGGGAAGAGTTAAGTTACTTGCAGCCATTAAGTGAACTACCAAATAGTAGCAGTGCTGAAGACAAAGCTAAAACTTACAAGTTTCTCGCTGAACTAAATGCAGACTACGAGTCCCTACGTACCCAACTGGTTGCTACGATTCCATTTCCATCGCTTGAGACAGTTTACTCCATTGTTCATACTGAGGAGGCTCGTCGTCAAGTGATGACCATGCCTATTACTTTATCATCTCCTGCACAAGAGCGAGCAGTTTTTACATCTTCCACTACTTCACTTAATGGACGAGGTAGCCGTTTTGATTCACGTGGCAGTTCCTCAGTTCGTGGTCGAGGACGTGGACATGGAGGTTCGCATTACTTCTGTACTCACTGCAACCGCTCAGGGCATTCAGTGGAACGATGCTTCAAAATACATGGTTATCCCTCAGCACATGCTGCCACGATAGATGTGAGGAACAACCTATGGATAATGTCAAAATCCATGATACTTCTCCTTCTGAGTCTACATTGATGACCAGAGCAGAAGTTATGGAACTCCTGAGATCGCTGCAGCCTCCTACATCCGCTACGCCTTCCGCTGATCTACAGCCCTCATCTACTTCCTTCGCTGTAACCACAGGTACTGCCTTGCATGCTTCTTCAACTCCATCCACTTGGATCATCGATTCTAGGGTTTCTGATCATATGACTGGTATGCGTCACTTCCTTACATCTTCTACTGTTACATCCTGCTCTCGGTTTGTTCGTCTTGCTAATGGTAGCACCACTCTTGTACAGTCTATTGGCTCTGTTCGTGTATCCTCTCTTACTCTCCCAAATATCCTGTATATTTCAAAATTTCATGCGAATTTAATTTCTGTCAGTAGTCTCACCCGTGCTCTAAACTGTAATATAATTTTTTCTCCTAAATCTTGTATGTTTCAGGAATTGAGTATGAGGAGGATTATTGGTACAAGATTTGAACGAGATGGTCTTTACTTTCTACACCAAGGGGAGTTACTGACGGCATTCACTAATAGTAGTAGTGGCTCTTGTCTTTCTGTTGATACTGCTGCTCCAATTACTGCTTCAAATAATGAGTCTGTAAGCTTGTGGCATGCTCGATTGGGCCATGTTCCACGTCGTGTCTTGAACTTGATTATTTCAAATTTAAATAAAAGTAATGATATTATTGGTTGTGAAGTGTGTCAAGTTAGCAAACACATTCGTAGTTCATTCCCTATTGTTGAACATATAAGTATCAAAGCATTTGAACTTGTTCACTCTAACATATGGGGACCTGGTCCCGTAGCCTCGTTTGATGGGTTCAAATACTTTGTTACTTTCATCGATGATTTCTCTCAAGTAACATGGGTATATCTTATGCGTCGACGAGATGAATTATTCTCATTATTTCAAACATTTCACAAGCTGGTGAAAAATCAATATGATTGTTCTATTCAGACCTTGTGGTCTGATAATGGAGGGGAATATTCATCCAAGTCCTTTACAAATTATCTCCAAGATAATGGCATCATTCATCAACTTTCCTGCGTGTATACTCCTCAACAAAATGGGGTTTCCGAGCGAAAAAATCTTCATTTATTAGAATTTACACGTTCTCTATTACTAGGGATGGATGTTCCCAAATCATATTGTTCTGCAGCAGTTCTGACGACTTGTTTCTTGATTAATTGGTTTCCTACCCGTGTCCTTCAAGGGAAAATCCCAAATGCATATCCTGGTTCCATCCTCACCATTATTCCATATTATCCCCCGTGTGTTTGGGTGTGTTTGTTTTGTCCATAACTCTAGTCCTTCCAGAGACAAACTTGACTGCAGAACAATTAAATGCATCTTCATTGGATATTCTATGCAACATAAGGGGTATAGGTGCTATGATCCCACATGCAAGAAGCTCTACGTTTCCATGGATGTCACCTTTCTTGAGAATCGTGCTTTCTACAGTGTTAATGTCGAACTTGGCTCCTTACCTACTCTTCCATTACCTGCATTGGTCACTCTGCCAGCTACTAGTGAACTGAAGAAACTCACTACCTATGTTCGTCAGCGGGTAAAACCAACTCAACTTCAATCCGTGGCAATGGATCTGACTCTGAGCTCAGGTACCTCTTCCTCTCCTGTTACAACTCACACTCGTAGTCATCACCCTGTTTTACATTCTATCTCCATTTTTTTGTGTTATGAGTCCCTGTCACCATCCTATTGTTCCTTCTTAGCAGCTATATCTTCTCATACTATTCCCAGATCTGTTCATGATGCTTTGGCAGTATCATCTTGGAAACAAGCTATGGAAGCCGAGATGACAACTCTACACAAAAGTGGTACATGGGATGTTATCTCTCTACCTCCTGGAAAGAAGACAGTCGGTTGTAAATGGGTCTTCTCCATCAAATATCGTGCAGATGGTACTGTAGAAAGATACAAAGCTCGACTGGTGGCTAAGGGCTACACTCAACTTTTCAGAGTTGATTATATTGAGACATTTTCTCCTGTGGCAAAACTTAATTCTGTTCGTCTCATCCTTTCTCTGGCTGCTAACCTGGATTGGCCTCTGTTCCAATTGGATGTCAAGAATGCCTTTTTGAATGGTGATCTAACTGAGGAAGTGTATATGGACCTTCCCCCTGGTTTTCAGCTTAAGGGGGAGTCAGGAAAGGTGTGTAAGATTAAAAAAAAAAAAAAGCTTTGTATGGTTTAAAACAGTCTCCCAGAGCTTAGTTTGTAAAATTTGGTTCCGTCATTCTCTCCTTTGGATTCAAGCGCTACCAAACAGATCATACAGTGTTCATTCATTCTCGCCCAAAGGGAAGAACTATTCTGCTTGTGTATGTGGACGACATTGTCCTCACTGGTGATGACTTGGAATTCATCCAACAAACCAAACATTGACTAAGCAAGGAGTTTGAAATGAAGGACTTGCGTTGTTTGCGATATTTTCTGGGAATTGAGGTGGCCCGCTCATCAAAGGGTATCTTCATTTCTCAAAGAAAATATACCCTTGATCTTCTCAAGGAGACAGGAAATTTGGGTTCACGACCAGCGCCTTCCCCCATGGAGCAGAAACACTCTCTGCATGCAGACATAGGTGACAAGCTTGAAGACACAGGCATGTATCAGAGACTAGTTGGAAAATTGATTTACTTAACAATCACAAGGTCAAATATTACTCAAGCAGTGAGTATTGTTAGTCGATACATGCATTCTCCCAGGAAGCCTCACTTGGAGGCGGTTCATCATATCCTGAGATACTTAAAGACGTGTCCAGGTCGAGGAATTTTATACAAGAATCATGGGCACGTGAATATATGTGGTTTCTCAGATGCGGATTGGGCAGGTTGTTCTACAGATAGAAAATCTACATCTGGGTATTATACTTTTGTGGGAGAAAACCTGGTGACTTGGAGAAGTAAGAAACAACCTGTGGTCTCCAAATCAAGTGTAGAGGCACAGTACAGAGCTTTTGCTCATGGGACATGCGAGCTGCTTTGGTTAAAGTCCATCATGAAAGAGTTAGGTTTATTCTCTGACTCAACCATTCCTCTCTATTGTGACAACCAAGCAGCCATTCATATCGCTTCAGACTCAGTCTTTCATGAGAGGACTAAACATATTGAGGTTGATATCCACTTCGTTAGAGAGAAGATTGCTTCAGGAGAACTTTTCACACCCTTCGTTCGCTCTTCAGATCAGTTGGCAAATATATTTACAAAGGCTCTAAATTCCACTACTCTTCGTGAGATTTCTAGCAAGTTAGCCATTATAGATATTCACACACCAACTTGAGGGGGAGTGTTGAAACATAGGGGCCTTTGTGTAAGAAATCTATTGGGGGTTTTATGTTATGTTTCCTATTCTTAGGCAGTTAGTTGTAAAAAGGAAAATAAGTCCTATTTAAATAAAACTTGGAGGATTAGGTTAGTAGACCTAATCACTCTTCTTCTCTCTCAAAAACCTCTCTTCATGAAAGTCTTCAGTTACCTTTCCCGCGGAGTGAGAGAAAGGTTGTCTCTAAGTCTTGTTTTCTCACCAAACCCTTCTTCAGATATGTCTCTCTGATTCCTTTCATCTTTTTCTTCTTTTGTATTTTTTCACCATTTTGAGATTGAATTGGTCAAACAAGGCCAATCTCAATCCCATAATGAGGGCAAAGTCCATCTCAGTAAATTTCATTGTGGTGCCCTGTACCTCAAATGTCAGATCACCAACGTGCCTTTGCATAAGGCAATGGATTATTTGAGCGTAAGCCATTCACCCACTCACAGAAAAATCTAAGAGATATCCAAAACACGTCTTTCTGAACATCTCTTTTCTAGTCGGTGTCTTGTTAAAATCATCCAAAAGGTAATCCTTCAAAAACTTAACTGAACACTTCGGTGACACAACAGGCTGCTCATAATCTAAGCAAGTCATCCTTTTTTGAAGATTTTGAACTGCAAGATAATAAAGGATGAAGTTGTCATAAATTGTCTAAACATTTTAGCACCCAAACCCTTGCAAACAGTTCAGAGTCGTGATAGACATCCATAAAGGTCGTGATTATCATGTTCTAGGGGTTGGGATAGACATTTCAAGCATAATACATTCAAGGGTAGTGATAGTCATCCATAAAGGGTTTTGACTGTCATGTTCTACGGGTCGGGATAGACATTCCAAGCATAATACAGTCCAGGGTCGTGATAGCCATCCACAAAGGGTTATGACTGTTATGTGGTAGGGGTCAGGATAGATAGTCCAAGCATAATACAGTCCAAGGTCGTAATAGTCATCCACAATAGGTCATAACTATCATGTAGTAGGGGTCAGGATAGACAGTCCAAGCATAATACATCTAGGGTTGTGATAGTCATCCACAATAGGTCATAACTATCATGTAGTAGGGGTCAGGATAGACAGTCCAAGCATAATACAGTCCAGGGTCATGATAGTCATTCACAAAGGGTCGTGACTGTCATGTAGTAGGGATCGGGATAGACAGTTCAAGCATAATACAGTCCAAGGTCGTGATAATCATCCACAACAGGTCGTGACTATCATGTAGTAGGGATCAGGATAGATAATCTAAGTATAATACAGTTCAGGGTCATGACTGTCATGTAGTAGGGGTCAGGATAGACAGTCCAAGCATAATAAAGTTCAGGGTCGTGATGGCCATACACAAAGGGTCGTGATAGCCATCCAAAAAGGGTCAGGATAGACAGCACATACATTTTAATACTCAAACCCTTGTATAATACAGTTCAGGTTCGTGATTGGTATCCACAAAGGGTCGTGATGGACATCCACAAATGGTCGAGGTCCTTAGCTTATTATTACAACCACGCTCATTGGCGTATGCCAATCTCGATCGCACCACATCTTGACATCTTGAAAGCCAAAGAGACAAGAATGTTGAGAGAAAAAAAACATCTACTAACCTTGCGGCACCATTTCTCTTGATTTCGGCAGTACACAAAGGAAGACCGAAGTTAGAGAAGATTCGTCGAAGGTCGGTTGGAGAATATGCACCAAAAAAAGTGGTGGTGCATCCCAAAGAAGAAAGAAATGAAAATGGGGTCGAGTTCGAGATTGTAGTTGAGGTAGAGATCGTGTTTGGGAGTAATACTCCATTCGTATAATCAGATTGATCCTTATATTCAGCTTTTTGTTCGATCTAATCCGTTCATTCTCTCTAGAATTTGGAGTAATGTAATTATTCAAATGATGACCGAAAGATTTCTATCAGGTTATCCTCAACATAATAAAGAAAATCATATCGTTTTAAAAACCGTTTACCCTTTTCCATCATTGTGGGTAATCAATAACTTAAAAATCGTTAATCCAACACTAATTCAACATACATAAGCCACAAACATTATGAACATATTAGATCTACCAGTAGATGGCCCACTAAATCAAATGGATATAGAAATCGGATGGGAAAAGCCAACTGCCATAACTTCTGATGATTTGATTTATTTTTTCGTTGATCCTAGGGGCGAACCATAACAATAAATACTATATTATGTGGGGCCCGTAGTGATGTTTATATGTCATCCAACCCATTCATAGTAACAAAGATACATGGGTAAAAAAAAAAAAAAAAACAAATATCATATTTATCCAAATGGTTTGAGGCCACCAATAACTTTTCAATGGTCTCAGATATATCACCCTATTTCTTGTGGTGCGATCCACTTCCTTGACCCGATTTTTTACCAATATGTATTATAACTAGCTTTTGAAATGAAAGGAAGATATGGATCAATATCTGCCTCACAATGGGCCCCACTTTAACTTTCTTTCTATCCAGTTCAATTCACCTTCCACGCATTAATAACTGTCAGGCACAAGGCTCAATACATAAGGGTATTTTCGTCCACAGCAAAGTTTAAAAAGTGTCAGGGAGCTAGTCAAGGGAAATAGTTTTAGCAAGAACAAGCGGAGAATTTAGCCGTACAAGGGGGTCCGTACGGTTAAAATCCCTGTATAAAAAGTATTACATGTTGACTCTCCTTCTCTTCATAGAAGGTGTAGAGATATCTTGGGTGAGGCATCCTTTGATGGGTAGGATACTACCACTAAAAGATCTATAAATATTGGTCCTAACCCATACTCATTGCTATGCAAGTCTTTCCCCACCAGAGAGTGCAAAAAAGTGCAGAACAAAAAAAGATTCAAACCGGGTGTCTATCATCTTTTCTTCATCAGGCTTCTAGGTTCATAAATGGTGGAGTATGTGGGTATGTATGATTTTTTCTTTCCACATGATCGGTGTCAGGATCCCACGTGTAAAAGTATAATAAATGTGCCATGCAACTATTGGTTGCCCACAATTCTCAATAATCAATTGTTAGGAGATTCTAAGTATCTGATCAAATTCAAATAAAATGAACTTTCGAAGTTGCTAGAATTTATTTATCATTAATTTGAATTGATCCTCATTATAATCCCACATTTAATTACCTTCACTTGCAAAGAATTACTAAATTATAATTTTAAGCATCCCAAACATTCAAAATTGACCGCTTTCATAAAATGTGATTCAAACAGTTAATAAAACATAAAACGCCAGACAGATTTTTCTTAAATCTTGAACTTATTATTTTTCAATTGTGTAAATTTATAATTAAGAAATTCTTGCATGCCAAGTGGACATTGAAGAGAAGAAGCGGTTGCGAATGCTGTCTCTGAATACTTCAACCATCAGTCTCTTCTTTATTTTAAATTTGAATCCACGAGACATGACACTAGACACTTGTCAACCAATAGGCACATGGCATCCATATGTCATCCACACGTACTCATACTCATTGTCACATGGGCATGCCACGTATCATCCACATGTACAACACAGTGTCAAGGTGAATGTCAAATGGCATACATGTGCATTCACATGTGTGGTGGCTTTAAACCAATAGTGTAAAAATGCTTTTAGAGGGATTTAAACCGTGAATGTATATAGAAAAACTAAGCCTCTTAAGGCAAGCAACACCGTCATGTTTAAAATTAAAAATATTTTCAAAATTGAATATGCCATCCTTGTATTTTTAGAAAACTTCAGAATAACCATTTGAACTTGAAAATACCTAAAAATCCCTCATTATGTTGGAAATCATTTTTAAATCAGATTGTACAACTTATACATAAAATGAAGGTATTTTGAGGATATGAACCTTCCTTTAATAAAAAGTAAATCACGGTCTACCGAGGTACCATGGTGCTTGGTAGTAGTTACTTTGGAGTAAGGACCGATTTAGTAAATCAAATATACCTTATAAGTTTACTTTCAAATACTGATTTAGTAAATCAAATATACCTTATAAATTTACTTTCAAATACTGATTTAGTAAATCAAATATACCGTACATTTATACTTTCAAATACTTGAAGTTTATTTAGAGCGGGCACTATTTTGACCTTTATTTACATCTAATTTTTCTGAGAATTGTTTAGGATAAATTCTATTTTTATTTAAAAGTGATTGTACTTCCACACTTATATAGGTGAATCTATTAAGAATATCAGACAACTTTAATACACGAACACTTATATTTAAATTAATTAAAATATATACTCAACTTGTTTTTTTTTTTTTACTACTATTTCAAGCACCGGGGTATATACTTTAATCCTACGCTGGCAAGTCACATTTGTAACCTACTATTGTTCATTGAAATCTAGTCTCACGTTACAAGACCTAGGTTGAGTTACAAGACCTAGGTTGAGTTTATGTCTAATGTTACTTGAACCGTGGGCTTTAAGTCCCTCACAAGGTCTTTTGTAAGTGGGTTTGCTAAATTTTAGCTTGATAAAATAAAATTGGTATTAGTCACTCAATCTTCAAGTAATTGTATCATATTGCTATGCCTTAATTTGATATATATGGATTTCCCATTATACCCTTAATGCTCTTTAAGAAGTGTTGCCTCACTATCACAATATGAAAAAGTTAGTGGTGTCGGCTTAAGCTAAAGTGATATTTTTTGTAGTAAATTTCCTTGGCCACTCTACTTCTTTACCTTACTATGTTTTAGGAGAAATGTTGTGTAGTTAAAGAACATATTTATAAGATGAGCGTAGCCAAAATGAGGATACTAAGATGGATGAATGAAAAAAAAAAAACCAATAGAAATAGAAATGAATGTAAAAAAGACCAACTGCTATCTATTCCATACAGGAGCAAGTTTGTTCAAGTTAAAGGCACTAGGGGTTGGTTTCATGCGATGTAATTACTAGTACTTTAAACTAAATAAGTAATAATTATTTACTTACACCCACACCTTTAGGATAGTGGTAGACTGAGGGAAGATAACCTCGTTTCAATAATGAGGTTCTGGAATTGATTCCCACTGCGGGGGTAGCTAACATTTGAGTGTGACAAACAGCATGGGTGTGTGTACTAATAGTGGGATGTGTGTACTAACCCAAATATATAAAAATAAAAAATTTTAAAAAAAATAATTATTATTTACTTTGGTATTTCTTCCAATGAGATTTGACCCGCATGGTCTCTCAAAAGATGACCTTGATTCATGTGACGCGTGTGGCAAAACTTTATGGACCCCATCATGATGTATGTGTTTTATCCACATTGTCCATTCATTTTGCCATTTCATTTTAGGACATGAGCCCAAAAATGGGACAGATCCAAAGCTCAAGTGGACCACACCAAAGGAAATAGTGAGAATAATGATTCCCACCATTGACCTCACTATTTTTTGTGCACAGCTTTTCTTTAAACACATTTTCTGTCTGGCCATTGGCGGACCGGTCGGCCGACCGGTTTGAGACCCTATCCGACCGGTCATGACCGGTCGGCACTAGCTGTTTTTTAACCATTTTATGTCCGTTTGGACTTTCTTTATAAAAAGGCTTGGGTCAATTTTAGACATGAGTAGAGGGATTTTGAGAGGATTGAAGCCACCATTATTGGAGATCAATAGAGGCTCAATCTCTAACCATTGCAAGGCAACTTCCTTATGATTTCACATAAGAATGAAACATTCCAAGCTCATATAGAAGATGACCTTCAACCTCTCTTGATCTCTAGAGCTTAAATCTTTCTTGATAGTCAAAACCATATCCAAAGCTCTAAGATGAGATCGTTGTAGGTAAGCAACTCTAGGCAACCCATTCCCATTAGTTGTAGAGTTCTCAAACCTACTCTCATATCACCTTGGGCATCTCAAGGGCATCACATGCAAGGTGTTTGATCAAGTGCAGCTGAGGCATTGACGACCTAGCGGCAACACGATAAGGGGAGCAAGGGAAGCTGATTGAAACATGGGAGAGCGGAGATCAAGCAACCCAAAGTGGCGTTGAACAAGAGTCTACTCCACTCCCAGTTCAAGTACTCAACCCCATTAAGCACACCGACATTCACTATCGAAAGTTTTAAATGAGATTTACCTCTCAACCTTTACACGGAGGTTTTATCAGTTCACCTCTCAACCATAAATAGAGTTTTGAACAAGGCTAACTCTCAACCCAAATGTTGGATCTGCCTCATTTTGGGATCAAGCCCTAAAATGACACGAGAAAATGAATGGAAAGCTTAGATATAATACATACATCATGGTGTGGTCCACGGAATATTTTGCTTTTAGAGAGTTGGGTTTTACTTTTGCCCAAAAACCAAGGTGAAATTTCACCCATATTCCAAACAGATTGTATTTACACTAATTCAAACAGGCCTAGAAGGACAGAAATGTCTGAAAAGGACATGGAGGATGTAATAAGAAGTCTTTTTTTATAACCTTTTTTTTTTCTTTCACACATACATTCACACTAGTATCAAACTCGATCCAATGAGTTCAGTATCAAACCAAGACGTGTACTATCAAGCCGGGTCAATGGCCCGTTGGGTCGACCCAACCCATTAACACTCTTTTAAGCAAAGTTTCATTGTGCATCATATACATCACGCCAGCTAACCTTATAAAAACACTTTGATGATTTGAGTACATTGTAATACTTTTGTATGGAGCAAGGCTCCTATCTAGTATAAAGAAAAACGACAGGGAACTAAAGAAAGAAAAAGTGCCCTTGCGGAGCGACTAAAATTATCTCTGTTACTCACCTAGCTTTTAATGCGTACATGTAGGCAAATACAAAATCCACCATTCACCTGTTGTGACCTAGCCGGGAAAAAGCCAGATGCCAAGGATCTCATCAGTCAGTTGATCGTAGCCATTGATTGGTTATGCCTGTTGAACGTCAACGGTCAGCTAGAATTTTTCCTGAACGTTCACTTGTATCAGTTATTAAGATCACGCAAGCCCGATCTATGGGATGGATGGATAGATGAGTGGTCCAAATCTCATACGTGTGTGGAGCGTTTGTAGGTATTGAATGCTCGTCAAGTAACTATAGGTGACATGGATAGTACCGGATCCTGTCTCTAAAGCCAAGGAAATAAAGGAAAAAGGCAGAAACATTGTAGTCCTTGGATACAAGGAAGAATAAAGTGCTTGAAGGGAGAGAGCGAGGAATGCTAACCGCACTCGCACGTGTGATATGCACGTGGCTGCCATGGAACTCGTGTTTGTGACGTATGCCCATTCTTTTTTTCTTTTTCTTTTTGGGTTTAGTTCATACATACCACTGTTACTACGTACACTCACTCATTCTGTTAGTAACCCTCCAATGTTAGCCACCCCACGATTGTAAGGTATGCTCATTCATAAGATGAGCACGTCATGAGTATACAGAAGGTGTGACAAAGCTGATCATTGCCTGTCTTATTGATAAATACATTGAATCCACAAGATTTCTAGAACTCCTCAACTAGACTTTTTGGACTTCAAGAATTAATTTCTAAAAAATTTGTTATAATTGATTGAATATCAAATAGTGAGATTAGAATACTTTAATTAAGAAATTAAACCCTAGATAAAAGTTTCAACCTTCGACTCAAACCAAAACACTTAAAAAAACATAACTTACTGTAAATACTATACTTACTATTTATAGAAGTCTCTCAATCTTATTAGAGCTTATGATTTTTGGCAAAAAATAAAAAGTTTTCAAATGGTCCCAATCATATTGTTCTACGAATTATTCTAACCCTTTTTTATTTTGGGCACGACTCTGAAAACCCTATGCATTAAAAGATATCATCGAAACAAAACTTATTATAAATAGTAAAATTGTAATAAAACTAATCTAATGACCGTTGATTTGGTTGAATCTCGCAATTTCGACATAGGAAACCTGGAATAGCTAGTTTGGTTGGCTAAAGTAGCTCGAGCTACTCCAAAATCATACATTATACACCTGGTAACTAATTCTGAATCGTGAGATATGATTGTTTTACCATTCTGATGGCCTGAACCGCTTTCGACTTTGACCGATCTTCTTGTGGTCCATCTGGCCATGAAATAGTCTGTAACCCACCCTACATCAGTATACTACAGGAGACAAAATGGGGCCAGTCAGCTCATAGGCAGGTAAGATGTGTATGTTAAATATGGACCATTGTCCTTTCTGTAATCTTACGGTCCATTTTCACAACCGATTGTAGCCCAGCTGATGAATGGACCAGTCTGATTTTCGGGGCAGAGAATGCTCATAGAAGATTTTACCTGATGAATGGCCCAGATATCAGTCACGCGTGTATGTTGCTCATCCATCTCATGAAAACGAGTGCACTTGATTTTCGTATGCTCACCTCCTATCGGATGTTTGCTGCTGCGATACACCTCGACGTACTGTTAGTTTAAGTTTCGTGATCCAAACCGTTTAGATCATGGGCCTCATGTGGACGGAGATGCCCAACAACAAAACTCGAAGGTTTTAATAATTTCATCATTGAACTCTTTTCCGTTCAATATGGATCGTCTATTTAATGATTTTTTAGTGGGCCATTTGTTTTAAGTTTAGGATCATCTGACCTTGAAGATTTTGGAGTCGGCCAACCTGATGAAAGGTCTGGATCTCGCTCATATGTTCTACATAGGCATGCGTGGGAGACATGCATGGCTGTGTTTGGAAATGGGTGCCGGCAAGGGACTCGGTTTGGGTACTACCCCGGCCCGGACCCGAGCTCGCACGGGCAGGGGCTCTGAATAGCCACCGTGATGTATGGGCTTTATCTACACCGTCCATCCATTATGCTTTATTATTTAAGTGTATAAGCCATAAATAAGGCAGATCCAATGCTCAAGTCGACCATAGAGGAGATTAAACACCAACCGTTGAAAACATCTTGGTGACCATAGAAGTTTCGGATCAAACTGATATTTCTGATACCCTTTCATCTCAGGTTTATGTAATCTTATGAGAAGGATGGATGGCAAATAAACATCACGGTGGGCCCTAGGAAGATTTCAACGGTGGGCGTCATTATGGCCGCTGCTTCCTGTGGGCGGTCCACTTCTTCCTTGGATCTACCTCATTTTTGGACTTAAATTTAAAATAATATAGAAAAATGAATGGACGGTGTCGATTAAACACATACATCATGGTGGCCACTCTTGGGACTGGCCGGGTAGTACCCAATTCGCGTGTCCCGGCAAGCAGCATTTCTCACTTCTACTCAGAGAACTCAGTCATGGGTGCTCGCGCGAGTATGATTTCAAATGTACTCACCCATACATGCCGATGTGATATGTCTGTGTGAGATCTAGTACCTTTATCAGGCGGGACCCACAGGCAATGTGCCACTGTACGGAAATCAAGCAAGTCCATGCATCAGGTGGACTGGAATCGTCTACAACAACAGTTTTATGCAGCTGTAAAATGTCCAAGTTCTGGGGGCTCATCATGTTGTATACGTGAAATCCACTCCATGCATCGAGTGATAAGAATTATTTTCACAGCACATACAAAAGATCATGAGGGATAGAAAATCCAAGAGGGCAACATCATTAAGAGTAATTTAAAATTTTCTCCTAAAACTTCTAGTGCTCCACATGGTGTGGCCCACTCTGAGTTTTGGATGAGGCTGATTTTTGTTCGGTCTCTTCATCGCACTGAGTTACACCTGATTAACGGGTTTGATGAAAGATAAACTTCATGTTGGCCCCAATCACAAGCAAATGGTTCGCATCCCATCCACTTTCTTCCTTGTGGTGTGGGCCACCTGAGCTTCGAATCGAGGTTAGCACATGATGGACGGAGTGGATTTCACACATACAGCATGGTGGGCCCCATGTTCTCGAAGATTCCGGTGCGCACCAGATGGCCTGAACGTGGACTGTTGGTCAAAGTCCATTTTCATTCTAATTATGAGGGGACCATCCTATTATTTTGTATAACAGAACATATGTACGGTGGGGCCCACCAAGAAAACGTCCACGATCTCGCAATTTGGAGAGTAGGATTCCATGCATCAACAAGGCTGTTGGAGTATGCTTTTATATATTCCTTCCACATGAATAAAGGTTGCACCGGAGTTGGAGTAACTGACGGTTCTCCACCATGGAAGGATCATCAAGATCTCATACGAAATTTGGAGACGAACAAAGCTCCCTCTTCGATCAGTTTGAACGGCTCTCCTTTGAGATCCAGCTCAATCAGGCCATACTGGGAAGGAGCTCCTCCGAGCCAAATATGGCTCGTTTTCAGGCCCCACCTCCCCCACCACCACCACAACCACTCCATCACCAGCAACAATGGCGATCAAAGCTGTTCAAGACATTCAAGAAGCTTCTAAGACCAGTGTTCACCAAAAAATCACAAAGATCGAAAAACCCAAATGCAAGTAGCCTGCATGATTGCAAGGCATTTAGCCGATCTTTATCACGCTTGAATTTTGAGGTTATGTATTAAATCACTTCATTTGTTAAGCTTGTTTTTACGTTATGTTTATGAGGTTTTGTAATGCACGTTCACCTCTCAACATGCCTACCTACGTTCAGGCCCATGTGCACCCAAGCCATTGATCAGGTGGGTAAACATGAAAAATCGACTCAAAACCCAGTTGAGTTGCCTCGGAAACTCGGGTGAGTTTCTCGAAAACTTCTTCCAGTATTCCTGAGATTTTCCAGTGTTATTTAATATTTAAAAAGTACAAATGATACATAAATAATGTGGGGTTGTGCCAAGTGGAGTCGAGTTTTTCCAGTTTTTGTGAGTTGTGCTGAGTTTTTATTCGAAGCGTGTCAAGTTTTCGGCCACTTTTGAATCTTGATGCGGTAATGATGAGATTGAGTTTTTCAGTCTTGATGAAATCTGGTCGAGGTGAGTCAACTCGGGCAAGTGGAGTCAAGTTTTTCTAAAGGTTTTAGACTCTGGTGTGGATGATCATGCCCAAAAATGGAGCCAGCCCTACCCATCAAGTGGGCCCCACTAGTACGTTCAACGTGAAAAGTTGCCCATTCATTTTCCTTTGCCTTCCGCCTTTTCTTGGATGAATGGAGCCAACGTGATGATTGGAGAGGGCTGGTTCTTGGGCCTACCTGATGGCAGTAAGGTTGTCTCAATTCAGCTCATCTTAATTGGCACGTGTGCCTGCATGTAGGTGTGCATGGAGATTTTGGTAAGCGAATAGCAAGCGTCTGTGTTTATACTGTGTGAGGACGTGCTTATGTTTTTAAATATTTACTTTTTATGTATGTCTTGTAATCTACTTTCGGAGATAAAATGGCTTATATCTCTTGTAAAATGATAAAGCCTGGATTACATGTATTTAAGGCTATGTTTGAATGCGCAAGTGAACTAAGGTGCCGTTTGGTAAATTGAAAAATAAGGTCTGAAAATTAGGGCGTTTGCTAAAACTTAATTTCACGACTTATCATTTAAAAATCATATTTTCAGTGATTATAGTAATTCAGACCGTCTGGTAATTAAAAAAATTGAAGTGCTTAATTGGAAAAATCACTTAAATTAAGTGGATTATTTTTAGCCATAACAATTTGACTTAAAACTTATAGCTGAATGCGGCAAGTGGTTCCTCTTTAAATTTTTATATAAAAATTGACAAAAGTATCCCTATTAACATTTAATAATGACAAAGATTACCCTTCTTTGTTTACTTTCCTATCTATGACACCATCCCCCGCAAGTACTTGAAGTCACCAAATTTTATAAGCCCCAGCATAATGCATGTATTATATCTACATACTCTATCCATTTGGAGAGATCATTTTAAGGCATGAGCCCAAAAATGAGACAGGTCCAAACCTCAGGTGGACCACACCACTGAAAGCAATGGGGACAATGATGCCCACCATTAAAACCTTCCTAGGGCCCACCATGATGTTTATTTACCATTAACCCTGTTCATAAGAACACAAAGACCTGGATTAAGGGAAAACACAAATATTAGCTTGATTCGAAACTTTTGTGGCCGCAATAAGTTTTTAATGGTAGTTTTCAGACAAATTACCAAACATATTTTTCAGTTCTTATAAGTACTTAAATTCAGCACTTTAAGTTCTCAGTACTTAAATTAATTTTCAGGCTTAATTTTTCAGTTTACCAAACAGCACTTAGTGTTGAAAACTTAAAGTGTTGAATTTTAGTACTTATAAGTACTGAAAAATCCGTTTGGTAATTTGTCCGAAAAAAAGTCCTAATATCTGAAATTAAGTAATTTTTCGCAATTTTTCGCAGAAAAACTGTTTGGTAAACACAAATCATAAATGTCTAAAATTAACAATTTGTCATATTTGCCCTTACTGTTTCAATTTATATCTACTATAGAGTATGGGACAAAGCACGTGATTATCATGTCGCCAAATTTTACACATTTATGCCTAATTCAATTATATTCTCTCAAACAATAATTTTTTTTATTAATGGACCATGTATTCTATTATTCTTAATATAATAATTATAATCTTTCAATTCTGAATAAAACAACTAATAAGAGAACCCAAACAACATCTCATGTTTAATTTATAAAAATCAATTTTTTGTCTCGTGCTCTAAAATAAGTTGGAAAAATAGATGGACATCATCAATAAAACACATACATCATGGTGCGCCCCACAGAACACCGTCGGGTACAATCCATATAACTTCTGTGTGTGTGTGTGTGTGTGTTCCATAGCCATTCCAAGAAATTAAATGAGATGGTTTCCCTTGATGTCTATATAAAATCCATCTCCAGCCACCATATGAGACTTGACACACCCAGGCTTATGGTGCACCCTAAGAAGTTTTTAATGGTAAGACGTTCAATCACCTCTTTTTCCAAGAGTATGGTCTATCGGAGATTCCATTTTTGGTATCATGCCCTAGAATGATTCCGAAAAATGGGTGAATGGCATAGATACAAATACATACATCAAGGTGGGCCCCACGGTAAGGACCACACCATCTTAGGTGAGGCCACAGTCTCACCAAATCCACTCCCAACTGCCGGGAGCAAGGTGGCTGTTGGACAGTGATATGTGGGATCCATCATGATGCATCTGTTTTATCCATGCCTTCCATTCATTTCTTCGTATCATTTTACAGTATGAGCCCAAAATTGAGGTAGATCTAAGTTTCATGGGACCACATTGTAAGAAAAAGTGGTGATTGAACGCTCACCATTAATAACTTATTGGGCCACCAAAGTTTTGGATAAAGCTAATATTTGTGTTTCTCGGTCCAGCTATGTGTGACCTAATCAATAGATTGGATGGAAAAAAAATATTGCACCAGGCCTTAATTAGGAAGCTTTTAATGGTGGTTGTTCAATCATCACTATTTTGTTATGGTGTGGTCCACTTGAGATTTGGATGTCTCATTTTTTAGCCTATGCCCTAAAATGATATGGAAAAATAGATGGACGGCGTGGATAAAATGCATGCGTTATGGTGGGTCCACATAGTATTGTCCAAATCTGTGGCAACGTCAGTAGCCACCTATGGTGACAACGTTAGTAGGCAATCCGAATTGGATTGCTTCCAAATCTGTTAATATGGCAAAGTCATGCTAACCCCACCATAATGTATTTGTTACATCCATACCATCTATTTATTTATTTAGATGATTTTAGTTTGTGATCTAAAAAATGAGACAGATTCAAAGCTCAAGTGGACCACACCACAGAAACCACCGGCGCTTGATATCTACAATTGAAAACTTCTTCAAGGCCACAAAGGTTTTGGATCAGGCTGAAATTTTTGTTTTCCCTTCATCCAAGTTAATATGACCTCATCAATAGATTTGATGGAAAATAAATAGAATGGTGGGTCGTAGGAAGTTTTCAACAGTGGGCGTCATTATCCCCACTGCTTTTTATGGTGTGATACACTTGAGCTTTGGGTCTACCTCACTTTTTAGCTTATGCCCCATGATGATCCAGAAAAATGGATGAATGGTATAGATATAACACATAAATCATGATAAGCACAAAACTTTGCACATCATTCTGATGTCAACCCTCTTTCGTTAAAACTTGTACCGCAAGTGAGGGTAAAATTGTCATTTAAAAAAATATTTAACTTTGAAATCACTTACCGCTTTCAACCTTAAGCATTAAGTGAAAGGAAGATGGCTGAAAAAAATCAGACGTTTTTCAATGAAATTTAAAATTAAGTGCTAAATAGTCTAGATTTGTCAAACAGTCTGAATTGGAAAAATCACTTAAAATAGTTATTTTCAGTGATAAGCGCAGAAAATATGTTCTACCAAACAGGCCCTAAATCCAGAGCATTCAGTTTAGTTAAGAGGAATGGCAAATTTTAATGAAATTCGTGTTGATGGGTTTTGATAGAATGCAAGGTCCCACATTACGGTTAGCATTTGTGCCTAATTCCCATGTAAGACTTAAATTGCGGAATAATGGATTGTCTATGTATTAATTATGGAGATCATAAAACTGAATAAGTTAATCTTAAATATATTTAAGGCTGTGTTTGAATGCACAAGTGAACTACATTCAAAGCATTCAGTTTAGTTAAGAGGAATGGCAAATTTTAATGAAATTCCTGTGCTGATGGGTTTTGATAGAATGCAAGCCCCACATTACAGTTACCATTTGTGCCTAATTTCCATGTAAGGCTTAAATTGGGGAATAATGGATTATCTATGCATTAATTATGGAGATCATAAAATTGAATAACTTCATCTTAAATGCATACCTAAAAGGCGTTAGAATGCTTAGATGTGGATCAATGAACTTAGCATTCTATACATAGCCTTCCGCACCTCACACCATTTCTGAAAACCTTTTCAACGGGACTTGAGTTTTTGCTTGTGTGGGCTTGCAGACCAAAACATATATTTATAAAAGATGATCAGAGTAGCTCAACCCATCACAACAACTCCTCCCTCGGGAGTCTCCAACATTGGATAGAGTCTATGTCCAACTGAAGTTCTGTGTATAAGTAACATAGTCCAAGCGCACCACCTCATTACGTATCTAAATCAATCATAAATGCAGTGAGACCCACCAGTATGATCAATATAAATATCCAATGGTTAGATCATCCAAACTATTGATCATGTGTGGCCCACCTAATAGAAATATTACATTCTCCCACTTGGGCCACATTGATCAATACTATAACAAACATAAAAGTTTTTTTTATAAAAACAGTTTACAAAACAAATTGACTTAAAATCTCCTAATGGGTACGTACTTGTTAGATTTTTTAAAAACGCTTCCATTGGATTATATTAGCAACGCTTCTTAGATTTGGTCCATCAAAACCACCAATTTTGGATCATGGTAATCATCACAACATTTAGTTTTGGCAAAGTGAGATGAATCACAATCATAGATACTAGCAATCTTAATGACATAGATCATGGACATGGAGTGTGGTATGAAGATTGCACATGTAATGCGATCATACGTGCCTATCTTCAAGTGGTCCTCCTGTCTCTGTTAAGTGCTTTACATGTATCCAATGAGACAAATCAAATTCCGCTTACTTAAAATAAAATGTGCACACTAGAGTGGAAGCAAAATAGAATTGTCAAAATGAATGAGATCTCTAGATGTTAGTACATGAATTAGATTAAATTAAAGCTCCCACTAATTAATCCAATACTTTCTTGGGGTCGACAAATCCTTATAAGTATCATGACGGAATAGCCTTTAGGGAGTAAATCTGTCATTATCTGCTTCACTGCTGATGAATTCTACAAACATTTGGACATTCTGAATTGAGTAAAACTTGAAGTCATATCGCCTTTTACATGGGCTCAAGAGAAGCTACATATTCTACAATACTATTTCACATTTTTCATTATACAATACTATTATGAAAACATAGCTAAAAATGGAGTTCTTAAGGTAACCAAGAATGTCTACATCTCTATATCTAATCAATTCCAAATGATCAAATCTCCAATATGTGTGAGTGAAGTCCATTATCCATTTTTTAAAAAAAATAATATTTACTTTAATATTGAAAAGAAGGTGTACTTAAGATCAATGCTTATCCTTGGTCAGATAGGCTTTTGTAGGACAACCCCGTACGTGAAGGTATAAACTAGGATTTTCAATATAACCTTACTTAGGACTTAATTAAAGATATGCATGATGTATGACTGTGACATGTGACAATCTTTGGATATTTTATAAAAATTAAAGGCATTTAGAGTAAATTATTCACCGTATTAAGATATGTATGCCCAAAATGAGAGTAGTCATTTAAAGGTGATAACACACTTTTACTCATTCTAAAATAATATAAGGAACAATTCATAGATGTATGTAACACCTCCAAGAGTCTTACATTCTCGGCAACACCCTTCTAAACTCCTGGTTTACTTACTCTTAATGCGATCACTACAGACTTTAATCCGTAAAAACTTGAGACTAAGAAACTCCTTACACAAGCCTCTTCATCCTTTGATAAGAGAGATGGCCTAACTGCCTATGCTACAAGATGGAGAAATTTTCGTTCTCTACCTTTACTAAGTGTCACTTCTATTTTCATATAAAGAATTAACACTAAACATGTATGGAGAATTCAAGTCGCAAAAGATGTTAACCAAAATGTCATTGTTAATCACACTCGAATTATAATAAATACAATCATTTTTATTTTTCAAATTTAAACACATAACCATATTGTTTAAATAAGAAAATAAAAACTAAATTGTACCTTATGAAAGACACGTAAACAGTATCTATTAGATCTAAAATTTGACCTAACTCGAATCTAAGCCAATGGACTTTAATTACTTCCTTGTCTGCCCTAATGCCATTGAGCAATAGACTATTTTCTCAACTTTATTTGATTTCTAAATGTGCAGCATATCTTGTAGGAATTTATATATATGAATAGACATATTGTAATCTATCCATTAAGATATTCTTAATACTCACTATAGCAAAAATGACTTTTAACAGTGTACAATGTGTGTCATAAATGACCTTTCATGGCATTCGCGTGTACGTCGTCTAGTGCGATGTCATAAAAAATCAATATTTATAAACTGCGTGCATCACCCACCGTAAAAATTTAATATGAATTCCATTAAAAGTTATTAACGGCGTTGTAGACACCCCACCTTCGGCTACACTGTTGGTAGAGATAGCTGGATGAATGGAAGACCATACCCCCAAATCCCATGTCCAAACTCAGCCAAGCTCACCCTTGTAAGCCCCAATCCATAACCTAACTCAAGCCTGAACCCAGTCAACTCGCCCCTAAACATCAGCCTGAAAAATCCCCCATAAGAAAAGCCAGTCAAAAAATCCTAAAAAAGTCAAACTCACTGAGTCAACCCGCTGAGTCAAGTTAACCCATTGAGTCAACCCGCTGAGTCAACCCGTCGAGTCAAATCACCGAGTCAACCCGCCGAGTCAACCCACCGAGTCAAATTACCGAGTCGACCCGCTGAGTCAACCCACTGAGTCCAAACAGCAGCCCTGAGGCATGTCCGTACCACGCGCTGGAACCCAAGAAGCGTCCGTACGAGCGGCCCCTGAGGGCCGCCCAAAAATATTTACGGGTTCTGCCACTCTCCAACGCTATAAATACCCCCCGCCCCTTCTCATTTCGACATCTAATCGAATCCAATCCAAGCCGATCCTCCGAAGCCAGCCCGAGTGCACTCCACTTCACCACCCTTCAGCCCATTCCTCCACCAAGGAGAGCCCGAGTGAGGAGAGCCTAGCCCTGGTCCAGCCCAGCCTGACCACTGGTCCAAGTCTCTCAAGCCATCCAAATCTTGATCTAGCCACTCGAAGCCAATCCTTGCGACACCTCCGTCCATCTAGCTACTCTTTTACTAGCATCATCTCATTCGCATCTAGCATAAGTGCAACATTTACTTTTCTTCCAACCCCCCTGCTTCACTACAAGCACTTTGATTATTCAAGCACACAGCATGCATCTCACATAAAGCACCTATCAGTTCGAGCGTATGCTCTGGGCTTGCCTGTTAATTGAAACCTGCCCATCAGAAACTCTTACTGTTCAGACCTACATTCATACATTAGTCACTATAAGCACTTTGATTATTCAAACACACAGCATGCATCTCGCATAAAGCACCTGTCAGTTCGAGCGTATGCTCTGGGCTTGCTTGTTAATGGAAACCTGCCCATCAGAAACTCTTACTGTTCAGACCTGCATTCATACATCATGTCATCTTGAGAATATACGAGGATTAAAACAGACTTTCAAGTGTTAGTTCGATTCTGTGAAGTAGA
Source organism: Liriodendron chinense (assembly GCA_003013855.2). Lineage (NCBI taxonomy): Eukaryota > Viridiplantae > Streptophyta > Magnoliopsida > Magnoliales > Magnoliaceae > Liriodendron > Liriodendron chinense. The sequence continues at coordinate 12,002,729 of ML058384.1, read as the reverse complement.
TACCATACTTCAGTACGGGCAGTGTGTGGGGTGCTTAACCTCTTCCCACCCTGTAACCGTGATCCCTTACCTCGAATCTCTGACCGCAGATCAAAAGGAGTCATTTTAGAGAAAGGAATCTTCAGATCCCCTTCTCTAACGTTTCTACGGGGTCTATCCGACTGTAGATTCGAAGTAACTGGCTAGTGGCGACTCTGGTCTTATATAAACTCATTTAAACACATCCAGCTTAACACGACAACCAAACAAAGGCCTCGAGAACGAGGCAAGCCAGTGGCACAAACGACGATTCGCACGCACGCACCTCCTCTTCTTCTTTTTCCGAAAGGAAGGGGGAGAACGTCGTGTGGGAGCACGGAACGGCGAGGGTCCATAGAATGGCGACTCCGCTGGGGATGAGCTAGTCCCACTAGTCGTGATCCGACTTGAAAAACAAAATCATTCCTATACTTAAAAGTCATTAGTCCTCATACAATCTCATCTGCATAACATTCTACCCAAAACCCAAAAAAACAAAAAATAGAAAATCCCAAAACCCAAAAAGAGTAAAGTATAATCCTCACCATTGCGCCTCCTCGGGCTCAACGTGTTCGGAAACAACTTCCCTTACGCAGCATAATCCGCACTCGGGCTCAGCAAGCCATGTCCGACCACGAAGAAGAAACTCATCTCTTCCCTGCTCTTGAGATGACCGAAGCGCAACCTCCAGCGCAACAGCCAATTGAGAATACGCCAATCATGCAAGAATTAGCACAAGGAATAAGAGCAATGCAAGAAATGCTCTTGCAATTCATGCAAGCACAAGCTACCGCAGCAGCCAACAATCAGGTTGGCCCAGTTCAGCAATCTCAGCAGCCATGCCGGGTCCCTCCGGCTCCAGTTCAAATCAAGCACAACCATCGGAGTCTGCCCAAGACTACCGACAGCAACCGTCTCAGCCCTTCACTATGGGGCATCCTCCTCAATACCTTCCCGCGACGACAAGGCCGTCTCAGAGCACTCCCGTCGCAAGAGCTTCCAGTCAGCTTCCAGTCAATCTTGCAAACAACAGTCTCAGTAGATCTCAGCATGTCCCCGTCGATGGGACTCCTTTCTTTCTCAGCATGTCCCCGCCGATGGGACCCCTTTTCAATTCAGCACATCCCCGCCAATGGGATTTTAATTCAATTTCCAGCAACAGGGACAGCACTGGCGAATGCCCACAATGGGGGTCAGTGTCAAGCCTACATTAATCAGCGGACAGTGGCGAATACCCAACAAGGGGGTCACTTCCCAACATCTCAGCCTCCTGCAAACAAGAGCACTTTTCAATTCCAGCACATCCCCGCCGATGGGATTCCAGTTAATTTCCAGCAATCTTCAATTCAGCAATCTCCAGTTAATTTCCAGCAAGTTCCAGTTCAACCTTCAGTACAGTCTCCAGTTCAATTACAGTCCTTTCAAGCACAAGTTCATCAGAATCTAGTTCAATCATCAAATCAACTTCAGCAACCCGCCATTGCTTTTCAGCAAGCCCATAGGGTCGAAAACATCGACCACTATGCCGAAGAAGAACGTGCCTTAATCCAAGAGGCACCAGTCACTTGAATGGATCACTCAGGACTGGACGAGTTGCGGGAGCAGTTCCAGATCTTGCAAAATCAGCTTCAGCGACAACAAAAAATAGATCTACCTTCGACCAAGTTCAGAGACTTGTGTCCTTTCCCAGATGCTCAAGTACCTCAAAACTTTGAGGTACCAAAATTTAAAAGATACGATGGCAGCGGTTGTCCCACAGCACATCTCAAGGCCTTCTGTGGAGAGCTGAGTGCAATCTCAGGAAATGAAGGGGCCCTCATTCGTTTGTTTCAAAAATCTCTGAAGGGCGATGCCTTAGATTGGTACACCTCATTGGACTGCCACCGCATCAGGACGTGGGAACAACTTGCCCAGGCTTTCGTCGACAGATTCGCGTACAATCTCAACATGGCACCCAGAAGAGCTGACCTCGCGGCTCTCAGGCAAAGGAGTGATGAAACACTATCAGCTTATGTGGGACGTTGGCGAGCTATGGCAGCCAGAATGCGGACACCTATCGACGACGAAGAACAAATCTCCATGATTGTTCATTCAACATATCCTGGCATATCTGGATATCTCATCTCGCATCCATATGCGAATTTCTCACAGTTGATCCGTGCTGGAGAGCAAGTTGAAGCAGGAATCCGTGCCGGGACAATCTCCCCATAGCCTCATCAAGTCACTCCGGTCAAGAGAAACAGAGTGGAGGGAAGACCCATTGGATATGGGAACGGAAACCGCAGCGGTTCTCCTCCCCGCCCGACAGAGGTAAACAACATCAACACCACTGTTCAGGGTAATCAATATCTTCCCCCACAGGGACATCAACAGCATCAGCAAAATCAGGTTCAGCACCAACTACAGAGGTATCAACCACGACCAAATCCGCAGCCATAGCCACAACTACCTCGACAACAGCAACAGTTCAGAGGGAACGGTCAATACTCATACCAGAATAGGCAGAATTACAGAGAGCTCAGGAAATTCACTCCACTCACTCAACCACTTAGTCAAGTCATGACTATGCTGGTACAAAAGCAGTTACTCACTGTGATGACACCCAAGCCTCCTCCAAATCCCCTACCTCCAAACTACCGAGAAAATGAGTATTGTGCCTACCATCAAGGACGTGGCCACACCACTGATCGATGCTTTACTTTGAAGAATGCCATACAAGATCTGATTGACGACCGAAAGATCGTCATTTCGGTCCCTGGAACTCCTGCAGCAGGTTCTACCAACATCCTTCAAAATCCTCTGCCTCAACATCCGAAGGATCCCAATTCATCTCGTGGCCCCACCGTCAACAGCATAGAAGAAGGAGACCGCCTTGATCGCTTCTTCTCCCCTATCCAGTCCATTCATGCCTACACTTATGGGCTGACAAATCCTCCTCCGATCTTGCAAGGGGCAAGTCCCTTTCTTCCTTCAGTCTCCGAGCCAGTAGTACTCGAAGGAACACTTCCATATGATGTGCCAGTTGTTCAAGGGGCATCTTACAGCCCTTCATGTTGGAAACCAGTCGTCCTGGAAGGAGCACACTCATACATCGAGCCCGTATACAAACCTGTCATCTTGCAACGGGCAACTCCAGTTCAAGAACAATCTAATCCGCAATGGAGGGATTATACTCATCAGCAGCAAGAGCCCATTGTCTTGGAAGGAGCTCCTCCAGTTAAGCCAGTCATATTGCAAAGGGCAAATCCCGGAGGCGTGTCAATCACACTACAACAGCTGGGACGAACAGAGAAACCTCATGCCATATCAAGAGGACCAGTATTCATTCCATGGGAGCCTCCTGCTCCAGGAATGATCAAGCCAGGACCGCGACCTTATGTGATCTATGAAGACAAGCCTCGATATTACCCCTTCAGCACAGGCAACAATGTAGTCCTTAAGGCAAAAGCTCCGTATGAGGAAGATCTGGTACCCACACCAGCACCGTTGCAAGAACCGATGATCCTAGAAGGCAAAGGTGAGGAAAATTATAAAGAGGTCCCATGGCACTATCCAGAATGTGCGGAAGTGGGGAACATGAATCCCAATGGGCGTTGCATCCAGAGAGATAATCAAAATAGAGGAGATCCCGAAGGCGCTCTCTCAGGCCTCGGCAACAAAAATGAAGCTGCATACAATGTGGCAACTCAACTCAAGTCAATCCCTGCTTAAATCTCAGTATGGGAGCTACTCTGCACATCTCGCATACACCGAGAAATGTTTGCCAAAACCTTAAGCAATGCTCATGTCTCCTCTGATACGGCACCAGAGATAATAGCATTGATGATTGGACAGCTCCTGGCTCCACGTGCTATAACCTTCACTGATAATGAGTTGCCACCAGAAGGACGCGATCATGGGCGATCCCTCAACATAGCCTTACGATACAAAGACCTCTGTGTCCCGCTGGTCCTTATCGATAATGGCTCAAGCTTAAACGTCTGCCCACTTAAGACTGCAGAACGTCTGGGAATCAGTCCTTTTTCATTCCGACCCAACACCATATGCGTCAGAGCATTTGACAACACCCGCCGATCAGTAGAAGGGGAGGTCGACATAGAGGTACAGATAGGCCCAGAAGTCTCCACCATCACATTCCAAATCCTGGATATATCAGCCTCTTTCAACATGTTGCTCAGGACGACCTTGGCTGCACAAGGTGGGGGCTGTGCCATCAACCCTGCATCAATGAGTGAAATACATCTGTGGAAATCAAGTAATCTCTATCCATGCAGAGAAGGAGCTCATCATTCCTTCCAATGCCGCTGCCACTGAACCAGACATCCCGGTCATCGATATCCAGCACTCTGAAGAAGACATCCCGTTTCATAGTTTCGAATTCGAGATTACGAACTCTATCGCCAATCCGGAACCGATAAGGGTGGACCGTGTCTTTTCACCAGCAGAACGTCTGAGCCTCAAATACCGAATGAGAAACATTTCAAGTCCAGAAAGATACCGCTGGTATATAACCAACGCAAATGGGGGCTCGGATATAGGGCAATCTTCATGGACAAAAGAAGGAAGAAACTTCAGTGCTCACCCATCCAATTCGTCAAGCCAGGAGAACCATGCAAAGATCCAGGAGGGAATCAACCGACTGCATTACACAAAGGCCTCCCGATGAGCCTAGCTTGGGCCACGTGGGCCCCCATTCGATGGGACCAGATTCTCGAACCGTCTAAGCCTCCAAAAGAAGAAGGAAAGGATGAAGATGAAGAAGGAAGTCAAATACAGCACCTTCAGGACCAAGTTACTCTGACACCTGCTCCCAACTAGGGGCACAACCTGCCCACTTCAGCATCAATCAACCAGGGGCACAACCTGCCCACTTCAGCATCAATCAACCAGGGGCACAACCTGCCCGCTTCAATTCCAGCCAGTCAGGGGCACAACTTGCCCATCTCAGCATCAATCAGCAAGGGACACGACTCGCCCATCTCGGCAGAATCAACATCATCAATCATCAGCCAGGGGCAGAAGCAGCCCATCCATTAGACCAAGAAAGGGAAATGGCCAGCCCTGGATTGGTCCGATGTCCAGGTTCCAAACTCATGTCTAGCCGTAGAACCAGACGAACTGCAATACGAGGTAAGTGACCCGAGAGGGACTGAGTACGATTTAGATCTCGAACCCGACCAGCAAGAAATCATGGTCATCGAGCCAGATTGTGATTCTTCGCCCGAATCATCAACCCCCACCTCTTCAGGGGAGGAAGTGTGGGGTCCTGAATGGTCATTCAGTTCTCCTAACTTTTGAATCAGTCAAAGAGCCATCTGAAGGCTCTGGCTTCCAAAAAAAATGCCTGTTTAAGCAGCGATCGGAACTTTGGAACAAGCTGGGATCAATCATGGTCTGCAATGCCCGCTTGTTCAAAGTCCCGTGAATTTCAAAAATCCAAAAAAAATCAAAAACTTTCAAAAGCCAAAAACATCTAGCATTTTCATTTCAGAAAAATCTCAAAAACGAAAAAACGTTTCTTTTCCTGCATTCAATAGTGTGCCAAGTTCGTCTAAAGAGTCGCATGAGTTTGAAGTCAAATCATACGACTTTAACATCGAATTAGACTTCGAGCTCATGGGTCTGGACGAAGCTCGTAATGAGGAAGATGATGATCTGGCTCCCGAACAAGAGGATCTCCTCAAAAAGTTTGAATCTAAAGCCAATGTTGTAGCCGATGATTTCGAGATAGTAAACTTGGGGACACCTGAGATCCCTAGAGAAGTATGCATTGGAAAATCGTTGCCACCTGAGATGAAACAGAAAATGATAGGGTTCCTAGCTCCAAGATTGTCCAACTTCGCGTTCTCATATGAAGACATGCCAGGGCTCGATGAAGAGCTCGTTGTACACCATCTGCCAACCAAGGCAGATATGAAGCCAGTGAAGCAGAAACTTCGAAGAATGAAGCCAGAATGGGCTCTGAAAGTCCGAGATGAAGTCATCAAGCAGTACAACGCAGGATTCTTGGTAGTCTCCAACTACCCTGAATGGCTCGCCAACATCGTACTGAAATTGCGGTTTTACCGCTTATAGAGATACTTAGAGATATGCCTAATGTCCTAGAGCGGGGTGAATAGGACTTTTTAAATTCCAATTACAATTTAAAAACTAATCAAGTCAATCTTATCAACTAAGATTATCACAATAACATTCAAGGCATTTATATGAGCAATTTGTAAGTAAGGACTATCATAGGCATTTCATCAAACAGTTAGCATTCATGATTGACTAAACTATTCAACACATAGCAATCATTCAATCTCACAATGCACAGCAATTTATAGTGGTTCGGTTTCCCTACTCCACTCTCGGTTCACGATCTCAACCTATGAGACCACTAGATTTCACTATAGTCTTGGTTTTAAATCAGGTTAACCATCAACCTTGACATCCTTTGATCTAGGACCGCATTTACCATCCGCCGATGGCCCAATCCAGGGACTTGACGAGTTTGGATCTCAAACTCTCACCAATCCTAATTCAAGGATGGTCACGTACACTCCCGCCGGAGTTTCCCAATCCAGGGAATAGATATTCAATAAATGGACTCTCAAATACTAGACATACCTAGACGATTGAGCCCCGATTCGATGCCTTTGATGAGTAGCTTCAGCTCCACGTGCTTCAACTTCTCTTTGTGCTCCCAAGATCAGCTACCGATGCAAATGATGAGGTTATGTTGATGCCGGGTAGTTGGGAGAGAGTTGGTCTAGTTCCTCTTGCCTATTCAATGCAATGGTAATGAGGGAACTACCAAACTACGAACATTTAATGGCTATAAACGACTTCATAAATATATTCCGAAGGTAGGTCAGCCATGAATGAAGGTCTTGAGTTCATACTTCAAACCGAGCTTTGAATACTCATTGATAAGCCATTAATGGCCAGGTTTGAAAGATGAACTCAAGAGGAACAAGAGCAAAGAGGGTAGGAGGATGTGAGTAAAAGCTCTCTCTTAGCTCTTGAGGGGTGTTGAATGCATGCCATGAAAGACCACAAGTCATGACTATATAGAGCCCCAAATGATGGCCCCAACGGATCTAAAACGGTCATGACCGACCTGTCAGAGAAGGGTCTCAACCGGTCGGACGGACCGATCGTCATTCAAAACAATAGGTCGCTTTTGAGACTGCCCGACCGGTCAAGACCGGTCGGATCCCCTTGCTGGAGGCTTTCAAAAATACAGGCCGACCGGTTAAGACCGGTCGGCTGTGCTTGCTGGACAACTTGTTGAAAGAAGGCCAACCGGTCAAGACCGGTCGGCTATGCTTGCTAGACAGATTCCATATTGTTGTCCGACCAGTCAAGACCGGTCGGCTGTCAATCTGATCGTATTACAGTAATGTTGCTGTCTTGATAATGTCCCTGGCCAATCGGTCAAGACCGGTCGGCTGTCCAGCTGAATACATCACAGCAAGACTGTTGTTAACTTGAAAAGCCTGGCCGACCGGTCAAGACCCGTCGGCTGTCCATCTGCTTTCTTCACAGTAAGGTTGCTGATGTGTTGAAAAGCCTGGCCATTGTTTAGATGAACTTGTCACAGCAGGTTTGCTGGACCAAGTCTTTCAACGCAGCAGCGGATCACTTCAATGATGAGGCATGAAGTGATTTGGTGCATGGGGTCCAATGTATGGACATATCTTCAATTACTTTTAGCACCAGCCATGGACCACAAGTCTGATTAACTTGTGCAATGGTCGAGAGGGAATGGGATAGGATATGTGAGTCATTATGCCATTCTTTGATGTTTTGGGTTTCCTATGGTCGATCTATATGCAACTTACCTGGGATCTTGTTTCAGCATGAGCTTGAGCAATGGACGAAGCGTAATCTTCAAGTCTTGATCTTCAATTCTTCGACCGGGGCTCACACGACAGACGCGACCAACCAACACGCCAATTGACAACAAAAGACGTACTAACAATCTCCCCCTTTATCAATTGCGTGACAAAACATCTAACCTAGACAAATCATGACTCCTTATTATGATTGACCCTTAAACAGAAGGAAATATACACCCATTTACATGTCTATATAGATATACAACATAATCTTTACAAAAGGACATGTACAGACTTGATTTTCTTCAAAATCTCCCCCTCAATGCTTGCACCTACAAAGTCCTGCAAAAAGATATAATCGGACCTTCTAGGTGGGATGATTCTCCCTCTTTTTGTTAGTAATTGACAAGGGTTAGGCAGCACAAAGATATGCCTAATAAAGCTGCAAGGCTAGCGCCGAAAATATGTCAATCACATAAGACAGGGAAGAGATATAGAAATTTAAGCCCTGAGGAGATTCAAAGAACAAATCATGCCAGATATACAAGTAATCATGAAAGCATAGAGGGCTTATAGCCCAATCAACCAACCACCCCTCCAGATGTATATCTAGACAAACACAGAACACAAAGCATGAGCTAAAAAGGGCAAATGTGCCCAAACCATCCAACCTTCCACAGATATTCAATAAAAGATCAAAAGCTCATATAAAAAGTTATAATTATAGCATCCATATATCTACCAAAATGGGCAAGCAGCCCAAATGCAAATATGTATCAATCCGTGCAAAATATACAGACAACCCATAAAAGATAGTGCATGAAATCCAGACAATGTCGTTGGTCATACAAAAAGTAACTGTGACCAAGACATGAGACTAGTAATTTGTTCCATCTCCCAGATCAGGGGGTGGAACGTCCCCACGAGCCGCGCGCTCTCATATCTCTATCCGCCTCTCTAACTGTGCCTGGCGAGTGACAAGGGCCTCCTGCTGTACTAGTATAGTGGCCTGACCCTGCAAAATTTGGTCCCCAGTCTGCTCGAGCCGGTCAAGCCGCTAAAATATACCCTCCCTAAGCCGTCGAAGCTCCACAATGTATGAAGGTGGATCCATCGAAGGGGATCGTGAGGCATGCTGAATCGACCTGGAGCTGCTCGCGGATCGAGGGATGGATCAGAGGAAGGAGCTGATGGTGAAGTGTGGGAAGGGCCAATGGAGGCAGGTGGAGCCTCAGGTTGCGATGGCTCGGCCGGATCCTGCTGCTGCTCCTGCAGAAGGCGACTCTGGATGACTTCTTTAGTAAGCTCCATACGAGCAATGAGGGTACATTTGATAATGACAGGCTTGTGAACTTTATCAGTACTGACAATGCCAATATGCTCAGCTAATGTGCATATGAGATGCCCAAAAGGTAGACTGGTGGAGTTTCTATCGTCGCGCAGGATGACCTAGTGAATGATATTCATGATCCGAGTGGGAAGGCAGAGCGGATGACCCTTACCAACACGATACAACAACCGAAACATAGTTTCGGTGACATCCGCTTTGTTACTCATCCGCGGGTATACATTGCGGAAGAAAAGGTTGTGCAAAATGCGGAAATCCCATGTCATAGAGGATGCTCGAAGTGCACCTCCTACCCATTTGGGTGTCCCATCACCACATAGGAATTGGGCAATAACTAGATTAGGCTTGGGACCCAAGGAGGAAAAATCGAAAGTAGGCTCCTGAACAATAGGAACGCCAACAAATTCTGATATGGATTTCAAAGTAAAAAGACAATCCCGATCACCAACCTCGATGTTAAAAGAGGGGGGAGAGGAAGTGACATGGACATAAGATGCATAAAATTTTCGTACAACGTCAAACTGGACCGGGCCCCCCATGTGGAGTACGGGGCTCCAATTGATGGCATCCAAAATGGAACGAACATTATAATCGGACAAGTCAACCAATTTGACTGATTTTTCACATACTACCTCCTTGTCCTTGAAATCATCCCAATGGGTGGAATGGGATGAGACATTTTTCCCCAAGGATTTAGATTGAACAGGGGGAACAGAAGATGAGGCAGCCGAGGAGGCTTAGGTTTTGCCTTGGGTCGATCACTCCTCCTCAAAGGGAGCTTATCTTCGCTCTCTTGGGAAGACATGGAAGAGGCAAGAAGATCTCTAAATCAGTCCTAGAGATGAAGGAAAGGGATGAACCAAAGAAGAGTGAGAGTGAAGAGAAGGAATCCCTTACCAAATGAATGAGAGTGAAGAGGAGTAAAGTAGAGGAGGTTAGAAGTTCGAATCTTGCAATGAATGACCTCGAAATCACCTTGGAGAGCAAGAGGGGGACCTGGAGCAGCAAGTGAAGGTGAGAAAATGGGAAGTGGCTGACCTAAAATGAGCTCTAACCGGTTTTAAAGACCCCCCCGTTCGGACGAACGACGCACGGGCTCGCTGGACTGGTGACGCACGACCGGTCGTGACTGGTCGTGGGACGAAAAAGGGGACTCCAGCAGCGTTTTCTTCACAGCCCGACCGGTCTTGACCAGTCGGATGGCATAACTGATTGAGTCCAGACAGGTCTGGGAGACGCCAGACCGGTCTTGACCGGTCGGCTGGCCGGTCGACAAGCAGTTTTGCACAGTTTTGACAGGAATCCTGCACTGGATTAGCTGGATAGAGAGTCTGTCCTTTGGACAGACCTTTATCATTTAAAACCAAGTACCCTTACCAAGGGTACAACATCCATGGTCATGGTGTACCTAGGTACACCTTAACCCAAAATGAGGGACCCTTAAGGTCCAGATATAGCGTTAAAGGACAAGAATTGAAACTATGATCCCGGATTTTCGTAGAAAGCAATGAAAAGAGGCAAAGATCCTCAGATATACATATAAAGATCAGAAAGAGAGGCTTAATCCTCAAATTTTTCCTGCAAAACATACACTTGTTAGATACATCCAACACTGATGGACTTCTGGAGGTTCGCAAAGTGAACCGAGTCCAAAGGTTTCGTTAGGATGTCAGCTAGCTGATTCTCGGTAGGCACATGTTCGAGAGATATTATGTGATCTTCAACCAATTCTCGAATAAAATGGTGCCTAATATCTATGTGCTTAGTGCGCGAGTGCTGAACTGGATTTTTCGATATATTTATGGCACTAGTATTGTCGCAAAATAGAGTCATTGTGCCTTGGTTGATCCCATAATCGGTCAAGGTTTGTTTCATCCATAATAATTGGGCACAACAACTACCAGCAGCAATGTATTCTGCTTCGGCTGTGGATAAAGAGATGGAGTTTTGTTTCTTACTATGCCACGCCACAAGGCAATTTCCAACATAAAAACACCCACCGCTGGTTGATTTACGATCATCCATGTTACCAGCCCAGTCGGCATCTGAATACCCTGCAATATCTGTAGATGAATCAAAAGGGTACCAAGGACCGTATTCGGTAGTGCATCCAACAAACCGGATGATCCGTTTAACAGCGGTAAGGTGAGATTCTTTGGGATCAGCCTGAAACCGAGTACAAGCACCTACACTAAAAGCAATATCTGGTCTACTAGCAGTGAGATAAAGAAGACTACCAATCATGCTTCTATAAAGATGTTGATCTACACTTTTCCTTGCAAGGTCTTTTGATAGTTTAACAGTGGTGCTCATAGCTGTAGTGTAGGAACGACCAGAGTCTAAGCCAAATCTCTTAACAAGGTCTTTAGCATATTTGTCTTGAGTAATGAATATACTTGATGCAAGTTGTTTTACTTGAAGCCCTAGAAACATGTTCAGTTCTCCTACCGTACTCATCTCAAATTCAAATGTCATTAATTTAGCAAAGGAGATGGACATTTTCTCACAAGTGGATCCAAAAACAATGTCATCCACATAAATCTGGGCAATCAACATAGAATTCTCGGGTTCTCTAATAAATAGAGTTTTGTCAACGCTCCCCCTAGCAAAATCATGGTCTACAAGAAAATGAGTTAAGCGTTCATACCATGCACGGGGTGCTTGCTTGAGTTCGTAAAGCGCCTTTTTCAACCGGTACACTTTGTGAGGATACTTAGGATCAATGAATCCTTTTGGTTGTTCAACATACACTTCCTCATCAAGAATACCATTCAAGAAGGCACTCTTTACATCCATTTGAAATAGTTTGAATTTTAACGCACAAGCAACAGCCATAAGAATTCTAATAGACTCGAGTCTAGCTACAGGGGCAAATGTTTCATCAAAATCAATGCCTTCAATTTGTGAATATCCCTGAGCCACTAACCGAGCCTTATTTCGTATTACATTCCCAGATTCATCGGATTTATTCTTGAAAATCCATTTGGTTCCAATAACATTTTTCCTTTCCGGCCTGTCGACCAGATACCACACTTCATTTCTAATGAATTGTTGAAGCTCTTCCTGCATTGCAAGGATCTAGAATTCATCATTTAGAGCTTCATCAGCATTTTTTGGTTCTATTTTTAATGTGAAACACAAGTGACTGTTGACTGCCTCCAACTGTCTCCTGGTTTTAACACCAATGCTAGGATCCCCAATGATTTGATTGAGGGGGTGATCCTTGACAATTTGTACATCACCAGGAGCAGTGGGGGCATTTGGAGATGAGGGTTGTTTATCAGATTTACCTATCTCGCAGATGCCCTCATCTTCTTCTTCATCACATGGAGACACAGGTTTATCCAAGCTATCATCCACAGTCACATTAATTGACTCTTGAACTGATGAGGTTCGAAGGTTGTAGACACGAAAAGCTCTACTATTTAATGAGTATCCTAAGAAGATACCCTCATCACTTTTGGAGTCAAACTTTCCCAAATTTTCTCGGTCTCTCAAAATATAACATGTACTACCAAAAACCTTAAAGTATTTTACATTTGGTGTCTTTCCACACCACAGTTCATAAGCTGTTTTGTTTAGACCTGCCCTTAAATAAACTCGATTAATAATATAGCATGCAGTGTTAACAGCTTTGGCCCACAGATTTTGAGCAAGATTTTTATTATTAAGCATAGCTGTAGCCATATCCAACAACACTCTATTTTTCCTTTCAGCAACCCCATTTTGTTGAGGTGTTTTGGGTGCTGAGAACTCATGATGAATACCCAATTCATCATATAATGCCTTCAAACGATGATCTTCAAATTCACCGCCGTGATCACTCCTGATTCTTGCTACCATGTATCCTTTCTCATTGTGAAGTCGCTTCACTAGTTTTTGGAATTCACCAAAAGTATCAGATTTTTCTCTTAGGAAGGCGACCCATGTGAATCTAGAGTAATCATCAACGACTACAAAGAAGTATTGTTTTCCACCTTGGCTAAGTACCCTGGTAGGACCAACTAGGTCCATATGTAACATTTCAAATGGTTTTGATGTGACCAGGATAGAGGTTCTCTTGTGTGCAACCTTGATCTGTTTACCTTTTTGGCATGCGACACACACAGTATTTGGTCTTTTACCCATCTTGGGTAGACCTCTCACCAATTTTTCTGACTCAGTTTAAACAGATTTCTATAATGTACATGACCGAGTCGATGGTGCCATAGTTCTGTTTCATCCTGAACGGCCACGTGACACATGGTGGAGGAGCTTGAATTGTTGTGATTTTCAATGACATAGCAGTTGTCTCCTGTGCGTAGACCTTTCATGACTAATTTTCCTGTGGAGTTTAGGATCTTGCACATATCTTTGGAGAAGCTTACTGAGTGCTCTTCATCACAAATCTGTGAGATACTCAGTAAGTTGTGTTTAAGGCCATCAACATACAGCACATTTTCAATTTCGGGCAAACCTGGCCCTGTGATGGTTCCTTTACCAATAATTTTAGCCATGCTCCCATCACCAAATGTGACAGACCCACCATCAAATTCGACATATGCACAAAATTGAGATCTATCACCTGTCATGTGTCTAGAGCAACCACTATCCAAGTACCATCTAGGGGTATTCCCAGCTTTTAAGGCAGTATGAATGACCAAACACTTGTTCTTTACAACCCATTTAGTTGTTGTCCTTTTATGAGAGGTGTTCTTGTGGTGAGATTCTCTAGTTTTCTTGGGAGAATCAGATTTTTCTTTTTCAAGCAAGAGAAGAGCAGTTTTCAAATTCAGTATTTTCACTTGCTCCAACAGTTCGTCCATCCTCTTGTCCTTCCTAGGAAGAGCAGGATAATTCTTTCGAATGTTTCCCCTCTTTGGTGAGGAATGCATGAGAGGATTCCAATTAGCTTGGACATTTTTTCCGGTCGGTACAAATTTACCTTTCAAGTTTCTGACCGGATTTTTGAATACCAAGCACTCAAATTTTAAGTGGCCAATGTCTCCCCAAGCATGGCAGACAGGAGATGCTCTAGTTTTACTCCCTGATGCACCATGATCTTTTCTTACAATCGGATGGACTGAGGTAGTTTTTGAAGTGTGACTGTCATAGCCCAAACCTCTTCTATCCCTTGGTGATCTTACAACACCTAGGAGTTTTTCAAGGTTTTCTTCTCCTTGGGCGAACCGTCTTCTAGAGTCAACGACTTGACACTTAAGACGATCAATTTCAGTGTTCGCCTCTTTGAGTTCTTTCTCAAGTCTAACATGCTTGTCTAGAAATTCACCACTTATGAGCTTTTTCTTTTCTTGTTCAAGCTCATCATTCTTCCTTTTCAGCTCTTCTAGATCTTGACTCATCTTTTAATTCTCTATTTTCAATCCGTCAAGATTTTTCATCAGTTTGTCATTTTCAGCCTTCATTTGGCCCAACTTTTTTATGGTATTTACATTTTCAATGTATAGTTGGTTATATACCTCCTGAAGGCCTTCCTCCTCATTCTCATCATCACTCAAGGAATCATTTTCAGTGTTAGAGGATTCATGATCATCAATGTCTCTAGTGATCTTTGCAATGGGCTCAATTTAAGGCACAATATCAGTAATGGAGGCCATTAAAATTCTAATTGAACCTTGCTCCTCCTCACTTTGGTATATGACTGATTCTGATTCAGATTCTTCAGTCTCATCCCATGTAGCCGCCATTGCCTTTTTCTTGGCTTTATTATTGGTGCACTCGGATGCAATGTGACCAAATCCTCTACACTTGTAGCATTGAGGATCTTTTGACTTAACAAATTTTCCTTTGTTGTTCTTAGAATCAAAAGGTTTACCCTTCTGGTAGGGTTTCCTTCTAGAAGTATTTCCCTTAGTTTTGAAGAAATTTTGAAATTTCTTGGCCATAAGTGCCATTTCTTCTAAGTCTGGATCTTCCTCACTTACACGTTCAGATTCTTGTTTCTTGTGAGAAGATTTCAGGGCTGTACTTTTGGATTTTGAGGGAGTTTTGAAACCTAGCTCATAGGTTTGAAGGGACCCTAGAAGTTCTTCAACTTTCATGGTATTTAGGTCCCTACATTCTTCTATGGTAGTAACTTTGGAAGAGAACCGTTCTGGTAGGGATCTCAGAATTTTCCTACATAGTCTATACTCCAGAACAGGATCCCCCAAGCCCCACATTTCATTTGTAATCTTGTTCAGCTTGGTATAGAAATCAGTAAATGTTTCATGCTCCTCCATAGTAATGTTTTCAAATTGTGTGGAGAGGCGCTGAAGTTTTGAGTTTTTAACAATGCTCGTTCCTTCATGAGTAACTTCAAGAATGTCCCATGCCTGCTTACTTGTTGTGCAATTTTGAATCCGACCAAATTCATCTTTAGATACTGAACAAAAAAATGGCATCCAGGCCTTTGGCATTATGAACACGTTGAGCTTTATCATAATCGGTCCACATCGCCTTATCTCTTGGCTTGAGGACATCCGGTTCACCTTCCTTACATATAGTGTCCATTGGGGGTTTATATCCAATATCAATCATGTCTCTAACATCCGAATCAATAGATTCCAAGAAGATGCACATTCGGGCTTTCCAGTATAAATAGTTTGACCCATCAAAGAAGGGAGGCTTAGTAACAGATGAAGAGTCCTCTCTAGACATATTTTCAAGCTCTTTTAGGATCTCACTCCGCGTTTTTAAACCTGAGCGGAGGAACCCGCTCTGATACCAATTGAAATTGTGGTTTTACCGCTTATAGAGATACTTGGAGATATGCCTAATGTCCTAGAGGGGGGTGAATAGGACTTTTTAAATTTCAATTACAATTTAAAAACTAATCAAGTCAATCTTATCAACTAAGATTATCACAATAACATTCAAGGCATTTATATGAGAAATTTGTAAGCAAGGACTATCATAAGCATTTCATCAAACAGTTAGCATTCATGATTGACTAAACCATTCAACACATAGCAATCATTCAATCTCATAATGCACAGCGATTTATAGTGGTTCGATTTCCCTACTCCACTCCCGGTTCACGATCTCAACCTATGAGACCACCGGATTTCACTATAGTCTTGGTTTTAAATCAGGCTAACCATCAACCTTGACATCCTTTGATCTAGGACCGCGTTTACCATCCGCCGATGACCCAATCCAGGGACTTGACGAGTTTGGATCTCAAACTCTCACCTATCCTAATCCAAGGATGGTCACGTACACTCCCGCCGGAGTTTCCCAATCCAGGGAATAGATATTCAATAAATGGACTCTCAAATACTAGACATACCTAGACGATTGAGCCCCGATTCGATGCCTTTGATGAGTAGCTTCAGCTCCACGTGCTTCAACTTCTCTTTGTGCTCCCAAGATCAGCTACAGATGCAAATGATGAGGTTATGTTGATGCCGGGTAGTTGGGAGAGAGTTGGTCTAGTTCCTCTTACCTATTCAATGCAATGGTAATGAGGGAACTACCAAACTACGAACATTCAATGGCTATAAACGACCTCATAAATATATTCTGAAGGTAGGTCAGCCATGAATGAAGGTCTTGAGTTCATACTTCAAACCGAGCTTTGAATACTCATTGATAAGCCATTAATGGCCAGGTTTGAAAGATGAACTCAAGAGGAACAAGAGCAAAGAGGGTAGGAGGATGTGAGTAAAAGCTCTCTCTTAGCTCTTGAGGGTTGTTGAATGCATGCCATGAAAGACCACAAGTCATGGCTATATAGAGCCCCAAATGATGGCCCCAACGGATCTAAAACGGTCATGACCGACCTGTCAGAGAAGGGTCTCAACCGGTCGGACGGACCGGTCGTCATTCAAAACAATAAGCCGCTTTTGAGACTGCCCGACCAGTCAAGACCGGTCGGATCCCCTTGCTGGAGGCTTTCAAAAATACAGGCTGACCGGTCAAGACCAGTCGGCTCACCTTGCTGGATCAACTGGAGAAAACAGGCCGACCGGTCATGACCGGTCAGCTATGCTTGCTGGACAACTTGTTGAAAGAAGACCGACCGGTCAAGACCGGTCAGGCCATGCTTGCTGGATAGATTCCATATTTCTGTCCGACCGGTCAAGACCGGTCGGCTGTCAATCTGATCGTATTACAGCAATGTTGCTGTCTTGATAATGTCCCTGGCCGACCGGTCAAGACGGGTCGGCTGTCCAGCTGAATACATCACAGCAAGACTGTTGTTAACTTGAAAAGCCTGGCCGACCGGTCAAGACCCGTCGGCTGTCCATCTGCTTTCTTCACAGCAAGGTTGCTGATGTGTTGAAAAGCCTGGCCACTGTCTAGATGAACTTGTCACAGTGGGTTTGCTGGACCAAGTCTTTCAACGCAGCAGCGGATCACTTCAATGATGAGGCATGAAGTAATTTGGTGCATGGGGTCCAATGTATGGACATATCTTAAATTAATTTTAGCACCAGCCATGGACCACAAGTCTGATCAATTTGTGCAAGGGTCGAGAGGGAATGAGATAGGATATGTGAGTCATTATGCCATTCTTTGATGTTTTTGGTTTCCTATGGTCAATCTATATGCAACTTACCTGGGATCTTGTTTCAGCATGAGCTTGAGCAATGGACGAAGCGTAATCTTCAAGTCTTGATCTTCAATTCTTCAACCGGGGCTCACACGACAAGACGCAACCAACCAACACGCCAATTGACAACAAAAGATGTACTAACACGTACCAGTACCAAAGAAGGATGGCAAGGTTCGAATGTGCATCGACTTCCGAGATCTCAACAAGGCCAGTCCTAAAGATGACTTCCCTTTGCCACATATCGACACTCTGGTCGACAACACTGCTGGATACAAGATCTTCCATTTATGGACGGGTTCTCAGGTTACAATCAGATCAAGATGGCCGTCGAAGATCGCGAGAATACATCGTTTATCACCCCCTGGGGAATTTTCTGTTACAGGGTAATGCCGTTCGGTCTGAAGAACGCAGGAGCAGCATATCAGCGAGCAATGACAGCACTATTCCATGACATGATGAACAAAGAGCTTGAAGTATATGTGGACGATATGATCATCAAATCTCGCACAGTTGAAGGACACTTTGAAGATCTGAAGAAGTTATTCAACAGATTAGAAAAGTACAAGCTCCGTCTCAACCCTCAGAAATGTGTCTTCGGTGCAATGGGAGGCAAGCTCCTCGGCTTTATGGTGAGCGAGGATGGCATCAGGGTCGACGAGACCAAAACCAGAGCAATCATCAAGATGCCCCCTCCTAGAACAGAGAAAGAAATTCGTGGCTTCCTCGGCAGAATTCAATACATCAGTCGCTTCATCGCATAGCTCACACCTATTTGTGAGCCCATTTTCAAGCTCCTTCGGAAGAACGTTCCAAAAGAATGGAATGATGATTGCCAAGTCGCCTTCGATCGCATCAAGAAATATCTCATGAATCCTCCAGTCCTAGTGCCGCCCACTCCTGGACGACAACTATTGTTATACATCTCGGTAGCAGCAAAAGCCATTGGCTGTGTCCTTGGCCAGCACGACGAGATCGGAAAGAAGGAACAAGCAATATACTATTTGAGCCGAAAGTTCACCGACTACGAGACCAGGTATTCCCTGATCAAGAAGACTTGCCTCGCCCTAGTCTGGGCAACTCAGTGACTCCATCAATACATGATTGCATTCCCTATTCTCCTACTCGCTCACATGGATCAGCTCAAGTACTTGTTCGAGAAACCAGCACTCACTGGAAGGATAGCTAAATGGCAGCTACTCTTGTCTGAGTTCGACATCACCTATGTCACTCAGAAGGCAATCAAGGGACAGGCCCTGGCTGATCATCTTGCCGCTCACTCTCTCCTGGATTATCAACCGCTCAAGACATTCTTCCCTGATGAAGATCTCTTGCTTATCGAAGGTGAAGAAAAGAAGAAAAAAGATGAGTAGACATTATTCTTCGACGGCGCAGCAAATTATAAAGGGAGTGGTATTGGAGCAATCCTCTACTCTCCAGATGATGTCCATATTCCTATCTCAAGGCGCATAGCATTCGAGTGCACCAACAACATGGCAGAGTACGAAGCATGCATTGCTGGCTTAAGGGAAGCCATAATCTTGGGCGTCAAGAAGCTACGAGTATTTAGAGACTCACAGCTTATCATCAATCAGACCAATGGCGAATGGAAAACCAAGGACAAGAAGCTGATACCATATCATGTGTATCTTGAAAATCTGATCGAGGAGTTCAAAGAAACTACCTTCTCATACATGCCCAGAGCCAAGAACCAGTTTGCAGATGCTCTCGCCACACTCGCGTCGATGCTCGAGATCCCGAAAGGAGCTTCAGAATGGGAGCTCACAGTCGAAATTCAAGATGAACCTGCTTTCTGCCTGCAAATAGAAGAAGCCGAAGCTGTCCCTAACAAACCCTAGTATGCCAACATCAAGCAATATCTCGAAACCCAAGAGTATCCGGAGTCAGCAACAGCAACAGATTGCCGAACCATCCAGCGTTTGGCCGGCCAGTTCACCATCAGTGGCAAAGTTCTTTACAAGCGATCCTATAATCACATCCTCCTTCGATGCGTCGATGAAACAGAAGCTGCAAAGATCATGAAAGAAATACATGAAGGAATCTGTGGCCCACACATGAACGGGCACATGATGGCAAAGAAGATTCTACGACTCGGCTACTATTGGCTCACCATGGAGACAGACTGCTACCAGCATGTCAGAAAATGCTTCAAGTGTCAGGAGCATGCGAATCAAATCCATGCCCCCTCATCAGAATTATACAACCTGACCACCCCCTGGCCCTTCTCCATGTGGGGACTCAACGTCATTGGGAAGATTAGTCCCAAAGCATCAAACGGTCATGAGTACATACTTGTGGCAATCTACTACTTCACTAAGTGGGTAGAAGAAGCCTCCTACACCACGATTGCAGCATCCCAGGTGATCAAATTCATGAAGAACAACATCATATGCCGGTATGGAATCCCCAATGCTATCATCACAGATAATGGGACCCCGTCCGTCAACAAGAAGATGGATGACTTCCTCAGCAAATTCAAGATTCAACGTCATCGATCAAGCCCCTACCGTCCTCAGATGAATGGTGGTGTAGAAGCCTCAAACAAGACAATTGTCAGGACACTCGAGAAAATGGTCGTGACCTATCGAGATTGGTCAGATATGCTCCCATATGCACTTTGGGCTCATCGAACGTCTGTACGGTCTGCTACGAGCGTTACTGCTTTCGAGCTTACTTATGGAATGGAAGCAGTTCTGCCAGTCGAGGTGGAAATGCCATCACTACGGGTGTTACTAGAAAGCGGAGTTGAAGAAGGAGAATGGCAACGGGCCAGATTCGACCAGTTGCAGCTAGCAGATGAAAAGCGCATGCGTGCGCTAAGTCATTCTCAGTGTTATCAGAAAAGGATCGCTCGGGCTTACAACAAGAGGGTCCGAAAAAGAAGTTTCAAGGTAGGCGACATGGTCATGAAGAAGATTCTACCGTCGCACCTTTCGGATCCCAGAGGAAAGTTCAAACCCTCGTGGGACGGGCCGCTGATCATCAGAGAAGTACTTCCCGGAGGCGCCCTCAAACTCACCAGCATGAGAGGGGTGGACCTTCCTGAGCCAATCAACGCCGACAAAGTGAAGATCTTTCACGGGTAAGTCATTCCGACTTATCAAGAGTTACTTTAGTAGAGCTGAAGTCAAGAGGTCGAAGCTAAAACCTCTGAGAAATCATTTCTGTCCACCAACAAGTGTTTCAAATAAGGGGAAAATACAAAAAGAAAAGAAAAAAAAAAGAATACAAAAGAAAAAGAAAAAAGAAAAAAGCCAAAGCAAAGCACCCAAGAAAAATCAACCCAAGAAGAAACACAGTCATCTATCCATTCATCTCAGAAGGGTCGGTAGCTAAGACCGACAGCTTTATCATCGTAACTTAGGATAAGGGCTGAAAAACTGCCATCGGCTGGCAACGACGGATTCCCGACCTCTAGCCGCCACAGTTATCCAAAGATTCAGAGAAAGAAAAAAGAGAAAAAGAAAATGTGTGCCTAAACAAAGAGGGCAGAGTGAAAACCCGAAAGGCCGCTCTGAGTAAAAACAGTGGGCATACAGCGGACTTGGTGAAAACCCGAAAGGGCACCGAGGGTAAAAACAACATAGCTGCCAAGGAGCAGGCAAGATCAAACACCCGGGACATGGTGAAAACCCGAAAGGGCGCCATGGGCAAAAATGACGGGAAAAGGCTAGCTGTGGTGAAAACTTGAAAGAGCGCTACAGGCAAAAATGGCTTAAATAGAAAAAGAAAAATGAAAAGTGCAGGTACCAAGAAATCAGACAGTCCAGATCGGTTCAAGCAGTCACAGTTCAAGAACAAGAAGAAGTGCAATCAGGAACGAAGAGCTCTACAAATTCCGACAATCTTGGGAGGCAATAATTTCCGTTGCCTACACCTCTAGGGAACCAAAGGAGGACGCAAGTCAAATCTCGAGACATCGGTCAAAGCATTGGCCTAAGCCCCAGTTCTGATTCCTATATCCCGACACAAAATCCAGACACACCCATAAGACAACTCATGGCATAATAGATTCTCAAAAAAAATTTCTTCTTTTTCATTAAAAATATCATATTTCTTTTACACATATCATGTCATCTTTTTCAAAAAATACAAAAAAATGCATCATCATCAATCATATATGCAAAAAAGGAATGCGCAGGTGGCCAATACAATCAATCCCTACCCTCCTCCTCGGCCATATCAGGTAAGTCTCCTGACTCATAATGAAATAGTCTCACTCTCAGCCTGCTCACCTCCATACGCAGGTAATGCACCTCATCACGCTCAAGGGTACGGATCGCGGCCTCCTCATCAGATAACCTCTGATCAGCAGCCAATCTCCTCGACATCATCTCACAATGATACCGAAGTGCTGAAATCTTAGACAACAAATGGCCATGAGTGGCCAAAAGGAAACCAGGATCAATGAACGGGCGCTCCTCAAAAGGTTCATATGAACCAGATGAAGAGCCGGCATCTCTAAGGATATCCTGCTCATCCTCATCAGCAGTCTGGTGCCAGCAAGGGATACGTCGATACAAAGACTGTTCAGCAACCCAATACTGATATGGGGCGGTCGCCATCGGAAAAGCCCGCAGCTCAAAACCAAGCAAATCGACAATCAAATAACTCACCCAAGATCCATCGACCCGAGTCCTAAAGTTAGAGGTTCTGGATGGAAGTGCTCGACGCCCGATACCCGTGAAAGCAAAAAGAGGAACATCCTGCTCATACCCAAACTGCCGCAGGAATCGGATAGGGTGGTAAGAAAAGTAAGATCGAAAGCCTACCAGCAGCAGAGGAAGGCGGTGCGCATCACAAAGTACTGGAAGAAGTGAAAGCCAAGATGACTCCCAACAAACATTCCAGTCACGAAGATCGGCGAACATCCTGCGATACAGGGGCTCACTCATCCCAGCCGTATGAGGAAGAAATTCCATGATGTGTCACATAAGGTCTGGGCGACGGGTGTCAGGAAATGGTACAGGAACAGTCAGCGAAAGACACTCCCATAGCCAGACCTGATCACAAGAAGGAAAAGAAGCTCAGCTAGAGCAAAGCAATTCCTAACAAAGCAAGAAGGGAAAGGTGCAGAAAAGATACCTGAAGAAATACACAACAGCCGCGAAGGACACGAGTGCGGCCTAGGGCACAGTCAGTCAGCCCGTTAAACAGCTTGGCCAGGACGAGAGAAATGATCCCCTGCCGTCGGATAGCTCGGCTCATCACCTCAAAAGGCAAAGGAGTCTGGGACCTGCGCCATCCCAAGAACAGCACCTCAACTATCAAGCAGAACATCAGTGCATTCCGAGCAAGAATAGATCCGGCCACAATCCGAGGACCCGAAAAGAGATCATACAGTAAATCTAAGGAAAACACTACACCATCCTGGCCGACAGTTGCAGGCCGAACAAGATAGGGGATCCCAAACTAGTTCTGTGGTGTAACAGTCTTCGGCAATGTCTTCGGCGAGAAATACTGAGTATAATCCCAAGGTAGGCCTGTCAAGCATGCAAGCTCCTCCAAAGAGGGTCCCTTCTCCATGTCGTTGAACGCGAACAAGTTCAACAAAGGGACCCAGTCAATCAATGCAGCTCCGAGCATCCTCCAGTCAATGTCAACTCTAGCCATATGGATCAGATTGCTGAAGCCATAAGACTCCAAATTCCGAATCTCATAAGCCGACAAACTGTCAAGCCAAGCAAGCAGCAGTGGTGAGCAAGAAGGACGAGGAAGCAGCTGACAAGTCCTCACGGGTACCCCCTCCAGAACAAAAGGCCCAGAAATCAATGACAGCTCATCAAGGATAGAAAGATCAACGGGCAAAGGAGAAGGAAAAGCTGGAACCTCTGCAGACTCGACAGCCCCCGACCTGCCCTTAGTAACGGCTATGTCTGATATAGTCGCATCATTGTCTGAAACTGTCGCGACCTCAGCCGCATGAGAAGACTCGCCGACCTCATGAACAGAGTGTGCAAAAGACCGACGATCAGGAGAAGGACGATACTCTCCATCAAAAGGGCTATCAGCAAAGATCACACCGCACATCATGGCATCCTGGCCAATCTGACCGTCAAAGAATACATCTGAACCATCAAGAAGGGTCCCGGCAACCCCGATAAAAAAATCAACGGTCAGATCTGGACCTGCAGCCCTCTCCAACAGAAAATCATGAATCCAATCAAAATCCTGGCCAATCAAAGGGATCATCGAGGCATCCACACCGTCCATCATCAGGGGGACATCATCAATGATCACATCAAGTCCACCCAAACAAGTATGCCGCACATCTCGGCCATCATCAAGAGCATCCAAACCATCAAAGGTATCATCTGAACCATCCATACCATCCAGACATGAGATCAGCCCATCTATGTCCATCATACTTCCATCACCTCCATCAATCACATCATCCAAGTGGCCCACATTCAAGGGATGCATAGCCTCACCTATGTCCCATCTCCTCATCTCATCCATACCATCCATTTCTCCCATAATCAAAGACCTATCCAAATCTGAAATTCCAGCCATCTCACCATTAATGGAGCCATTCAAAGCTCCACCAACCACCATCCCTAGCCCCTCATCAATGCCCCCATTCAATACTCCATCTCTACCATCTATTAAAGAAATCCCTCCATCATTAAAGCCTTCAACACTTTCTAAAGTGTGGGACCCACCATGGACAGCCCCCACAGCCCCTAAATCTCCACCGTCCATTGCTTGAGAAAAGACAAACCAAGAAAAAGACAAAAGGAGAAGGAAAGAAGAGACAAAAGGGAGATTCATGGCTCCAATCGAACCTGGGAGTACAGGGAATGTGGGGACAAAGACAGTGGACTGTGAAGAATGTCCGAGCACGAGCCAGCCCAGGCCGCACAAGAGGCGAGTCTTGGGCAGCCCGCTGTGGGCCGCCTGTACGGACGCGTTCCCTCTCTTTCCGCGGGATTGTCTCCATGGTCGTTGGTAGGTGAGGCTGACAGTCCACATCAGCAGATGTCACCCTGAGGGCCACCCAAGGCTCCAATCCATTCCAGATTTCGATTGAGGTTAATCAGAATCATTTGGAAGGTACCCCACCTGTCCAATCACGAAGTACTGCGGCCAGAATGGGTCTAATCAAGTCAAAGGGAGGGAAAGTTGATCAAGAGAGGCCCACAAGCAATCTGAGCCATTCGAAGACTAGATCATTATGATCTAAACCATGAAAAAGCTCGCATGGGTCATCAAATAACAAGATCAAGGGTTTAATCGTCAAAAGAAGGGCCAGAATCCAAGATCTGATCATCAAGTGGGCCCACAAGGCCAAATCAAGCGATCTGAGCCGTTCAAGTCATCATCCACACCATGAGAAGCCTTCTTAGCCTCACAAAACATCAAGAAAAGGTGCTCCAAAGTAAAGCCGAAGTCTCAAGTGGGCCCGCAGGGCCAAATCAAGCCATCTGAACCATTCAAGTCATCATCCATGCAGTTAAGAAGTCTCATCTCCCACAAGTCATTAAGAAATGAGTCAGAAGTCAAAGCATCCAGAAATCATCAAGGAATTTGAGACAAGTCAAAGATTGTATATTCATTCAGAAGATTTTTATACAGAAGAAGGTAAAAGCAAAAAGAAGAAGGTCATACATCAAGTAAGCTGAATACAAAAGTGGGCTACAGGTCACCAACATAGTCGTCATCATCCCTCCTCTCGTTCCGCTCTCGACGATGAAAATCCATCAAAGGAGCTGTCACTGAGCCTCCAGCATATCTGCGACAGCCCCCAGGAACATAGAGCGGAGGAAGCAGAGGCCCCTGGCCGTACAACAAGTACCACTCATCATAGTCGTGATCCGGGATCGTGAAACGAAACCCGGGCTGGCCCACAAGAGCATCAGCTATCTCATCAACTGGGATCTGAGCAGCTGGAGGAGGTGCAGAATAAGGGACTCTAGCCACCCCAGTAATCTGTCGAAGAAGCCTCTCACCCAAATACCATTGAAATGATTCAGCGTCAGAAAGCATGATCCGGAGGCATGAAGCATCATAGGTCTCCACACGCTGAGGGGTGTGGTAGAGAGGAAAGTTGGCATCCGGCATCCAAGCAAGCTACAGCAAATGGGGTCATCACGATCAGTTACAGTGCAGCACGAGGGATAAGGAAAGCAAGATACTTACATCTTCAACGGTCAATCCGTCTATGTCAGCACACCAGTTGTCCCCAGAGACTCGAGAGTTCCGCTGACGATTTTGTTGATGCCAATACATGTGACGATACAAAGATGGCTCAATGTCATCCCGCATCCTCGGCGCGAGGTGGGCAAAATGGTCATAAAAGCAAGTCTGGGCAAGGGTACACCTAACGATCAGAGAAAGAAAGAAGACAAATGTCTCCAAGGAAGGTTAAAGAAGAAGTACCTCAACGACAGGCCAGAAACCTGTGAAGGACCGGCTATTCCGAGAGGTCTTATCCAAACCCTGAAAAACATGAGTCAAGATAGCCCCGTTCCAATTGTAGGGATAATGAAGATCCTCAACCAAACGAAGTAATTTAGGATCAACCCTCTCATTCGCGTGGCAGAGAAGGAAGGACCCGAAGGCATAAGTAATCATGGCCCGTGCTTTGTGGAGGGCCTCTAGCTCGATAGTGGGGGTGATGGTAGCAAAGGTGTTGCAGAACCATCGCATCTTTACTTGATGGCCTTGGAATTCATCTTCAGGCGGGACATCACCAACAAGCCGTAGCCAGTCAGTGGAAGTGATGGAAGCAAGAGAGCCGACTTGGGGAACAACTGCCCCATGAAATGGAAAGCCGATTTGCATATATATATCCAGGGGAGTTATTCCCCATTCGCCACAAGGGAGTTGGAAGGTGTGGGTCTCATCCTGCCACCTCTCGCAAAGAGCCGCGAGCATCATGCGGTTGGCACTGTTGTTATGGAAGCATAAGGTAAGGAGGCCAGCAAAAAAAGTGTCAGCCAATACTCGTTCAAGCAAAGGCTGTGGATGTTTCACCCAATTGTCCCAGTGGTCTCGGGTACCTCGACCCTTGATGGCGGGAAGAGGTTGGTGCTCTTGAGCCAAAGAACACATATGGGCCCCTCGGCAGATGATGAAGGCAGGATCATCCTCATCAATCACCCGACGTCCTCTTGTACCGTCCGCCATTGAATCTTACAAGATTGGCAAGGTAAGTCCCTATCCTTTACCCGTCAAAATCCAAATTATCATCCAGGAAACCCACGGGTTGGGGCTCATATTCAGATGCAAAATCTAAAGTCCAACTCCATGTGTTACCTAGGATATGCGTTGGGCCCATTAAAGAAAGCAAGGCCCACCTTAAAGAAGGTTGCATGCCATGCCTTAGGCAAAGAAAGTCCATCATCCAAGGACATACTTTGGACAACAAATGCACTCAAGTGCCATGAGATCAACAAGGGATAAGAATCCTACTTCACATGAGAAATCCCTCTTCAAAGTCCATATGTGGCCGAGGTTGGTTCACTTTTCATACCAAGGCCATGATCCTCATTTAAGATGTTTCCACCTTTTACACATGTACATGGACAAGTGGGGAATAGGAAGGAAATGGGCCCCCAAGAGCAACCCAAATGCCTCATCTCAATGGATTAAAGGGAGCACATAGCCCACTTGAAGAACATGAGGACCCATTCATGGGTTAACCATGGGCACCCCTATGGGCACCATCTTGATGAGAGTTTTGACCATGAGAACACAACATGGCGGTTTACCCACAAACATATGAATCAAAGAAGCTAATGGTAAAAAACTTGATGCACATAGCCCACATGAAGAATCAAAGTTGGAAATGCCCATGTGAGGGCAAGTTTGGGCAACTTATGTGCACCAATTTCTTTACAAGAAAGGGGGACCATTTGAGCACACGAGGGCATGGCTTGATGAGTCACCCAACCATCATGAAAATGGCTAAGAATGATATACATAGCCCACTTAAAGATCAAAATCCAAAATGCCCCAAAGCATGGGGCAAAATTGGGCAACTTATGGGTATCATTCTTCCTCAAAAAAAAAAAAAAAACCACTCATCCTTGAGAATGATGGTGGATGACCCACCAAGCACCCCAAAGAGAAGTTCAAGGAGCTATGGTTGCCTGGATAGCTCACTTGAAGAGGAATCATCCATTTGAGATTGATGACATTAAAGGAAACTCTTGGAAACCACTTTCCTACCATAAGAAAAAACCATTTGAACTTAGTGAGATTGTTGAAACAACCCACTCATGGGACTTGTAGATGGTCAAGCAACTCAAGTCCTCCATCCATCAAAAGAAAAAGCATGAAAGAAAAAATCTTACATGAACAAAGTGTAGTGGTGCACACATGGTCCAAAGAAATCCAAGTTTCAATGAAGGCCCGAAAGCCCATCTACATGGAGGAATTCCAAGGAACCCACCAAACTTTGTGAACAAAGATGTGCATCATAATCAAGAAATGATGGAAGATTTGGGCTACTTGTCCATAAGGGCCCAACTAGGGAATCCAGCCCACTTGATATCCAAGTGAAGAATGGGCTAGTCACTTTTGTCCATACACATGTGAAGAAAGATGGGGCCACCCAAAGTGAGCCCCATGAGCCCAAAACTTGAGGTGGGCTCTACCATTCCCATGGGCCCAAGCCTTGAAAAGAAGATGGAAAAGAAAAGAAAAAGTTCTAAGGAAAAATGACAAGGGCAAGAAAGCATGAGAGAGCCCAAAATGAAGCATTGGGCCCATCAAATACACCAAGGGCCATGACTTCACTTTGAGCCCATTTGATACACATGAAAAGAGGCCCAACTCCCATGAAAAAGATAGGATATTTTTCCATGCACACTTGATGGACATGGCAAAATTACCCTTTACATGCACATGAAGGGAGTGTGAAAGAAGAAAAGAAAGAATGAAATGGAAGCTTGCAAGCTTGCAATGTCCTTCTCCATGCACCACCTTTATAAGAGATTGGAAATCTAGAAAAGGCCAAAAATACTTGGGCCCACCTTCACTTCTTTTGAAATAGCTATATGAAGAAAAGAAAGGAACCGTGAGAAAAGATAATGAAGAAGGAAAAAAGACAAGAGAGAAAAGGGAGTGGTCCATACCTTTACCACTCACCAAAGAGGGACCACCTTGCTGTCTCAACGCTTTTCTAAGGCCCACCACTTGAGAGAAGCAAAGAACCACCAAAAGAGAGAGAAAAGCTTGAAGAAAGAGAGAGTATGAGTGAGAGAAGAGAGAGATTGCACGTTGGAGGGGGCAAGGGTGCCCCATGTTATATAGAAAAGAGGAGGGCACCCCTTTACCCAACCCACTGAAAAAACCAGTGGGCAGGGATGGCTTGGGCGGCGCCCAGGGGGCCGTCCTACCCTCCCTCTAGTTGAAATGACTTCTCACCCCCTCTCCTTGGGAAGAACTCCTCCTTGGGAAGGGTGGTTGCAAGTGAATCTTGTACCTCTATGTAAGAATGAAGTGATGGAAGAGAATGAAGGAAAAAAGTAAGGAATCTCACCAAAATCTCATCTTGTGAGAAATTGGTGAGAAATTGGCTTGATGATGTGGAAAAGTTCCATGGAATTTTCAAGAAAAAGAAAGAAAAATTGACTTGGTCAAACAGCGATCTCAACCATTCAAAGTCATGACCTAATGATCTGAACCAGTCTAAGAAGAATCCCCGGAATCTCCGACCTTGATTACTGTTTACTTGTACAGTGTTTTGGTCCGAAGACCTTAAACTACGTCGGGATCAATATCCCGAGGGATTTTAATAAAAACCAGCATCAATCCCAGCCGTTCAGGACAAGATCTGATGACCTGGATCATTTCGAAAAAATCACAAAAAAGAATGTATGTTCAGCTTGTACAAAATTTAGTCCGAATACCTTAAACTAAGTCAGGATCAATATCCGAGGGATTTTAATAAAAACCAGTATCGATCCCAGCCGTTCAGGCCAAGATCTGATGACCTGGATCATTTCGAAAAAATCACAAAAAAGAATGTATGTTCAGCTTGTACAAAAATTTGGTCCGAAGACCTTAAACTACGTCGGGATCAATATCCCGAGGGATTTTAATAAAAACCAGCATCGATCCTAGCCGTTCAGGCCAAGATCTGATGACCTGGATCATTTCGAAAAATCACAAAAAGAATGTATTTTCAGCATGTACATATCTTGGTCTGAAGACCTTAAACTACACTGGGATTAATTTCTCGGGGGACCATTTCCTGCTTTCAACCAAAAATCGGCATTGGCCTCAACCATTGGGACCAAGGTTCGATAATCCGTATCATCTTCAAAATACCAAAAAGATTTCAAGCTTTCCATAAAAACCAGCATCAACCCCGATTACCCGAGTTGAAGTCTGGAACTTTTTCAAAAAATAAAATAAAAAAGATAAAAAATAAAACAAAAATAAAAAAAGGAAAATTCCACCATCAATTTCAACTGCACAAATTCATCCACAATGGTCTGAAGACCTAAAACTACACTGGGATTAACTTCTCGGGGGCTTTCTTTCCTAACATGTTCCGGACATGGCTGACAGTTGATCGTACGGGTGTCCGGAATCTTTTAAACAGGTAAAGGCTGAGGCGGGCAGAGCCCCGCAATCCTGT
The DNA here is from genome assembly GCA_003013855.2 of Liriodendron chinense. Lineage (NCBI taxonomy): Eukaryota > Viridiplantae > Streptophyta > Magnoliopsida > Magnoliales > Magnoliaceae > Liriodendron > Liriodendron chinense. Next base: position 11,972,391 of record ML058384.1, on the reverse strand, counting down.
TCGTGTTGAACGCACCGTGATAGACAACCTTGATTTGGAAGTCGCTGTTGAATCTGACGGATGTTCCCTGTTCCTAAAACTCATGAAGGGGATTAAGGCTGTTGGGAGGTGGAACTCACCCTCACGGAATTGTGAGCAACTTAAGGCCCCAAACTGGATTGACTAAGGGAAATGTGAGGATGTGGCTCATTTTGTGGCCGAAGGAGTCCGTCAGACAATACGTGGTCTATGTGCATTGCACATGAGGAACAGGCAACTTTGTGGGTGTGTTGACTGAAAACCCTCAAAATCTCCTCATCCGAGGATGTAAAACTACGGCACTTAACTGTGTGAGACTCATCTTACTCGCTGATGTAAAATGGATCGGGTGCCTTACCAGCAGTAGAAGCTGGAAATGGATGAAAATTCCATACCTTTTCCCTGCATTTCAGAAAAATCCAACAAAATACCAAAACATTACAAAATCACTTTTCAAAATCACAAAATATTTCCCTTACTTTCGAACAAAATGTTGTCAAAAATCACAAAAAATGTTTCACTTGCTTTCAAGCCAAAATTTTTCAAAAAACACAAAAAAATATATTTCCTTTGTTTTCAATAACCGATCTCTACCTTGACTACTCAGGTAAAGATCCGGACCACATATTTGCAAAAATCACAAAAATTGTCACTATCCCCCAGCACTACACTTCAGGAGTCTTGAACTCCACTCTCTTCACAATTTGGGATGACGGATCCAATCGCCCGCAAATTGGAATCTTGACCAAAACTGGCGACCAAGCACCGCCTCAATCGCATTTATGCCCAGAAGAACATTTTGAAGTCGGATAACATCCTCGTATATTCTCATTAGTAAAGAAACAGCATCGTGGGACGATGGACCTAATCGACCACGAGTCGGGATCTTGACCAACCCGCTGACCAAACATCCGCATTAAAAAGAAAATCCCCAGGGAAGCACAACCCTGCAAGCAATAAGCTCAAAATTCTCTGCATCTCCAGCAAAAGCAAAATCATCAAACTGAAAGAGAATGAGCCAAGCCATGCATCCATCATCAAATATGCATCTCCATGCATCAACATCCATCGCATCAATCATCATGTTTACCTGCTTTCAAAATAAAAGTCGATTAGCTAAAGACCCCACAGGCATCCCTAGTGGAGGCGCATGCAAACCAGATTTCCATTTCAAAAAGACAAAAAAATATCTCTATTTGCAAATAAAAACCCCACGGAGTATCTCCCCAGAGTGGGTATCTTTTCAAAAATCCAAAAAATATTTTCCCAGTAGAGCGTTCTGCCTCCGAAACACCAGGAAATCTTTTATATCTCTGGGTAGGAGCCGACGCAAAAATCAAATAAGATCCGATGCCTCGCGGTTTCCCCGGAGAACATCGGATCCAATGCACTCAAAGTACGGTCGAACTGAACTCCAGTGTCAGTGCGGTCGTACCACATGCCAAGATACGAAAAGATGAAAGCTAAAAGGCTCGGTCAAAGAAACCATTTAAATAGGTGGAAACGATGAATTGTAACCCAAGTATCAAAATCAGCAGATTGGGTGGAAAGAGTTCACCCGCACATACCTAAGCGTGGATGCCTGAAGTACCTTGACTGAGTCCAAGTCGGCGTAGTAGAATCCCGTAAGACTACATGCCGTAGGGCATCTAACCACTTAGACAGTCAAGCGAAACAAGTACTCCTGGAGTGATCTGGGAAAACATCAAAACATCACACAATCAATCACAAGGTCAGTATCCTCGTAAGACTACGGACGCATAGGCTCTACTGTACCTTTCCGATGTTAGTACCTATCAGGAATGGAAGGGTTACGATTGGGTACCCAGGTTGCAGCAAACTGCAGGGACAATCGCAATGTTTTCTCCAAACTCCCACGGTATGTGCGAGTTATCAATCTCCAAACAATCAACTGACTCAGATACAAAGGACAACAAAGATTCCAGACCACAATCGAGGAAAGAATGAATTGCAAACCAAGCATCGAAATCAACAGATCGGGTGGAAAAAGACCACCCGCACATACCTAGGCGTGGATGCTTGAAGTACCTTGACTGAGTCCAAGTCGGCGAAGTAGAATCCCGTAAGACTACATGACGCAGGGCATCTAACCACTTTGACAGTTAAGCGAAACAAGTACTCCTGGAGTGATCCAGGAAAACATCAAACATTACAATCAATCACAGGGTCAGTAACCTCGTAAGACTAGCGACGCAGAGGCTCTGCTGTACCTTTCTGATGTTAGTACCGATCGGGAATGGAAGGGTTGCGATTGGGTACCCAGGTTGCAGCAAACTGGAGGGACAATCGCAACGTTTTCTCCAAACTTCCGCGATATGTGCAAGTGATCGATTTCCAGACGATCAACTGGCATAGATGCAAAGGCAAGCAAAGATTTCAGACCATGATCCATGAATGATCGGGTCAGAAGTGGGGTGTCCACTCGCTTTGGCATTCGGTTGCACACAACCTCTGCCAAAGAGGGGCATCTGTAGACACCCCACCTTCGGCTACACTGTTGGTAGAGATAGCTGGATGAATGGAAGACCATACCCCCAAATCCCATGTCCAAACTCAGCCAAGCTCACCCTTGTAAGCCCCAATCCATAGCCTAACTCAAGCCTAAACCCAGTCAACTCGCCCCTAAACATCAGCGTGAAAAACCCCCCATAAGAAAAGCCAGTCAAAAAATCCTAAAAAAGTCAAACTCGCTGAGTCAACCTGCTGAGTCAACTCACTGAGTTACCCCGTTGAGTCAACCCGCTGAGTCAACCCGTCGAGTCAAATCACCCGAGTCAACCCGCCGACTCAAATCACCGAGTCGACCCGCTGAGTCAACCCACCGAGTCAACCCACTGAGTCCAAACAGCAGCCCCGAGGCATGTCCGTACCACGCGCTGGAACCCAAGAAGCGTCCGTACGAGCGGCCCCTGAGGGCCGCCCAAAAATATTTACGGGTTCTGCCACTCTCTAACACTATAAATACCCCCCGCCCCTTCTCATTTCGATATCCAATCGAATCCAATCCAAGCCGATCCTCCGAAGCCAGCCCGAGTGCACTCCACTTCACCACCCTTTAGCTCATTCCTCCACCAAGGAGAGCCCGAGTGAGAAGAGCCCAGCCCTGCTCCAGCCCAGCCTGACCACTGGTCCAAGTCTCCCAAGTCATCCAAGTCTTGATCCAGCCACTCGAAGCCAATCCTTGCGACACCTCCGTCCATCTAGCTACTCTTTTACCAACATCATCTCATTCGCATCTAGCATAAGTGCAACATTTACTTTTCTTCCAACCCCCCTGCTTCACTACAAGCACTTTGATTATTCAAGCACACAGCATGCATCTCGCATAAAGCACCTGTCAGTTCGAGCGTATGCTCTGGGCTTACCTGTTAATGGAAACCTGCCCATTAGAAACTCTTACTGTTCAGACCTGCATTCATACATTAGTCACTATAAGCACTTTGATTATTCAAACACACAGCATGCATCTCGCATAAAGCACCTGTCAGTTCGAGCGTATGCTCTGGGCTTGCCTGTTAATCGAAACATGCCCATCAGAAACTCTTACTGTTCAGACCTACATTCATGCATCATGTCATCTATGAGAATATACGAGGATTAAAACAGACTTTCAAGTGTTAGTTCTATTCTGTGAAGTAGAGACCGTACTTCGGTACGGGCAGTGTGTGGGGTGCTTAACCTCTTCCCACCCTGTAACCGTGATCCCTTACCTCGAATCTCTGGCCGCAGATCAAAAGGAGTCATTTTAGAGAAAGGAATCTTCGGATCCCCTTCTCTAACATTTCTACGGGGTCTAGCCGACTGTAGATTCGAAGTAACTGGCTAGTGGCGACTCTGGTCTTATATAAACTCATTTAAACACATCCAGCTTAACATGACAACCAAACAAAGTCCTCGAGAACGAGGCAAGCCAGTGGCACAAACGATGATTCGCACGCACGCACCTCCTCTTCTTCTTTTTCCGAAAGGAAGGGGGGAGAACGTCGTGTAGGAGCGCGGAACGGCGAGGGTCCACAGGCATGCATTACACATTCTATTTATTTTTTACATGTTGCTAATGACTTTTAACGGCATGTATTACACACCGTTCACCATCATACACGGCACTCATTGCACGTTGTGTATGTTCGTTATATGCCGATAATGACTTTTCACAGCATTAATGTGCAACCATTAAAAGTCATAGACGGCACGCATTGCGTGTTTTCTTAACATGCTGCTAATGATTTGTCACAGTGTGCAATGCATGCCATTGATTAATGATTTATAAAGGCATAAATGTGATTTTTTTCACCAAAGCGCTGGTATTTCGACATCCTTTTCCCTTTCACATGTTTCCTGTTTGTCAAATACTATCAAAACAACACAAGCCACCACAAATGTATACATCTCGACCTCACACCATATACTCAATAAGCACAAATTACAGAAAATGTACTAGTGCATCAAAACGAATGGAAAATGAACTTTTAATGGAAAATTTTAGTCATGGCTCTATATTATAAATTGGATTTTTAATGGCCACTTTTAGAATCATGGCTCTATGTTTTCCACTTTTATGCATTTACTTTTCATTAACTTGCTTATAAATTAAATGATATATCTACTTATATAAAAATGAGAATATAAAAATTTCATCACCACCAAGTAAATTAACATAACTTCAAATTTAATTAATCTAAGTGCAAAATTCTTACATAAACATAATTAAATTGTATGTCTGCAACACATCATTATAAAAAAATTAAAATAAAAAAGAATCATGATCATCAAGCTTCTTGGCAGCTATGCATCACATGTCTCTAGCCTGCAAGTAAAATAAATGAAAAATGATTGTTATGAACAAAATATACAAACTACATAATAAATACAACTCCTAAAATTATGACTTTCATTAGGGCCTGTTTGGGAAGAAGGAAATCGAAACATGTAAGAGACCAAACACTCACAATATGTTAAAAAGAACTATGCAAAAAAGGAGGTGCAATTTTGTAACTTCACTGGAAACAAATCATATTACATACATTTCTTGAATCAGTTCAGAAAGACAATTAATCAATGACAGAAGAGGACAAATAAAATAACCCACCAAAGCATCAGCCAAAGTTTGTTTTAGGCCCTAAACTTTTCCTCCTTAGGAGGAACTCCAACTGCTTTGCTGCCTGACATACATTGTTTAATCAAAGGTAAAATCAGGCTAATCCGAATGCATGTGGACCACAACAACAAGAAATTTCATAATATTTGGTGAAACCAAACACACCCAAATGTAGGAAACAAAAAAGGAAATAGGACTTATGTATCATGAACAAAGCTTGCAAATATCGGATCCCAACAAAAATTTGCAGAAAATTAAATACTAGGGTTTGCAGAAACTCAACAAAAACCAATCCAGACAGCAAATATCAAAAAATTAAATCTTAGTTTTCTGTCAGAAGCAGACAAATCAATCTAAAGATAATAACGAAAACCAATTGATGAAGAAAATACCAACTTACATCATGATAGCGGCAGTGATATCATGTACATGTTGTTGTTAGCAGAGTCCAACACCAGAAGGTCGCCGCTAGGCAAGACCTCGACAGCGAATGGCTCGATTCCAAGCTTGCCTCCATTAAACACTATCTTAACGGTGTATCTACTCTTAACTTCAGCACCGGGCGATTTATGCATAGATCACTGTAAGATAAAAAAATAAAAAACATCCCTTCTTCATTAATCAAAACAAAAAAATGAAAAGAAAAAAAAAAGACGAAATAAAGTCTTATAATAGGAAGCAGATTTGCTAACTTTGCATAGATAATTCCCTACAAGACAGAAAAATAAGACTAATTAAGATCACCAAGAAACAGTTCTATTTCCAAATGCATTTCAATAAAATTCAAAACAGATGACGCAATAAAGACAGAAAATGCACAAGAACACAAGATAGACACTTCAACAATGTAGCCTTGTCCTAGCTTTTTTTTATCTAGCTAGTGTCTCAAGATTCTAATATAAATCTTAGCCTACATCTCTGTTTCAAACTAGATATAGAACTGCTTACAATGGAAATATAGAGTGAATTTGGACATCCGCAGGAAACAACTTACATTCTTCAGAGAAGATTTAGGCTTGCTTCTTGGCAATAGAATCTAGCAGTTGTATGTCCTTAGCTACCTGCTCATCAACACTGCAAACAAAACCAAATTGCAAAAGGCAATATCTGCTATAGTGTATACATGTGGATTGTCCATAAGTTTCTATCTACAGGCTGCAACAAAATCATTTCCATAAAGAGATGCCTCTTTAAAGGGATTGCTTGCAACCAAAATGGGCCTTGCTTTGGTCTACAGAAAGATAAATGGTAAGTCAGTAGCAATGGAGGTCGAACCAACATCATACTAAGCAGAAAATAATTTAAGAATGATGATCACATAAATCTTTTCATACGAATATTTGTACTGAAGATTGTGAAGAACTGAGGACTCATTCAAGTAACTAAGCTAAATAAGATTATCAACACGTTCAAAGATATTTGGATTTGCAGGTAATAGACTTTCATTGGACACTGTCACCACCTGCTTGTAAAATCAGGATATAGTAAATCCATCTAGCTTAAGGCACTCAATAGTTATTGCTTAAAAGAAACCCACAAGTGATTTACTCACTTCCCCATTTGAAAGCAAAATAACAATATACACCCCTGAAATTGATTGTATCATTCCCATCTTTCATTGGCCACTTGAAGCTGACATGCCAAACACAAAGTTTCTGCATGATACTTCCATGCAGGATCAAAAGAAAATCACATACAAATTGATGCAGGATGCCCTAATTATGATGCATGCTTAATAATTCATGTAATCCAGCGGAAATAAAAGACAATAATAATAATAAAATCTAGCAGTAAACATCATGAACTAAGAAAGTCACAAGGAAGCATGCAATGAAGTGGGCCATTCATCACAACCATTAAGTATGGGATTCGATTATCACTATGGTTGGATCCGGCAAGGGATGGAACCTCCTGATCTTGCATGGCCATAACCCAATCAATCAAAAGGAATCTCTAATCCAAAAAATTAGGACATTTTGGATTAGGGATTTGAAATTCTGAAAATTAGGGTTCTAAGATCAAAATCAGAATTTAGAGATTGTAGGAATCGAAACAAATAGATTAGTAAAGATAGGTTTACCTGGAAGAAGGTTAGAGGGGCATAAGAAGCAATCAGAAGAAAAGAGGATGAGGGAAAAGGAAAAAACATCACCATGAGAGAGAGAGAGAGGAAGAAGAAAGCTCCAAGAGGCTTTTCATTAATCAATCATCCAAGTTAAATTCGTGCTTAGGGCTTTAGCCCTCTTAAATAACCAAATAAAGACATAAAAGTACTAAACTAGCCCTAAAACTAAGTAAAACGCGAAAAATAACATAAGTGTGGGAAAGTTCGAGCGCCCGAGGTCCTGCCCGAAGTCGTCCGAAAACCTCCAAAGAGGTTCGGGCAACCGGCAGACCAAGTTCGGGCACCCGAAGGCAATGGTCGGGCGCCCGATCGGGCGCCCGAAGTCTTCAGTTTCGTCACTTCTTTCTCCTTTCTTCCTTCACATGTGTCTTCCCTAAGTGGGGTCTTCTATGTGTCAGATCACATGTGGAGGGTCTTCAGCGGGTCTTTAGTTCCTTAATAGGCGCCTATCCATAAGGAAGATGCTTGTGGTGGGCGCTTTCTTCACCGATAGACTTTGAAGGTTAGATGTCCGCATCATACTCCTCGTCTGAGAAGAACTCGACTCCGGCGAATTAAAACTCTTGTGACGCTCTAGTAAATCTGGGTTAACGCTCTTTAACTCCACTTCTATCAACCATGTAGATTCTGACGGTGGCTTGTTCTTCCATTTAACAAGGTATCTTTGGAAACTTCCGCCTCTCATAAAAATGATCTCTTCACCCAAGATCTCCTCAATTTCTTCTTTATGGGTAATGGGTGGAGGAAGGGGTAGAAGGGGTTGTGTAGCAAAATCAGAACAAGGCCATGAAAGGGACGATGGATCAACGATGGGATGGTGGGAACGGACTAGATCTTCCACATTAAAAGTCGGGTTAATGCCCATTTTAGATGGAAGGTCGATTCGATACACGCTAGACCCAATTTTCTGTAATATTTTGAATGGTCCAGCACTACGCGTTTGTAATTTCTTAGCGGAACCTTGTGAGAACCGCTCTGGCCTTATCCTCACCATTACAGTCTCCTTCCTGAAATTCTTGCAATCTACGATAAGAATCAGCCGAGATTTTATAATCATCATTGCTCTTATTTATCCGCTGTTTAATATGTGTATGCAAATCATGAATATGGCATGTGAATGCATCGGCTGACTCTGAAGACTTTTGGATAACAGACATGGGTGAAACTAAAGGACGCTCTGAAAAATCAACGAACTGGAAATAAACACTCCTATGGAAATAAACAATCCTATGACCTAGAATTTGAAAAAGTAAAACAAAAGGACACTTCCCATGGGTGACACATAATTTCTCGTTATAAGTATTATAAACAAGGATGATTTTCATGTATCCCAACACTTGAGAACAAACACTAGTAATACCAAGTCTTAAGCAGATCTTGGCATCAGCCGTTATGTCCAAAATGTCACCAAGATACGGGATAAGGACTATGGTCATCATATCCACCCTGACGTGAATACGTTGCATGATGGCTTGACACTTGATTGAAGTTTTGTGGGCGGTCAGGATATGCCCACATGTGTGCCATATGCCATTATTCTTGGAAGTGAAAAGAGCAGGCATGACACACAAAACAAAACTCCAACTCAAACTTTCCTTATTGAATTCTTCCCCAAGAAGTTTATCAAATTGATGCTGCATTTCTGTATTTTCTACGGGGTTCACCTGGTATGGAGGAAAGCTTGACAAGACCAACCTAGGGACAAGATCGATTGTGTGCTGAATGTCCCATATGGGTGAAAATTCATCCCATAAATCATCTGGTGGGATATCACAAGTCATGTGGACATCTATCATCATATCCTCACTAGTCTCTTCTTCAATTTCATTTGTGTTCACCATGATAAGAGACATAGATTGGGAGACTGCCTCAATTAAATCACACATGACATATGGAAGTGGTGCAGTCTCAAACTCTTCGACCTTTTCATCACTAGCACACACTTCGTCATCCTCAACGATGATGAGCGATGCCTTAATTTCTTCCATTTCATCACTAGTGACATTAGGCACGTACTCTTCCACTTCATAAACATCATGTTTGGACCCATCCAACTTGCCGTTCACCAAGGCACAATGTTGATCATCTTTTCCATAGTTAGGGCTAGTCTGGTTAAATGCCTCTAATTTGTCGTTGAGATTCTGTAAGAATTTTCTAGAATCGTTGTCAATGTTGTCCAGACATCGAGATATGGCTGCCAAAGCCTCTGAAATCTAATCCGAACTCATGGTAAAGATGTGTGATCGAAGACCATGACCAAAACGAATAGGCACATAACAGAGGACTGGTCCTAGGTTCTCCCTAAACTCAACTCTATGGACTGGATGACTTACAATATGAATACGATGAATGCAAAACTAATATGAACTGACACAATTAAATTAAAACAGAAAACGACTCAAATCTGAAATTTTTCCAAATTAGGAAACTTTCTAAAATTGGAAAGTTTCTAAAATTGAAAACTTTCTAAATCTGGAACTTTCCTAAATTAAACCTAAAAATCAAAACCCTAATTTGATAACTTGATCTAGACACAAACCATGCAAGCCTAATCTCTGATACCAAATTTGATGCAGGATGCCCTAATTATGATGCATGCTTAATAATTCATGTAATCCAGCGGAAATAAAAGACAATAATAATAATAAAATCTAGCAGTAAACATCATGAACTAAGAAAGTCACAAGGAAGCATGCAATGAAGTGGGCCATTCATCACAACCATTAAGTATGGGATTCAATTATCACTATGGTTGGATTCGGCGAGGGATGGAACATCCCGATCTTGCATGGCCATAAACCAATCAATCAAAAGGAATCTCTAATCCAGAAAATCAGGAAATTTTGAATTAGGGATTTGAAATTCTGAAAATTAGGGTTCTAGGATCAAAATCAGAATTTAGAGATTGTAGGAATCGAAACAAATAGATTAGTAAAGATAGGTTTACCTGAAAGAAGGTTAGAGGGGCATAAGAAGCAATCAGAAGAAAAGAGGATCAGGGAAAAGGAAGAAACATCACCATGAGAGAGAGAGAGAGAGAGGAAGAAGAAAGCTCCAAGAGGCTTTTCATTAATCAATAATCCAAGTTAAATTCGTGTTTAGCGCTTTAGCCCTCTTAAATAACCAAATAAAGACATAAAAGTACTAAACTAGCCCTAAAACTAAGCAAAACGCAAAAAATAACATAAGTGCGGGAAAGTTCGGGCGCCCGAGGTCCTGCCCGAAGTAGTCTGAAAACCTCCAGAGAGGTTCGGGCGACCGGCAGACCAAGTTCGGGCGCCCGAAGGCAATGGTCGGGCGCCCGATCGGGCTCCCGAAGTCTTCAGTTTCGTCGCTTCTTTCTCCTTTCTTCCTTCACATGGGTCTTCCCTAAGTGGGGTCTTCTATGTGTCTGATCACATGTGGAGGGTCTTCAGCGGGTCTTTAGTTCCTTAATAGACACCTATCCACAAGGAAGATGCTTGTGGTGGGCGCTTTCTTCACCGATAGACTTTGAAGGTTAGATGTTCGCATCACAAATCATATTAGATCCTTCTCTTTCATTTCTAAATTTTTCGAATCCCACAAAGGCATATCTCAATTTCTAGATATTTCATGTGAAATTAACAATGATGCAATTAAAAGAAGAAAAATCTTCACCACTCAATCCAAAAAATCTTAAAATCTATTTCAATCAATTGAACAGAGAAAAGATGATAATTACCTCAAACAAATGTAAAGATTACCTGAACATTGAAATTTTAGGGTTCTTTTGTTGCTGAAACTTTGAATGTCTGCCTACGATTTTCGGAACTCATTTGAAATATGTTGAAAAGCTCAAACTAGAAAAGGAAAATGGCAATCTCGGTTACAGATTCATATGAATGAAAACAACAACAATGTGATGAGAAAAAATAAAAAAGGAGGGAGATGGGAAACATTTCACCAATATCAGGTTTTGATCGTCCAAGAGGAGATTTCAGGACAAGGCACATTCATAATGTGGCCCAGCATATGGATGCTATGATAGGTAAGCAGGATAAAGCTTTAGGGTCCACATTAATCCAATGCAAAACCGAACCATTTGCTTGTAAATTTGAATTTATAAATATGTAAATTTGAATTTGTTTGTATTCTGCATCCCTCTCATCTTTTATCGTGTTCATTTGAAATTTGCTTGTTAAAATGTTAACATGAGGACCAATTATCCACAAAAAAAAAAAAAAACCTCTACTCAATGTGAAATCAGAATGAATTCGTCATTGTATTTCTTATAAGAACCATTTGCTACATCATAACATTACTTGAGCCAAGGTTCAACTGTTGCAATGCAGCCCATGATTATTGATGTTCTAGATGGACTTTCCCAATCTAACATAGAAATTTAAAAAAAAAAAAAAAAAAAAGAACAATGCTAATTATCATGAATTGTTCAGGGAGAAGTTTCATACATCATAAATAAAAGACAAGTTGAGCACCTTTGCATTTTCAACATAGGCAGTCCTGATAGCAGGACTTCATCTGCAAGTGCGAGTTCCACAAAATAACATCTGACAGGCCTTTAGAAAATAATCTAGAGATGAAAAATGGACCTCACTTCCTTCCCTAGTCCATTTGGAGTTCTTGGACTTTTCAAAATGGAAACTATGGAAAAGCGACAGATAAAGATTGCTCATACTCTCTAAGCACTTAATCTATGATGATAAATTGTTGTGGCAAGGAAAAAGCTCCATGGAATAAAATGACTAGATTCATCGTATTAACGTATAATCCGAAAAAGAAAATTACAAATATAATTAACTAAAACACATCGAAGATCTTTAAAGCACAACATCGTGGATTTCCAGCCATTAAACACCTAAATCACAAAAAGATTACATAGGAAAATCAAATCTCAAACGAATTTCACCAAGAACTCATGACCAAAGTGAAACTCACTCAAATCAATCTTCTTCATCCAAAATGCCAAAGGAGAAACAACTAAAGTGAAAGGAGTCAGAAAATCAAGAGCAAAGATTCGTTTTGATGCTTCCCGGAAGGTTGGATTCGAGTTGCATAAAGAGCATCCCACGAATCTAAAACACATTGAAAAACTAAAATCAGAACCAGATCTCTTATTCATGTGTCAGAATCTCAACCTTGATGTTAGGAAATCCAGCTAAAACTGTTGCAATTACCTTTCCAAAAGCTCTTCGAGCGGCTATTCTGACAGAAACATCAAAAGGAAGAGAACTTGGATTTCACAGGGTCAATTGCCAAGATTGAGTGCCATCATTGTATTAGGCCACTTCATGTACCTATGTATCAAGTGCATCTGATTATGAATACAGGTGTTAAACTCCATTTGTAAATCTGACTCTAGCTAGGGATCAGGCTAAATGATGGTTGCATGGAAGTTATGAATATAGGTGCTAAACTCCTATTGAACTGGGAGCCGAAAAATAAGCTAAAAAATAAAAATATTCAGATAATTCGAAAAGGGTGATCTTTAGGAAATCAGCACTTATCTTTTTTATAAATGCACCCTTCATTTTTATTTTGGTGCAACAATTGTACATGTCTTTTATGCTTTTGGTGATAACGAGCAAACCCACCTTTTCTATGTACTGGTGACACAACCATACAAGCTCTATGCTATTGTATTGTCAAAAATAAAAACAGAGGGTATATGTATCAAAAAAGAAGAATCTCAAAGATGGCACCATCTCTTTATTTAGCCTTCATTGCATGAAAATTACAAACCCAGCCTTTGAAAACTAGAAAGTCCGACCGGCTCAATCAACCAACATGCCAAGACTCAAACAAGCCACCCCCATCAATCTAGCCTAATCTCATAAATTTTGACCAAGTTTAAAAAGAATAAAAGTAATTTACAGGAAGAACGAATTATCTTTTATGAAAAGCCAAAAGAGTACAGCCTTATTATATTCTTTTACATAAACAACACAAGTACCAGTTGGGGCAAATTTGTCCTCTTAGTAATGCACCTGCATACAAAAAAATAAATAAATAAAAATAGAAAATAAATAAATAGATGTACTCAACCACCAAATGGTTAGGGAAAACAGTGATGAAAGTGAAAAGAAAGAACAAAAGAGAAACGATCTTACATTAAGACCTACAAGTTTTGAGTTTTTCTTCATTTCCTCCCCAAACTTGTCCTTCCTAATGTAACCCATATAACCAGTTGCACCAGGAATTTGTAGTATCCATTGCAAAACACATTAAAAACTCAACCTATCTGAACAATGAATTACTTAGAATAATAAGCAGCAAAAAAAATCAGTAAATACATACCTAAGTAACCTTGAGTGAATTCTGAGTAGCCCTTGGATATATCAAAATAGCATAAAACTGAAATGTTAGTCTACATAAGCGAATGAATACAGATACACCCAGTACAATGAAAATAGTAATCTGGGTTTACGAGATTGTCTTGACAGAAACAAAACAGCAAAAAAAAAGGACCTTGAAAGATTGAATTAAACACTTACAATGGCACATGCGCTTCCTCTGCAAGAATAGCATTATTCAAGAGAGCCTTTTTTTAGATAAATTCAAATTTAGATAAATTATCCAATGAAGGATAAACACAACAGGTTGAACTTATTTTCTTCCAACACATTCACATCCCCTTAGGCCACCTAGATATATTAACTGATGCAGAAAGCAATTGATTAAACGGACAAGAAGTAATGTTGAATTGTAATCATCCTCATGTGCATACATCTGCCAACTGGTTCAGTGATCCAATCAACCAGATAGCCCCACCATAGTGGATGGACCATGCCTAGAAATCCTTTGGATTCTACAATCTCATCCCTCTTTCATCGACAGTATAATGGTCAAAGATGGGAGTGTAGGATCTTCCAATCTACAAGATTGTTTAGGGCACCCTAAATCCACAATGAGGGTCAATGGGTCAACAAACGATGTAACACCTGTATGAACTTAAAGCCCAACAAGTATCCTCCCACTGCATGTAATATAATCCTTTGGATACAAGAACCTCTGCATTATAAAGACATCTGCCAGAGCATTCACCAACAAATATGCACTATGCAACTTGCACATAATATTAAATTCGAGTTGAATCATCAAAAACCCATCTTTGTTGTTTTCTGAATTTTTTTTTATTAAGGGTGTGTTTGGTTGCACAAAATTTGATTAATTAATCATGAAAATTAGAAGAGAGGATTTCTAACAATGAAAAAAAAAAAAAAAGGACATCCACAACACCTGAACCTCACTTGATTAGAAATATGGTCATAGTCTATCTTAAAAATCCTTAACCCTACCAAGCCCATGATATAAAAAAATTTACAATTTCATCCATGATATCACCATAAAAGAAAATTGCTCCCCTTTAAACAATAATGGTTTGTGAATCTAACTATTTAATTGAGTGAAGATCCCATTGTGTATCAAATTCAATTGCAAAGACGAATGCATGTCATCCTAATCCCTTGATTCAGACATTCTCTTAATTTTTCTACCTAAACCTATATCACATGTTTTCAAAATAAAATATTATACTTTTTATTGGTCTGATAACATGTTGTAAGCATACCCTAATTCCAATATATTTCCCTGACTATAAAATTCAATTCGAGTTTATATGAGAGAGAGAGAGAGAGAGAGAGAGAGAGAGAGAGAGAGATCAAACCCAATCACATATCATTGTATTCATCTTAATTTCAACAATCAAATTTGAAAAAATCCATATCGCAATCTGAAATTTCAAAAAGAAAAAGAAAACAGAAAACATAATATGAGAAAACCCAATTCAATTGCTCGTCAGGGATTGTGTAGAAGCTTTTGATGTCAATAGAGAAATCGTCCGGATTGTCGCAAGCATAGGGATCGCCCTCCCCCAAAACACTTGAATTGTTGAATCCTTCAACTTGCAACATCGGGAAATAATCATGGAAAAGAGTCTTTTAACGAAAGTAAAAAAACAAAACTAATAAAAATCTCTGAAAATTCATAAAACAAAAATGAAAATGAAAATAATTAGGAAAAATCAAGAAAAATGCGATTTTATGAGAATACATTAAAAAAAAAAAAATCACAGGCCTAACAGAGAAAAGGAAAAAGAAAAGAAATGCTCGAGTTAAAAATCAAGAAAAATAAGAAAAAAAAATCAAATCACAATAATTTCGAGAAAGGGGAAAGAAAACGAATCCAAGCCTCCAACCCCCGCGATGGACAGAAGAGAAAAAGAAAACGAGCAAACAGAGAGAGAGAGAGTTCCAAACCCTAGCAAGGCCTTGAGATTGAGAGCGAGAGGGAGAGAGATGAAGAGCGGGAGAGGGAGAGAAGGCAATAGAAAAGAGGGCCTTTTTTCACACCACACGAGAGGGAGAGAATTGGGTGCAGGCTTGCTTTTGGACGCAAATGAATCTAAAGACGGACAATCTTATCAAGGGCTCATGGGGCCCACCTTGATGTATGTGATTTATTCACTCCGTTTATTCATTTTGAAACCTGGTTGTAGGGCATGATCACAAAAAGGAGGCAGATCAAAGGCCCAAGTGGATTACAACAAAGATCAATGGTACGGACTTAATATCCACTGTTTCCTATAATGTGGTCCACTTGAGCCTTTGATCTACCTCATTTTTTGGGCTCATGCCCTAAAATGAGCTCTCAAAATGGATGGAAAGCTTAAATAAAACACACATTGCAGTGGGCCCACCATGATGTATGTGGTTTATCCCCTGAAAGATTGTTTTAGGGCATGATCCCAAAAATTGTTTTAGGGCAAGATCCCAAAAAGGAGGCAAATCAAAGGCCTAAGTGGACCACAGCATAGCTGAACGATATGCACTTAATCTCTACTGTTACCTACAATGTGGCCCACTTAAGCCTTCGATCTACCTCCTTGTTTGGGTTCATACCCTAAAATGAGCTGTCAAAAGACGGCTTTGATAAAACACACACGTTGTGGACGAATAGAAACAGTAAATATTAACTTGATCCAAAACTTTTGTGGCCCACAAAAGGTTTTTAATGGTCAATAACCACTATTTCCTATGATATGGTTCCCCTAAAATTCGTATCTGCTTCAGTTTTGGGACCATGGGGAAAAATAAGCTAGAAAATATATGAACAGTATGGATATACAGTGCATACATCAAGGTCGGCTTATATGGTTAGGGTCTCACCCACATAACTCGTTCCGGGGTCTCACCTAAGTAGTGTTTCCCTGTGGGGCGTCACAAATAATTATTTGTGTATTTTTAATACCTTTGGCGCAAAAATTTTGAGCTAGATAAAGTATTATGATATTACCAACGCCCCTTGGGAGTCACTGTTGAACCTCTAATTTATACATTGTATAGGCCATTCTATCACATTATATGCATGGTTTGCATGTTTAAAAGGTCCATCTAATGCAGGTTTTGTGATTGTAGAAATGAGAGCAGACTTCACTAATCAGAGATCAAAATGAGACATTTAAAAGCATTGGATGAAGACCCAAGGTGGGCCAAAGAAAGAAGAAAGCAAAGAGATAGGAAGGAGAAAAGAAAAGAAAGAAGAAAGAATGCAAAAAATGGGTCCGAATGGTCAAGACCGGTCGGCCAAGAAGGCCCGACCGGTCAAGACCGGTCAGCCATGCAATTTCAGGCTTTCAGATTTCAAACAGCAGGCTCTTCCCGTTTTTAGTATTTCGGACCAGTTTTTGGGGGCCATCTTAATGATATTTGGAAATCCAATACATCCATGTCGAAGAGGAGCTCGACGCCGAAATAACTCAAGTGGTTTCGTGTCGATTGGAACTACGGATTGACCGTGGTGACCAAAACAATACGAACTGTCTAGAAAGTTCCAGATTCCCCTACTCCACTCTAGGCCGGTCCAGGTGGCCCATCATTGATGATATAAAGAATCTACTTTGACCATCTTCTAGACCACATCTATATATGAATAACCACAAAGTTTCAGATCAAAAGGATGTGTGGTTTGATCGTACCGGTTGAAGAAAGATGGACCATCCAGAAATATCCAACTGCGCAGATTTTATAAAAAGCCCTAAGTGTTCTAATTTTCGGACCACATTCTGGAATTTTTTTTTTTTTTTGAACAATCTAATCTGTCTATCATGTAGAGGAGGAAGTTTTCTACCAATTTTCAAAATTTGAGGTCAATCCGACCTCTGTACACTCCGGGGCGTTGAAAGAAAGATGACTAGTTCTGAAGGTACCCGAATTACGCAATTTTGAGAGGCGGTCGCTGATCTGATTGGTGGACCCATTCAGAAGATAATATTGGAAATCTAAATCAGCTATGAGGAAGATCACATTACAAGGAAGCTACAAATCAAATTTGAAGGCAATCAAACCATTGGTTAAGCCGTACGAAGCGAAACAAAATCTGTTATGTTGCGGTACTCCTGTTGTATTATAAAAGGAGGTGCTCTCTTCTATTTCAAATCAGTCAAGGATGTGGGAAGCAAGGAGTTCAAGTCCTAGGAAGCTACCTAGCCTCCTACAGCTAGTTTTTCTTCATTTCTTAGTTCTAGTTTTAGTTTTAATATGCTTTTTCTTAGTTAACCTCTTAGCTAGAGCTAGAGGTGAAATTTGTAGTTGATTTCAATGCTTTAATTCTTTTATTTCAAGTACCCTTTTCTTAATTTTGAATTTTAAACTTCTAGTTTGAATAAAGTTTGGATTTTTAGATAAATTATGAGAGTTTGTATACTCTGGACATGAGTTCCTTGCAATTCTCTGAGATTACCATGATTGTGTTGTTTGAATTCAAATTGTAGTAACCCTTGAGCACGCCATAGTCTCTTGGCATGGCTGTTACTCTGAAGGCTACAAGTTCAAGTTCTATGTGCTTCATTAGAATTAAAAATTTGATTTCCAAATTTAAGTGGGATTATTTGTGCTTGAATGTTATATCCTCCAATTAGATGAGAAATAGAACTTTGATTCTAATTGTGTTTTGCTTGGATGAATGGATTAGTATTGAACAGCTAGAAGTGGATCCTTGATGCTCTAGTTCTTTCCAAATATCATATTTTCCTATTTTATGTTAAAAACTGTTTTCCTATACTTCTTAGATTCTAGTTATTGGAATAGTTGGAATTGTTTATTTCTTTCCCTGTGAATCGACCTCGGTCTTACCGAGATTTATTACTACATCGCAGCTGTTAACGTTAGATTTTGTAACTGGATCCTCCGGACGTTCACCTTCTCTCCAACAGATACCTTCCTCTGCCGGACCTGAAAGAAGACAGAAAGTAACTAAGGGTGGCTGGCGTCCAGCCGTTAGCCCTCCGATGCTTAAGTCAGGCCGAAGCAAGAAGAAGAATAACCAGGCAAAAACAGGCCAGAGATTGAATATCGTGTGTCCCTTTCTCTTAATGGAGTCACCTCTTTATATAGATCTGAAGCGATCCCATCTGTCACGTAAGATATCGAGATCCCGCTGATTTCGTGTACAATACCGAGATGCCGCTGATTTCGTGGGATAAGATCCTTATCCTTGGAGACGAGATCTAACCCGATGACTTATTTTGGCAATCACGTTCCTTGATAGCAATCCCTTGAGATTCGGAACCACAAGAGAAGATAAGCCCAAACCCGACCTATACGGGCCGCTGGTAGGCGTAGTAATAGCGCTGATCGCTCATGTAGAGCTGGAAACCGTAGTTGGAGTCATAGCCGGCGAAAAGGCAGGAGACGCCGATGAGACGGAAACCACCGAACTGGGTGTAGCCCTGCTTGGTATCGCAGAGGGATTGAACAAGCTGCTCGACGGGAATCGGGTGCTGGTACTGAAGGCTAAAAGGTGTCACCGCGGAAAAGCTGTTCGCATGTTGGAATATGGTCGCGAGTCCAAGTGCTCGCTCATTTAGACGTAACACCTTTCAACGACTTACGAGAAGGTCTGCTCGCGGATTTTGCTTTGCCGTATTTGACTATCGGCTATGAGAACTCAAGACTTGCGAATAGCTGCTCCGTATTTATCAATTCTACGACTCTCGCTCAGATGATCTCGAGAGTCGAATGGGCGTCCCGCACTTACCCAATCTGCGACTCATGATCAGATGATCTCGAGAGTCGGACGGGCGTCCCGCACTTACCCAATCTGCGACTCATGATCAGATGATCTCGAGAGTCGGACGGGCGTCCCGCACTTACCCAATCTGCGACTCATGATCAGATGATCTCGAGAATCAGATGGGCGTCCGTGTAGAATTTTAGTAGCTAAGTTGATCTCCATTTTGCCTATAACAGATGCCCCCCAAGTCCTTGCCGCCAAGAATTTCGTAAGGGAAGGACTTAGCTCACTATCACACGTAACCGCCTGCTGCCTTCATCGAGAACGGAACCATACATGATGGGCTGAAATTAATGAGCGCCAGCTTTCCGCAGCCTTTCCGCAGACAGAAAATGAAGGGGCGCTTGCCACGTGTCAAGGGAGTTAATGGGCATGCCTGCTCGAGTGCTACGCCGAAGGAGGGGCTGCCACGTATCACCAGATGCGGCGGAATGATTGCCTATAAATATACGGAGTCCGCCATTTCTCTGTTTTTCTACAGAAGTTTTTTTCGAAGGGAATTTACAACATCTTTTTCATTCTTCTTCCTCCGGTGCTTCTTTTCTTTCTTTTCTTCCCTGGGTACAGGCCTCTTTTCTTTTCTTTTTTGTTTTTTCTTAATCTTCCTAAAACCACTTCATGCCTGGGAACTCTGACGAGACCACCGTTCCTCTAGGCGATGCCACTCCGGAATCCTCTGCTTCTAGCAGTGCGAGGGTTCCGGCAGGGGGATACACGGCAGCCGGGTATCCTTCTGTTTTATCGGAGGACCGGCTAGCTGAGTTACGGGAGAGATACCTGATCCCCGACTCAGTCAATCTCCGATTGCCCGGAGATGGAGAGACACCAGACTCCCCCCCCCCCCCCCCCCCCCCCCCCCAGGATGCGTAGCTCTTTATGAGTACCAGCTCATCCTGGGGGTACGCCTCCCCCTCCATCCTTTCATACGCGATGTCCTCCGGTGTTACAAGATTGCCCCCGGGAAACTCATCGTGAACAGATGGAGGGTAGTTCTGGGCTCCTTTGCCCTCTGGGCTCAGGCCGGCAACGGGGAGCTCACGGCGGAGGAGTTCCTCCGTATGTTCCGTCTAAAAAAAGCACCCTCCAGCGAAGGCTGGTATTACTTGTGTTACTGGCACCGGGATAACTTCGTGCTGGGGAAACGCTCCTCGAACTATCCCGGCTGGAGGAAACGGTGGTTCTACGCTTCCGGGAACTGGGAGTCTGCTTCCTCCAGAGGTCCAGGTGTTAACCGTTTTTACTGCGAAGGTAGGCACAATCCACATTGTGCAATTTTCTCCAGTTAGGATTTTAGGGTTTTACTTCATTCTTTGACCTCTGTTTGTGCTCGCAGGTATCCCGGCCTTGAGAAAACCAAATCTAAAGGGAGGAATCAACGAGAAGATTGTCAAGGTGTACAAGGTGCCTGTTGGTGATAGGCACATCGAGGCTTGCCTGTCTCCCTCACGACTTGCAGCAGCGGGCCTAATATCCAGAGGAGAAGCCGAGATGACGAAGGTCGGGGAGAAGAGGGGTCTGCTACCCCGACTGAAGGGCACGAACTCCAAAAGGCAGAGGAAAACTCCTGCCGAACCATCTCAACCACCCGTCCGTAAGGGTGGCGATCAACCTGCCCTTCCCGCGAGCACGGCGGAGGCTCCGGCAGGGCCCAATATTCCCTCACTGGTGGTCGCACCTAGACTGCCAGTGATTAACATTGCTGACAATTCCCCGGATGGGGCGGGGTCCAGCTGCCCCCCAGCTGAAGAGGCTCGAGAGCAAATAGAGACTCGAGAGCCGGCTCCTGCTCGCGAACTGATCCCTGCTACCGAGCAGGGACCTGCTCGCGAGTCGATGCCTCCACCTCGCGAGCCGGCTGGGTTGGTCGTTGCCCAACCGTCTGGGAGCGGGACATATTCTATCCCCCGCCACCTCCATCCAATATGTAAATTTCTATTCGAGAACGACCCCCCCCCCCCCCCCCCCCCCCCCCCCCCCAAACCTTCGGCTCTCTTCCCGAGCCAAGCCCTGAGAACCTTTTCCTCGAAGCGGGGGTGAGGATGGTTCAGGTAAGACTCTGCCAAGACCTGCTTTAATCTGTTGTTATGTTCTAGAATACTTTCTCACATTTTTCATTACTTTTGCAGGGCTTAGATCTTATCCTGCGAACGAGGCGTGATATCGTTGCCGCCCGTCGCGTGATAGATGAAGCTGAGGGGAAGAGGACAGCCTTGGAGAAGGCAGTTCAAGGGAGAGATCAGCTGCTCAAGGCCCGTGAGGCGGTGATCGTGAAGAGAGATGAGGAGAAGAAGATCCTCATCGAGAAAATCCAAGTCCTGACCGACAGGTATCAGGCCTTGGACTCAGACTTCGTGAAGCTCACGGGTTTGAAGGAGAAGGCTGAGAGAGAGAGAGAGAGAGATCTTTCGCCAAGACAAGATCTCATTGGAGGAGCGGTTTGCGGAGGCCAGGTCGCAGCTCAAAGAAGCCAACGACAACTTGGAAAATGAGCGCTCCGCTCTTGCACAGCTCAAGGACAACTCGATCCACTGGGACGAGGAGAAAGTCACCCTTGTAAAGATGCTCTCGGAGGAAGGTCCTCGGGCAATTTTCGAGTTCCGGACTTCGCAGCTATATGACGACGAAAGATACGAGTCATATGATGCTGGTCGCGACTTTGCGCTAAGAGTAGTGCAACGAATGATCCCATCCTTTGATATGGGGGAATTTGGTCGAGTCACGACCATCATAGCTGCAGAAGAGCAAGCTGCTGCTGAGAACGAGGTGACTGAAGCCACGCAAGCTGGAGGGGCTCCAGAAATGGGCCCTGTAGTCGAGAGCACAGCTCCTCCTCCAAGAGATTGATTTTCTTTTTGTTTTCCTCTCTTGTATCCGCGAGCAGATATTGTAAACATTTATCATCAATGAAAAGATATTTTTAGAAGTGTTATCCTCGTTTACTCTCCCTTTCATGCAATGAATGCCTTCTCGTTCTTGTTTACTTTCTTTTCCTTTGTGCACTGAATGATTTCCTGTTGCAATGAGTTATGCTCAACCCGGGGGGTCGTAGCGACCATGCCCTCGTGGAGATAGACTGATCTATCGATTGAGAGATGTAACGTGCTCAATCCGGGGGGTCATGACGACCATACCCTCGTGGAGATAGACTGATCTATCGATTGAGAAATGTATTGTGCTCAACCCGGGGGGTCGTGATGACCATACCTTCGTAGAGATAGACTGATCTATCGATTGAGAAATGTATTGTGCTCAACCCGGGGGTCGTGATGACCATACCTTCGTAGAGATAGACTGATCTATCGATTGAGACTCCAAGTTTATCGAGGGTAGGATGGTCACCCATAAAATGAAAATGCGACCATCCTAGGTGAATTAAACCCTACCAAAGGTAGGCAATTGGCCAAGGGATTGTATGCATCCTCTTCAGGGCTATTCATGTCCAAGTAAATGGAGTAGCGACCAAAAGATATCTTCCGCTTTATTCATAAAATGTTGTTATGAACTACATTGAATCTAGGGATAATATCGTAGCAAGTGTTCCACATGCCAAGGGCGACGTACGGGCTTTCCCTGCATGTCTTCAAGATAATAGGTACCGGGTCGCACAATCCTAATAACCCGATAAGGGCCTTCCCAATTTGGATCCAGCGAACGAGAAGGGACTCCGAGTTTTTGCCTTAGGACCAAATCTCCAAGCTGGAAGGATCTAGGCCGAACCTTGGCATTTCGATAACGAGCAATACGTTGTTGATATGCTGCCGCTCGTACTTGGGAGGCGTTTCTACGTTCTTCCAAGAGATCGAGATGAAGGCGAAGGTCTTCCTAATTACTCGCGGGGTCATATTGCTCGATTCGATACGAGGGCACTTGAATTTCCACTGGTACTACTGCGTTGACACCAAATGCTAAGGAAAAGGGGGTTTCACCCGTTGATGTACGAGTTGTAGTCCTATATGCCCATAATACTTCTGGCAGAAGTTCTAGCCACATACCTTTACATTCGCCTAATTTAGTCTTTAAGTGGTGTTTGATTATTTTATTCACTGCCTCGACCTGCCCATTCGCCTGAGGATGATATGGAGAAGTGCGGAGATTACGTATCTTCCACTTTTCACAGAATTCGTCAAAGGCTGCGTTGTCGAATTGCGTTCCATTGTCGGTGATTATAGTGTGGGGGAGTCCATAACGGCATATAATACTTCTCCATATAAACTTGGTAGTTTGTTTCTCAGTAATCTTGGCTAATGGTTCTGCCTCGGCCCATTTGGTGAAGTAATCAACCGCTACAATCGCGAACTTATTTTGTCCATTTCCCATGGGTAAGGGCCCGATGATATCGACCCCCCACTGAGCGAAAGGCCAAGGGCTATCAACTGGAGTTATCCGCTCGGACGGTACATGAGGTATAGGTGAATATCGTTGGCACTTATCACATTTTTTAGAAAATTCAATTGCGTCTGCTTTCATAGTGGGCCAATAATATCCTTGCCGCATCGCCTTATATGCTAGGGATAGCCCCCTGGGGTGATTACCACATGCCCCCTGGTGTACTTCGTCTAGAACACGAAGGGCTTCTTCTGGATGAAGACACCCTAAATAGGGCAAGGAAAAGCTCTTGCGCAACAATATTTCGTCTTGCAAGGTATACCTGGCGGCCCGAAGGTGAATTTGTCTTGCAGCTTTTTTGTCCTCTGGTAGGTATCCGTCTCTGAGATACAGGATGATGGGATCCATCCAGCATTGGGATGATTGTACCGATATTACTTGCTCGAGAGTTGCGTGGTCGATACTTAGGTTCTGACGATGCTCGATGGGGACCGAATGTGATAACTCAGATTCTGATGCAGAGGCAAGCTTTGCCAGGGAATCGGCAAGTTGGTTCTTCTCGCGAGGAATATGAATTATTTCATAAGTCTTTAGTTTTGCGAGCAAGATGAGGACACGAGACTTGTAGAAGGCCATCCTTTCTTCTTTGGCCTCGAATTCACCAAGGACTTGGTTGACAATGAGCTGAGAGTCGCTATGAATTGACAGATTCTGAATTGCAAGGACAATGGCCAATTCGAGGCCGACGATCAGGGCTTCATATTCTGCTTCATTATTTGAGATACGAGAATCGAAACGCAGAGCATATTGGAAATGCGACCCGTCGGGAGCCACTAAAATCAGGCCCGCTCCACTGCCACTGGCCCGCGACGACCCGTCCACGAAGAGTGACCAAGGAGGCTGGTCGCTGGTCATGGTATTATCATCAGGAGAGTATGTGAATTCGGCGATGAAGTCAGCCACGGCCTGGCCCTTTACCGCGGTCCTAGGGCAGAATGAAATATCGTGCTCGCTGATCTCGACTGCCCATTTAGTTAAGCGTCCGGAAGCCTCAGGCTTTTGAAGGACTTGCCGCAGTGGATGATTCGTTGGTACTAAAATAGCGTGGGCTTGAAAGTATGGTCGCAGTTTTCGAGCTGCCGTAACTAAAGCCAGGGCCAGCTTCTCCATATCAGAATACCTAGTTTCTGCATCAACCATTGCTCGACTGATATAATAAACGGGCCTTTGTACCCCGGAATCTTCTCTTATTAAAGCGGCGCTAACGGCCGTGGTAAACACAGAGAGATAAAGAATGAGTTGCTCATGTGCTACAGGTTTAGATAAGATGGGGGGTGTGCTCATGTATAGCTTCAATTGTTGAAAAGCCTCTTCACACTGTGGTGTCCATTTCCAATCAGACTTGGCCGTTGCATGAAGGAGTTTGATGAATGGTAAGCACTTGTCAGATGCTCGCGAGATGAACCTGTTCAATGATGCGATGCGACCAGCCAGACGCTGGACGTCCTTCAGCGTGGTGGGGGATTTCATCTCTATCAATGCTTTTATCTTTTCAAGATTTGCCTCGATTCCGCGCTGGCCGACCATGAACCCAAGAAACTTTCCTGCAGACACTCCAAACGCACATTTTTCTGGGTTCAATTTCATTTGATACTTCCTCGTTAGGTCGAAGGCTTCTCGAAGATCAGAAATATGATCATCTTCTACGGTGCTTTTCACGAGCATATCATCAACATAAACTTCCATATTCCTACCGATTTGAGCAGCGAATATTTTGTTGACGAGACGTTGATAAGTGGCCCCTGCATTTTTAAGGCCGAACGGCATTACCTGGTAGCAATATAATCCCCGATCTGTGATGAAAGCGGTATGCTGGCTATCAGGTGGATGCATCATGATCTGATTGTAATCAGAATAAGCATCCATAAAACTGAGCAGAGCGTGTCCAGCTGTTGAATCGACCAACTGGTCAATCCGCGGGGTCGAGAAGCTATCTTTGGGGCATGCTTTGTTTAAGTCTGAATAGTCGACGCACATTCTCCATTTGCCATTAGCTTTCCGGACGAGGACCACGTTCGCGACCCACTCTGGGTAGTCTACTTCTTTTATGAAATTGACCGTGAGTAGCTTCTCGACTTCAGCCTTGATCGCCATTTGTCTTTCTGCAGTGAAGGCACGTCGACGCTGGTGTACGGGCTTATGTTTCGGGTCGATATTGAGACGATGTACAATGACATTGGGGTCGATGCCTGGCATATCTTTATGAGACCAAGCGAACACGTCCTGGTATTCGGTGAGGAAACGGACCAGACCTTCATGATGGACACTGGTTAAAGAGGATCCAATGTATACGACCTTGGATGGGTCACCTTTGGTTAAGTGAATCGCCACTGTTTCCTCCCCAGGAGTTCCTGATTTAAGAGCATTCTCTCTCGGATCCAACGAGGTGTTGGTGGGAAAGTTGGGTGAACCTTGTGCTATCTCCATAACGGGTGTTGCTTGAGCCTTCTTCCGATCCTGTAAGGCTATCTGATAGCAAGACCGTGCCTCTTGCTGACTTCCTCGCACGACCCCGATACCATTTGGGGTAGGAAATTTGACACACAGATATGAAGGGTGCAAGGCTGCCCCAACCTTAGTAAGAGACGGCCGCCCCAAAATGGCGTTATACGCTGATTTTCGGTCCACCACGAGGAAGTTTATGAAGACGGTGGTCTTCGCTGGACTTTCTCCAAAAGTAACTGGGAGATCGATGCTTCCTTCAGGCGTTACTACCTCACCTCCGAAGCCGACGAGGGGGGTCAATACTGGCTTGAGAAGGCTTCTGGCAAGTGCCATTTTGTTGAAAGCCTCCAAGTATAGAATATCGGCTAAGCTACCTGTATCCACCATAATTCGATGTGTCAGATAATTTGATACCTTCAATGTGATTACGATGGAGTCTTCGTGAGGGAAGTGAATTCCCTTTGCATCTTCGAGAGTGAAGGAAATTGGAGGATGGCTGGTTCTTGACGAGCTAGACGTCTATTCCAGCCAGTAGATTTGCTGGAGTTCTTTGGACGCCTTTCGAGCATATGCTTTTCTTGAAGCTTGAGAATCGCCCCCGCAAGCTGGTCCTCCGATGATGGTGCGGATTTCTCCCGTAGGCTCAACGTCCTCTTGGTCAGTTTGATGATGAGATTGTTCCTTTTGGCGAGACGAGGTATTCGCCCTTTCTGGTGATCGATTTTTACGAGCAACATAATCCTGGAGATGGCCTTTTCGAATAAGGGCTTCAATATGATCTCGTAGAGAGATGCAGTCTTGGGTTCTATGCCCGTGATCTTTGTGGAAGTAACAGAATTTGCTCTTGTCTCTTTTCTCGGGATCGGATTTGATCTTTGCAGGCCACTTCACGTATGGCTTGTGTTTAATCTCCATTAAAACCTTTTCATGAGATCGATTGAGAGGAGTGTAGTTATGATATTTACCAGAATAAGGCTTCTTGGGAGAACGGTCGCGCTGATCACGACGATTCTTTCTATCTGCAGTAGAGGTTCCCTCTGGCTTGCGTTTCTTACCTTGTATTCCATGACGCGTCAATGCGACTTCTGCATTGATATATTTCTGGGCTTTGGCTTGGAATTCTGCCATAGTTTTCGGCGGGCTTTTATCCAAGGCAAACCTGAATTTCTCACTCGTTATTCCTGCTATGAGGGTTGTGAGCCCTTTTTCTTCAGTATAACCTTCAGTTTGAACGGCTTCAGCGGTGAATCGTACTGTGAACTCCTTTATTGTCTCCCCATGCTGCTGTTTTAAATTCATTAGATGGGAGGCTGGCTTCTTAATGCGAATGCTTCCCATGAATTGAGAAAGGAATATCTCCGATAACTAGGAAAAGGAGCTGATGGAACGAGGCTTTAATCCCCGGAACCACATACGAGCTGCTTCTTTCAATGTTAGGGAAAAAGCCCTACACATGATTTCTGAGCCATGTCCCTCCAACTCCATGAGAGACCTGTATGTTTCTAGGTGTTCAAGAGGATCACCAATACCTGTATACGTGGTGATAACGGGCGTTCGATACTTTTTAGGTAATGGTGCCTCCATAACCTCGCTAGTAAAGGGAGACTCGGATTGATGTATCGCCGCCATGATGGTAGATGGCCGATTTACCTGGTATCGCTGTTCCATGACATCAAAACGATCATGGATTCTTTTGAGATCTCCTTCCCATGGTAGGGTATAGCTTGATGTTTCGGCAGTGGAGCCCTGAGGTTGAGGTTGTCGAGACGAACTAGAATGTATAGAATGTGGAGACGGCACAGGGAGATGGCTGCCAAGTGGTGGGACCTGTGGTTCGTCCATAAAATGTCTGGATGCCACTGGTATGGGCTGCGGTGGTAACCTTTCGGAGGCTTGTCTCTACGGTTCGGGGAAATGCTGATCAAGCCGATTCAACAGGGCCTGAACTCCGGCATTTAGAGTTAGGAGAGTGTTTCCGAGGAAACGCAGGACATCGTCTTGATTTCCAGAAGCTTCCAATAATGGGTTTGCTGATGGCATATTTGGGGCTCCTTGAGGGATGTTCGTCGAGGCAGGTGGAAAGGTAGGTACGGATTCCGTCTCATCGGGCGGAGGTGGTGCCTGCCTTGAAGTCGAAGGATGAACAGCCTTTTTAGGAGGCATCGCCGAAGGATTTTTATCGGTGGTTAGAACGATTGATTTTGACGATCAAGTCGTTCCCACAGACGGCGCCAAACTGTTAACGTTAGATTTTGTAACTGGATCCTCCGGACGTTCACCTTCTCTCCAACAGATACCTTCCTCCGCCGGACCTGAAAGAAGACAGAAAGCAACTAAGGGTGGCTGGCGTCCAGCCGTTAGCCCTCCGATGCTTAAGTCAGGCCGAAGCAAGAAGAAGAATAACCAGGCAAAAACAGGCCAGAGATTGAATATCGTGTGTCCCTTTCTCTTAATGGAGTCACCTCTTTATATAGATCTGGAGCGATCCCATCTGTCACGTAAGATATCGAGATCCCGCTGATTTCGTGTACGATACCGAGATGCCGCTGATTTCGTGGGATAAGATCCTTATCCTTGGAGACAAGATCTAACCCGATGACTTATTTTGGCAATCACGTTCCTTGATAGCAATCCCTTGAGATTCGGAACCACAAGAGAAGATAAGCCCAAACCCGACCTATACGGGCCGCTGGTAGGCGTAGTAATAGCGCTGATCGCTCATGTAGAGCTGGAAACCGTAGTTGGAGTCATAGCCGGCGAAAGGAAGGAGATGCCGACGAGACGGAAACCACCGAACTGGGTGTAGCCCTGCTTGGTATCGCAGAGGGATTGAACAAGCTACTCGCGGGAATCGGGTGCTGGTACTGAAGGCTAAAAGGTGTCACCGCGGAAAAGCTGTTCGCATGTTGGAATATGGTCGCGAGTCCAAGTGCTCGCTCATTTAGACGTAACACCTTTCAATGACTTACGAGAAGGTCTGCTCGCGGATTTTGCTTTGCCGTATTTGACTATCGGCTATGAGAACTCGAGACTTGCGAATAGGTGCTCCGTATTTATCAATTCTGCGACTCTCGCTCAGATGATCTCGAGAGTCGAATGGGCGTCCCGCACTTACCCAATCTGCGACTCATGATCAGATGATCTCGAGAGTCGGACGAGCGTCCCGCACTTACCCAATCTGCGACTCATGATCAGATGATCTCGAGAGTCGGACGGGCGTCCCGCACTTACCCAATCTGCGACTCATGATCAGATGATCTCGAGAATCGGATGAGCGTCCGTGTAGAATTTTAGCAGCTAAGTTGATCTCCATTTTGCCTATAACAGCAGCCTTGCACTTGAGGCGAGCGAACAAGTTTTTGGCGCTGTTCCCGGGGAAAAGGTTAAACAGTTCTAATTGTTCTAGTAGCTATAGAGTAGTCTTAGTTAGGTAGGATTTTCAGTTTTTATAGAAGTAGATTTTCTGATTTTTTTTTTTTTAGATTACTAACAATTTTTATTTTTTTTATTTTGTAGGACATTGTTGCTGACATAGATCTTACTCTATTGGGTAACATCTCCCCATCTCCCTTCTTTTTGTTCTTTTTTCTAGATTAGGGTAGTTTCCAATTTCTTAAAATTTCATCATGTATGATTGGACGAATGGTGCGTACAAGTACCTTTTGGAGGATGAGACATCGAATTGGGGGGACTCAAACTCATTGTGATCGGGATCTCTCCAAGCATGAGTATTTTTCTGAGATTCATAGAACCTCCCACCCCCCCCCCCCCCCCCCCCCCAAAACGTAAGACAATGAGTGATTACATTAATGAAAGCAATACATATGTTGAGACACGACGTAAGACGATGGGGGAATACCAGAACGAAACAAAATTGAATAATGATCATTCGGGGAAAACATTACGTGATTACTAGATTGAAAATAACATGAGTGTTCCACCGGTTATGGTAGGAGGTGTGTAACAACAAAAGGAACGAGTGAATAGTGGCCAACCAGTTAAGACAATGCGTGATCATTTGTATGGATATGCCTATCAACCATCATATAACTCTTCATCCTACAATGCGTACAGTCTTAATTGGGGAAACCACAATTCTCCTTGTTCAGGGGAAGAACCAACCGTGGTTATTAACAATCACCCTAAAACGTCTTCCTCTTGTGATGACATGTATACACAAATACTTGAGGAAATATGGAAAGAGTATGTAGATGAACAATCAAATCAAGCTTACTCACCATCTTGTGAAGACGTTAAGCCTGAAATTGGGGGCATCAAATCTATCCCCTTTAATGAGGAGGATGGGGCTACCCAAGTCCTACCTTCTTCATATTTAATGAATAGACTTTTAGAGGAGATTGATCTCAATGATCCCAATGTTATCATCAATTATGGTGAGTCCGCTATCTCTTTTAGATGCTTTGAACTTAATGATGAAGAGATTTCAATGACGGTTGACGAACCCGAGGAATCCATTAAATCTGAAAGCGATAGTGGGGTTACTTACAATGAGGGTTCAATGGATGCTTATGAACCTATGGTTTCTTTTCCCAAGAGCGTAATGATTATGAGTCTCTAAAGGATATGCATGCTAGAGAGATGGCCGAGGTTGATATTTTTGAGTCACTCCACCAACTTAACATGCTTAATTTTAATGTGGAGAATGAGACTCCCATGAGTGAAAATTCAGATTCGTTGAATGAATGCTTGGCTCACTTTGAAAATTCAAACGACCCCATTATTCAAGAGATTGTTAAAGCCTTGCATACTTTCGACTTGGTGCCTCATACTAGTTATGGAGAACCTAGTTTAGAAGAATTTCACTCCATGGAGGGCGAGTCCCTCACCATCGAAACTGAATTTTTACACTCACTCAAGCAAGATCATGATCCTTCATCCGACTATCTCGATTTACTAGAGGAATGCTTAGCCCACTCTTATGACCTTGATGATGAGATGATTAAGGAGTTGGACATTTTGTTAGACACGGTGTCGGTGCCTGAAGAACACCATTCCACTGATTTACACTCTTTACCATTGTTTGTGGAAGCACCATATAATTCTGAAATTGTGGATGAGACAACTTTAACTGAAGATACACAATGAATGTCTCTCCACCATCATGGGTTCTTCAGCCCATTGAGGATCTTGACTGGGAGGACCCGTTTTTAATCAATTACAACCCAGTCTAGAATTTGAGGAGATATCTTTTTGCTGCATTTATATCCTCCTATCATGCATGTGGTGCACATAAATATTGGACTTCAATGAAGAAAAGCACTCATGTTTACTGTCGAGCAGGACTTTGGATGGTCCTCATGAAAAATTTATTAAAATTCATAAAGATCCTACTCAAATTTGATCATGTAGTCGATTGGACTAATCAAAGGTAGGTAGGTTAGGATTTATTTTTTTGTAATTAGGATTGAATAAGTCTCATCAAGAATATGGAAGATGCTAGAATTGATCAACTTGCGACTCCAGGTACTCTCGTTCTCACTCTCCTTTGTTTTATTTTATTGCTCTCATGTCATGCTTATTGCATATCTTGTTACATTGAGGACAATGTAAGATTTTGGTTGGGGGTGAGATTCCTTAGATGAATCTACTAGCTTTTGTGACATTTTGAGCCATTCTGTAGAAAATTTTCAATTTTTCTAAAAGTCAAAACTCTTTTGGAAAACTTTGTTTCTATGCATTCGAGATGATACGAGTATAAGAAG
Source organism: Liriodendron chinense (assembly GCA_003013855.2). Lineage (NCBI taxonomy): Eukaryota > Viridiplantae > Streptophyta > Magnoliopsida > Magnoliales > Magnoliaceae > Liriodendron > Liriodendron chinense. Next base: position 11,940,524 of record ML058384.1, on the reverse strand, counting down.
AGGAGATACGAAGTGAGTGATGTTGCAAGCTTTGAACTTCTCTTAATATAATGGTTTTATATGTGAATTCCCCTATTTATGTGATTGATAGAAAATTTGAACACTTTTATACCTAGTTCACATTATACAATTTTCATGGGTTGAAAGGATTATGTGATTTGTGGATTAGCTAGACTTTGATTTAAGGTGTTGAGAAACCAAGCCGGGGTAATTTGTCCATCCTTGTTCATGGGAAAATAACGAAAGATATGGATTTCTAAAAATCCTATCTAATTTAAAAGAAAAAGGAAAAGGAAGGCTGAAATTGGGAATGATGAAAAATGGTGGAAAATTTCGAAAAGGGCTACCTATTATCAACCGGGGGATGGTCTACCCGTAACCAAAGCCAGAAATGGGACGTAATGTGAAAGCCGTCGGAAGGACGGTAAGACAAATTCCTGTCATAAGCTTCTTGTTGCTCTGTACACCTTGAGATCTATAGTTTAGTTGATCTATGAAGAAGATAATCCCAGAAACTCATGAGATGAACTTTCACTATGCACACTAGGTTGAAGTTGTTCGAGTTCTTCTATTTATCAATCAATCGGCGGGAATTTCATGTAGACACTTATTATGCTTTGAGAGTTTAAGGTTTTAACTTCTATCACCTAATTTCTCCAAATTTTATACTTGAATGTCTTGGAATGGATAGAACCATGGTTTTTGAAGGAGAGTTGGTTTGGAGGTTTGAAATTGTTTCACGCATGTTTTGCTCTGGACTAGCAAAAAGATGGTTGGGGGTGTGTTGAACTTCCAATTTATACACTGTATAGGCCATTCCATCACATTATATGCATGGTTTGCATGTTTAAAAGGTCCATCTAATGCAGGTTTTGTGATTGTAGGAATGAGAGCAGAGTTCACCTAATCGGAGATCAAAATGAGACATTTAGGAGCCTTGGATGAAGACCCAAGGTGGGTCAAAGAAAGAAGAGAGCAAAGAGATAGGAAGGAGAGAAGAAAAGAAAGAAGAAAGAATGCAGAAAATGGGTCCGACCGGTCAAGACTGGTCGGCCATGCAATTTCAGGTTTTCAAATTTCAAACAGCAGGCTATTCCCGTTTTAAGTTTTTGGGCCCAGTTTTTGGGGATCATCTTGATGATATTTGGAAATCCAACACATCCATGTCGAAGAGGATCTCGACGTCGAAATAATCCAAGTGGTTTCGTGTCGATCGGAGCTACGGATTGACCATGGTGACCAAAACAATACGAACTGTCTAGAAAGTTCCAGATTCCGCCTACTCCACTCTGAGCCGGTCCAGGTGGCCCATCATTGATGATATGAAGAATCTACTTTGACCATCTTCTAGACCACATCTATATATGAATAACCACAAAGTTTTAGATCAAAAGGATGTGTGTTTTGATCATACCGGTTGAAGAAAGATGGACCATCCAGAAAGATCCAACTGCACGGATTTATAAAAAGCCCCAAGGGTTCTAATTTTTGGACCACATTCTGGAATTTTTTTTTTTTTTTTTCTGGACAATCTAATCCGTCTATCATGTAGAGGAGGAAGTTTTCTACCAATGTTCAAATTTTGAGGTCAATCTGACCTCTGTACACTCCGGGGCGTTGAAAGCAAGATGACTGGTTCTGAAGGTACCCAAATTGCGTGATTTTGAGAGACGGTCGCTGATCTGATTGGTGGGCCCATTCAAAAGATAATCTTGGAAATCTAAATCATCTATGAGGAAGATCACATTACAAGGAAGCTACAAATTAAATTTGAAGGCAATCGAACCATTGGTTAAGCCTTACGAAGTGAAACAAAATTTGTTATGTTGCGGTACTCTTGCTGTATTATAAAAAGAGGTGCTCTCTTCTATTCCAAATCAGTCAAGGACATGGGAAGCAAGGAGTTCAAGTCCTAGGAAGCTACCTAGCCTCCTACAGCTAGTTTTTCTTCATTTTCTTAATTCTAGTTCTTGTTTTAATATACTTTTTCTTAGTTAACCTCTTAGCTAGAGCTAGAGGTGAAATTTGTAGTTGATTTCAATGTTTAATTCTTTTATTTCAAGTACCCTTTCCTTAATTTTGGATTTTGAACTTCTAGTTTGAATAAAGTTTGGATTTTTAAATGAATTATGAGAGTTTGTGTACTCCGGACATGAGTTCCTTGCAATTCTCTGAGATTACCATGATTGTGTTGTTTGAATTCGAATTGTAGTAACCCTTGAGCATGCCATAGTCTCTTGGCATGGCTATTACTCCGAAGGCTACAAGTTTAAGTTCTATGTGCTTCATTAGAATTAAAAATTTGATTTCCAGATTTAAGTGGGATTGTTTGTGCTTGAATGTTATATCCTCCAATTAGATGAGAGATAGAACTTTGATTCTAATTGTGTTTTGCTTGGATGAATGGATTAGTATTGAACTACTACAAGTGGATCCTTGATGCTCTAGTTCTTTCCTAATATCATATTTTCCTATTTTATGTTAAAAACTGTTTTCCTAAACTTCTTGGATTCTAGTTATTGGAATAGTTGGAATTGTTTACTTCTTTCCCTGTGGATCGACCTCGGTCTTACCGAGATTTATTACTACATCGCAACCTTGCACTTGAGGTAAGCGAAAGTCACCTATACCTTTACCATGAAAATTTCTACGAAATAAATTTCATGGGAAAGTATTCGCAACGAAAACAGAGGGTCGTCGCAAATAACTTAAGTATTTGTGACGCCCCATCTTTATTCGTCACTAAAGGGATCGTATTTGTGATGTATTTGGGGGTGTCACAAATAAAGGATGTTGGAAAAAATTGATTTTCTTGTAATGATTAAACTCTTACTATTTAAAACTTAGGGGGGGCATCCCCCCCCCCCCCCCCCCCCCCCCCCCCCACGTGGCTCTGCCCTAGGTGGTAGGGTCAAAGACAATATACAAACCACCGTATAAGATATTCAACAAAGACCACATGTAAATGCATACCATAAAAGAGGCAGCTTAAAGACGCCATGCACATTTATGCCATCATAGAGACACATCAAAGACGACGTGTAGAGCTGGACACAAACCGAGTTTGATCGTTCGGATCGACTCGGTAAAATTTTGTTTGAACAAAAAGTCTTCATATTCAAACTTTGTTCGAATACACAGGGACTGTACGAAAAAAAATTCGAGTCAGTTTCAATCACAACCCTGTTCGACTCGAACTTGACTTGTTCGTTTGACTCAATTTTATATATATATATATATATATATATATATATATATATATATATATATATAGAGAGAGAGAGAGAGAGAGAGAGAGAGAGAGAGAGAACATGATTGTGGGCCCTAAGAAGGATTCAATGGTGGACATCATTCTCCTCATTGTTTCTTGTGGTGTGGTCCACTTGAGCTTTGTATTTGCCTCATTTTTTATTTAAGGCCTCAAAATGAGTAATACAAATGGATGGACAGAGTGGATAAAACAAATGCATTATGGTGGACCCACAGAGCTTTGACACCAGCTTGTTGGCTGGTGTTCGCATCACCAGCCAACTCGCGTTCGCGAATATGGTACTACCAGTCTACCCCCACCAGCACCTATCTAGAGACGGATGGTCCTATCAGTGCACTGTGGGCCCCACAATGATATATTTGCTTATCCAAGTCGTCCATCCATTTTTTTAAAGATCATTTATGGCATTATCCAAAAAATGAAGTGGATCGAAGGCTCAAGTGGACCACACCATAGGAAACAATGGGGGTTGTTAACTATCTTTGTTATGGTTTTTTATTTAATTAGTTAAAAAATTTAAACCTTGTGATTTATCTTTTGTGATATGTAATTTCTGAACAAATTAGTATTCACTATTCAGTAGTAGAAAAAATATTTTCAAGAAAAAAAAAAGCGAAATTGTTTAAACTTGTTCGAACTCATAAAAATTGTTTGAAATTCATATGTTCGAACATGTTCAAACATGGCTGGGCCAGACCAAACCAAGTTTGAATAGAGCCACCCTGTTCGAATGTTTGTTCGAACATTGTTCGAACACACCCACTCAAGCAACCAAACAATCCGATCTGGTCCATGTTCGACTCAGATCCAATCGTTGCCCACCTTTAACGGCGTGCACATGCACGCCGTATAAGAGATTCATTAAAGACAGCATGCACATGTGGGCCGTAAAAGAGATTTATTAAAGACGACGTGCACATTCATGCTGTAATAATGTGTTTTAACAATGTTTTATTAGTGAATGACATTAAAGTGGATCTTTAACCATGCTCGATTAATGCACGCCGTAAAAAAGGTCATTGGTGGCATTCTTTTATCGTACGAAGTTAATGTTGCGCCATTAATACACAATTTTATTGTAGTGACTTGGTTGTATTAGATTAAAATAATGGACCAAAACAATATTTTTACCCTTCTTTGTATGCCATTCTTTAGACTTGATCATTCTTTTGATGGTGTAGATTCTCATAAAAGAAGTAGACATCCTTCTTTACCCACTTTTCAATTATTAATCCTCCGGTTGAAGTTAGTTATCAACTTAAAATTTGAAGCTTGTTTTCTAGTATTTCCGTTTCTTATTCTCATTTTGTCCTTATCTAGAAGTTACAAGATATACATTATGTATCAGTCACTGCCTACTAAGTCTTTCTTCCCCTTAAACACACCAATTAATTAGCTTGTTCAATATTCACTTTCTTTTTTATGATACAATTTATGTTATGCCTCAAAAATCAGAACCAGCGTCCCGAGTTCAAGGGTGTGAACTAAATTTTATAAATTCCTACATTCACATTAACATTCAAATCATCAATATACATCCAAGCCAAACCATGATTAAATCATCCAATCCATGATAAAATACATTAACTAAAAATTAAACTTTATGAATTCCAAATCTAAAGTCTTCAACCACTACTAATTCTTCCTCATAAATTCTCAACTTAATGTTTATTACAACCTTTAAATAAAACTAAATTATAGCTATAAATAGAGTTGTACATCGAGTTGGATTAAGTCGAACTTTGCCCAACTTGACTCGATTTGGTTGGACTTTGACTTGGGCTCGAACTTGGCTCGGCTCGGTCCTAAACTCGAACTCGATTTTGTCTAAAATCTGACTGGTTCGGACCGAGTTGAGTCGAGTTTTTGAGTCGAGTCAAGCCTGCTACATTTTTAATTTTATATATATTTTTTAAAATTCGTTTAAAATTTTTGAAATCCTACTTAATTTAAAAAAAAACACACAACCATAGTAATATATACAAGTCCACAAGTTAAAGGATATGATTCTACAAACAAACACAAGTCCATAATAAAAAAACATAAATTACCTAATGTCCTTTGTAGGAGGAGTGCCTTCCCCCCATGTAGCTTCTATAGTTGTGCCCGTAGTAGCTATCATTCCTTGCATCTGAACCAGATTCATCACCTTCATCTTTTAATCCATCATTATTTCTAGTTTCTTGCACTACAGGAGAAGATATATGTTAGCTGAGCCCGAGCTTATCTTCTCTCCAATATGCTCGGTCACTTCGTCCATATCAAATGGTGGTGAGACTTGCCCACCTTGCTCTCCATAGATTGAAATAGCTTTTTCAAGATTTGTTTGTGAGCTGATCTATATGGAATACCCAACTCCTTATAAAATGAAGCGAGTTTGGAGATAAACCTTAATACTTTCTTGAGTTTTTTCTTTTTCGTACTCGGTCCTGCTTCAGCATCATGTTGTCTTGAAATAGTAAGACTTCATCGATATCTAGTTCTAGATGCCTCTGCCTCTTCCTTGCTGAGTTTCAAAACTAATTGTAAATGTTCTTCTTTTGAGACGCTTAGCCTTCCTCTCTTCTTATTCGACTATACTCATTCATTTAGCACATTCTATGTCTAAATTTGGTTCAAGTTCAATTATGATACGCCTGTTACTATATGTATTATGGTTCGGTGTAGAGGGTGTAGATGTTTCTTGTTGGAGTCTAAAATGGCTTGAAAAAGTAATTGAACTTCACGTGTAGCTTTGTTACACAGTTTTGCATCTCCTCCTCTACATGATAGGTGTAATTTCAGTCGATTTGTTTTGTTAACAATTTTTTTCCACACAAAAAACACATGATCTTCATATTCTCATATCTTGAATAATATACTTGGGTTCCGTATTCCCAAATGTCAATTAATGGTTCATCTGGTGATGACATATCTAATATATTTTTTTTACAAAAGAATTATTAGTCATAATGGAGAAAACATGAAAATATAGGAAACAAAATCATAAAAATACAAACATCAAATGCAAGGCATAAAAATCAATAGCTGATAAGTGATAAGTGATTATAAAATGGAATAAAAAGCGAACATCCATAAGTGCGAAAATAAATCCCACAAAATAATACAGTCTATAATCTCATTAACAAAAGCATATGAAATTCAAAAGAAGAAAAATAAATCCCACAAAATAATACAAATCTAAGTATTAAACATTCATCATCATTTATTAGTTAAGAGGAATAGTCTCATCTTGACTCTCAAGCTCATCTTGTTCATCACCTTCATCAAAACTGCTACCTCCCCAAACCGGTTACAACCAATCTTGTGCACAAATGAGAGCTTCAATTGTTCGTAGTGCCAGTGAGCTTCGATACCGGCTCACAACCCTACTCCTTGTGCTGAAAGCAAACTCTGATGCCATGGAAAAAATCAAAATTAACAAAATGTCTCCTGCCATTAATCATAATGTAGGGTATTTTGATTCAAGCGCTCTCATTTTCTACGATTCCAAAATATTAAAATCATTGGGGATGTACTTGACGATTAGTTCCTTGAGATACATTTCTAGTTTTGTCTCAATAATCGACTCTATTGTTTCTTCTTGAGCAGCGACATAAAATTATCATCCGCCACTGGTACACTATCACTACTAAATCCAACTTCTGTCCGAAGCGATGTGCCTAAAGTACTAGAAGCATAGGTAGTGTACAAGTCTTCTAGTGCAGCACGAACAATGGATGTTTCTATTTTGGCCCTAACCACTGAATAAATATTCTTGAAAATATACCTAACTATTATTATCTCGTACTGAGGGTCTAAAACAACTGCAATGGTCATTAACATGTGACAATCTATTCAATACTTGTCAAATTTCTGTTTCATACGCAATGTCATTTCTTGAATAAAGTTTTGACCATCATCGAATCATTTTTGTAAAGCATCCTTAATTCTTTAAAGTTCCGGGAGAAATAAATTTACACTAGAATACTTACTTCCAGAAAATATTTTTGTGCAGTCGTAGAAAACTTTCAGAAATTTGTGAACCTCTTCAGCCCTAGACCAATTATCTTTGAAAGGCAACCACTGATATCCTCTCTCACGCTCCGTAAACTGAGGGAATGCTAGTTTAAATTCCATAATTGTGTGTAGCATCTCATACATTGAATTCCAACGTGCTCATATATCTAATTTCAATGATTTCTTTGATTTCAAATACAGACATTGTAGAATTTCATTCCAAGTATTTAGCCTTGATGGTGACCCCCTAATGAATTTGACACTTTCTCTGATGTTCTCTAACGTGGGCTCAATCATCTTAAGCCCTTCCTATACAATCAAATTTAAAATATGGGCACAACACCTAACATGGAATATTTTTTCCTAAAAAATAGATTTCATGTTGTCTTGAACTGATTCCGTGAGATATTAATAATACTGCATTAACATAAGCATTATCTAAAGTGATGGCTAATATTTTACTATCAATCCCCCATTCAACCAAGCAATGATAAATGCAATCTTAAATAGTCACTCCACTATGAGGAGGAGGAAGGTAGTGAAAGTTCAAGATTAATTTACAAAGCTTTCGATCTACATCGACATAGTGGGTGGTTAATGACATGTAACATTTTCTCTGGTTAGATGTCATCCACAAATTCAATGTGAGGCTTACTCAGGAGACAAATACTAACATATCTTTCAACTTGCTCTTTTTACTTGTATACATCTTTATACACTCTCATTTCACTATTAATCGAGATACTTTCTTACATCTGGAATTCAAAAATTTATAAAATCCCGTAAAAACTTTACTTTCTACCATTCTAAATGGTTTTTCTTCAACAATTACTAATTTTGCATACCATTCTTTCAGTTTCTGCTTGTCAAACTTATAATTTGTGAGGGTACTTTGAGAATTATCGCCTCCTGATGCGGAAAATAATAGCATCTGTTGGCCTAACGACAGGGTTCTAGGTCTCTTTACACAGGATTGCCCATGTCTTAAGTAAAGCGAAGTTGATCCCCCTGGTGTTTTTGTATAAAAACTCTTGCAATGCTTGCATTTGATCTTCACTTTACCATCCTTTAATGTGACCTCCTCGAAATCATCCCAAACGACTGACCATCATTTTTCCTTTTGTAGCTGGTTGTGTTATACTACCACTATTTTCTATCCCTTGATTCCCCTCTCCCTCCACAATCAGAGGAGATGTGACGGAAAGACTGGGGGTTATGGAACGTGCTTCTTCCTTGTGAGACATCTCTAAAGATAAGAAAAGTGTGACTGTGTGAGATTTTGGACCTGTAAGTTGTAAACTCTTAATGAATTTCTAAGTGTCAAAAACTTGTTCACTCCCCAAGTATAGGGTTGCAAAGTAATAATAAATTCGAAAAGACCGAGTATCATCCCACAAAGATTTGTATGTGGATGTTCTCAGAATTTATCTAAAATAACCTATTGTCGATATCATATTAAGAACTAAATCTGGGAAATAGTGATTTGAAACTAAACAGTAATTATAAGAGGTAATAATAATCTAAAAAGGCACTAGAACTCCAAGGATCCACTTTTGATGGTTTTCAATGCATCAACACAACTAGGTCTCTCACAACTCAATCGGAATCGAATTTATATCTCTATCTGATTGGAATATAGAGCAGTTCAATCAACACTTATCTAAACCAGTTGCTTGTTCATTGATTCGATTCCCATAATAATGCTCGGGCCTTGGGCACACTCAATTGTATAGGCCAAGCCTCTTTCCAATCTAGTTGAGATTCACAACCATAGCTTTCACCAAATCTTATCACTAGACTTGACTACAACCAATAATTAAAACTCTAATTAAATCAAAATCAATCAGCAAACATTTATCTCAGATTATTACAAAAGATTAGAACTTTATTTTGAATTAATTCCCATATGAAGATCATGCCATTGTACACGAGGTAATCAAAGTTTCTATCATGCCTGGAGTTGATGATAGATCAACGAACTACACAAGTATAATTAATGCAAAAGGTAAGCTACTAGATTTAGATTTACTAAGAAACACATGAGCCCGGAGTCATCAAGAGATCAAAATAAAACTAAACTAGTACTTTATTCTAATTCTCATCAAATCAAATTCATCAATCAAATCATAAAAAGGAAACCTAAGTTGCATCAATTCATAAAAAATGAATCAAAAGCTTCACCTCTTAGCCCTAGCTAAGAGGTTTTAGTTCATCTGTAACATCCTTGAACTAAAAGCCTCAAAAACATGAAACAACTAAAAACTAGAAGAAAACTTGAAAGAAATCATTCTCCAAAGCTTCCTTGATCTTCCCCACATCCTAGTATGCTCTGAGAATGAAGAAAATGTATCCTTTTATAGCATAGATGCGCTACCGACTTGGAAAAATCGCGGAACCTTGAAGTCCTACCGCACTTGGGAGACTCAGATTTAAAATAGAAATTACAGTTTGCAGCTGCTATGTGTGGTCGACCAGTCTTGACTAGGTTGGACCCACCTAGTCCTTTTTCCAGCGAACTCTCCCCTTTGACAGCTATATGGCTGACCGATCAGACCTGAATGGGTGGTTGTCCAAGCAGCATGTGAACGGGGATGCCATAGTGGCCGACTGATCATGACCGATCGGGCTACCTTGTGGGGCCCCTTTTCCATTCTTTCCTTCTTTCTCTTCTTTCCTTTCTTCTTCCCTCTTTTGTTCTTCCTTTAATCTTCAATGGTGTTAGAAAAGTGTCTTTTAAGCATCAATTCATACAATCACTGTCTCATTCCTACAATCACAAAAATGTGCATTAATAGAGTCTTTGATCATGAAAAACATGCAATATATGTGATGAAATGGGGCTGAAATATGTAATATTTATGGCTTAACACACCCCACCAACTAGCCTTTTACTAATCCCGAGCAAAATATGCTGAAACAAATCCGACTCTCCAAAACCCAACTCTCTTTCAGAAACTATACTTTTATAATCTTCAAGACATACGAATATAAAGTTCAGAAAAACTTAGTGATGAAAATTGAAATCTTAAACTCCCTAAACATAATAAATTGTTCATATAGAATCTCCACTGATTGATTGATAAATAGAAGACTCCAAACAATTGTGGTCTAGTGTGCATGGTGAAAGTTCATCTCATGAATTTTCAGGATTATCTTCTTTATAAACTGACGAGACTAAAGATCCAAAGGTGTATAGATCAACAACAAGCTTATGACAAGAATTTACTTTACTGTTCCTTCGATGGCTTTCACACTACTTCCCATTTCTAGCTTTGGTTATGGGTAGACCATCTCCTGGTTGGTAATAGGTAGCCCTTTTCGAAAATTTTCAACAAATTTTCAACAACAATCACTTTTTCTTTATTTTTCACATGAGATAAGATTTTTAAAAATCCATATCTTCCATTTTTTTTTCTTACTTTCTCATGAACAAGGATGGACAAAGTTTCCCAACTTGGTTCCTCAACACTTTAAATCTCAGTCTAACCAATCCATAAATCTACATAATCCCTTCAAACCATGAGAATCGTGTAATGTGAACTAGACTCAAAAGTGTTCAAAACTTTATACCAATCAACTCAATAGGAGAATTCATATAGAAAAACTATCATATTACAAGAAGTCAAGGCTTATAAAATTAATCACTTAGTCTCTCTTTCTTTTATACAGATAATATCCCAAGTGCATAGAAATAAAGTTTTCTAAAAGAGTTTTGAATTTAGAAAAATAAAAAATTTTGTACATAATTGCTCAAAATGTCATAAAAACTAGTTAGATTCATTTGAGGAATCTCACCCCCCAATCGAAATCTTACATTGTGCTCAATGTAATAAGATATGCAATATGCAAGACATGAGAGTAATATGACGAAATAAAGGGAAGTAAGAAAGAGAGATATTACCTGAAAAATAACATGGCATAGCAAAATTGGCTTAAGGAGATAGATTACTTTAAAAATTAAGTCTACTAATCAAAGCAAATCCTAATGCAATCTAATTCTAGAAGGCGATTAAAATTTTAAACCATCCTCCGTTGGACTAGGAGATTAATCCCAAAAACTCATCCAAAAGCATAAAGTCAAGCAGAATCATTAGATGGATCAAAATTTTCGCAATAAAGTCATCCAAGATCCTGCTTTACAATATACATGTGTTTGCATGATCCTGATAAGCCACTAAAAATCCTAACAAGGAATTTCAGCAGGGTCCTTAATGTTTTCACCACATCTATAAGAAAAGACATCATCATATTTGTTAGAAGAAATATGTCTCCATTCAGATTTTCCCGCAAGTACGGGTCGTCCAGGGATTGGTAGAGTTCGGTATGCATGATCCATAAAGGTGTGGAAACATGAATTGATTTTCCAGCCCAATAAAGTATTGTTTCCACATCCTTCTCTCAGCTAATGTCATATGCTGATACTAACTCTAAAAGTGCAACTACATCCCTTATCAAATCAACATTCTTATCAGAGGAGTGGGTCACGTCTTTTTCTAAGTGACTGGAGTAAAGAGGTGAGCGGGGCCCCTCTTCCACAATTGAATCGATCAAGTTTATTTCATGCACCTCCTCATCTTCATCCTCTTGTTGGTTGTCGATATTGAAGGCATTTAACTCAATCGTCATATTGCCAAAAGACATTTGTACAACCCCACTCCTACAATTGATGATGGTGTTTGATGTAGCTAGGAATGGGCAGCCAAGTATGACAGGGATTTGAGTGAAAATATTAACCATGGGTCTATGTCCAAGACAATAAAGTCTACCAGGTAGTAGACCTTGTCAACTTGGACAAGTATATCCTCAATTGCTCTTCTCGATAGACAAATCATTCGGTCAGTAAGTTGTAGTATGGTTTTAGTGGGTTTTAATTCATTTAAACCCAATTGTTCATAAACCGATAAAGGAATTAAGTTCATACTTGCCCCTAAATTAAGTAAAGCGTGCTTCACCCGATAGTCACCGATTATACATGATATCGTTGGACTACCGGAATCTTTGTATTTTTTTAACATCCTGTGATTTATAATGGCGCTCACATTCTCTGTCAAAAATGCCTTCTTTTGCACATGTATTTTTCTTTTTACCGTACAAAGGTCCTTTAGAAATTTGGCATATGACGGTATTTATTTTATAGCATCCAACAATGGGATGTTGATCTTTACTTGCTTAAAAATCTCCAAAAATTCCTGATATTTATCTTGAGGTTTGGTTGAAATCAAGCATTGAGGGAATGGAGCAATGGGCCGATATTCTTTTAATGGCTTTTTTTCATGCACGGTGGTGTTAGGTCCATCATCCTCTTTGGCAAATACCGGATCATTAGGCGTTGAGGCCTTCATCGGGTCAAATTTTTAGATAGTTTTACCACTTTTAAGAGTGGTGATGGACTTAATATGTTCCATGTGTTGGGTAGAGGAACTAGGCACACTTGTTTCACATTGTGATTTTGGATTAGGTAAGGGTTGGGCCGGAAAGGTCCCTTCCCTTGCGTTTAAGAGAGCTTTGATCTCCTCCACCAAACTTTTAAGCTCAAGCATCATTGTATTGCTTGTTTGGTTGATTTGAGCTTGGCCTTGCATGAATGCTTTCAATATATCGTCCATAGACATTTGAGATGGGGACAGATAATTGCATTGGAGGACCCCTTTGAGGATTACTTTGGTTGGCCGTGTGTCCATTCGCCCAATTGAAATTAATATTGTTTCTCCAACTAGAATTGTACATGTTTGAGTTTGGAGTACTAAAAGGACGTTGATAACTATTTAAGGCATTTGATTGTTTATATAAAAGTTCTTGAAATGCAGGAATTGTAGGAAAATCCTGCGTTTGATGCACATTAGAAGCACAAATATCACAAATAGTTTCAACAGTCCCTCTTTATTTTGTGTCCACTTTCCTTAATTTCATAACCTTGACTTTTCGTGTGAGATTAGCCACTCTAGCACTCAAATCATCTTCATCATTCAAAACATAAATTCCTCTCTTTTCCTTGGCTTGGGACTGTTTTGAACTTGTCAGCTTAGATGTATCCCATAATTGTGTGTTTTCAGCCAACATGTCAAAATAGTCCCAAGTTTCCTCTGTTTCCTTGCTCATGAACTCCCCATTGCACATCATCTCCACAAATTGGTGCATGGCTGAGTTTAGTCCATCATAGAAGAAATTAATCAGCCTCCATTGTTCGTAGTCATGATGTGGGTATGCGTTAATAGCTCATTATACCTTTCCCAACATTGGAAGAAGGTTTCATCTTTTTTTTTAGCAAAGTTTATTATGGCCCTTCTCAGTGCATTGGTTCGATGAGCCGTGAAGAAGTTTTTTAAGAAACTCCCTGTCATCTTAGCTCATGTCCCAATAGACCTTGGCCTTAAGGAGTGTAGCCATGATTTGGCCTTCTCTTTCAAGGAGAAATGAAACAATTTGAGTTTTCTGGTATCCTTAGTTACATTGTCATAGTGAATTGTGGCAATAACCTTTTCGAACTCCTTAATGTGTAAATAAGCACTTTCGGAGTCGAGTCCATGGAATTTGGGGAGAAGTTGGATTAACCCTGGTTTAAAATCAATGTTCCCCACATTGTGAGGAAAAATTATGCAAGAGGGAGTACTCGTCCTAGCAGGTTGTAAATAGTCACATAAAGTCCTAGGTTGAGGTGCATTCCTCATTTCATTCTCATCAATTTCAGTATCGTTTTGGCCTTGATTTTCAGCCATCTCGCTAGCAATTTCAGGAAGATTTTGACATTTTCTAGCACGAAGTTCTCTATTAATCCCCTCAACAATTACTCTGTCACTTAAAAATCTCTGAGTGTAATCACGAACCCACTTGGGCATGAACTACTTAACACAAGCTTAAGATTTAACTCTATTTCTAAAACAAAAATTTGGCATGAGGGGTAGAAAGATAGAACCTGAATTGAAGATCTATGTTAGAATCCTGCAAATCAAAACAAAACTAAGTATTCTGAGTTTTTTCAAGAAAACCTACTCTAGAAAGCAAAACAAATCATAAACCTAACTTAACACAATCTCAACTAAAAGCTATCTCGGGAAAATTCTAAAACACCATATCAAATTCCCAGTAATGACGCCAAAAACTTATTCACTCCCCAAGTATAGGGTTGCGAAGTAGTAATAAATTTGGAAAGACCGAGTATCGTTCCACAGAGATTTGTATGTGGATGTTCTTAGAATTTATCTAATTTAACTTATCGTCGAGATATATTAATAACTAAATCTGGGAAATTGTGATTTGAAATTAAACAGTGATTATGAGAGATAATAATAATCTAAAAAGGCACTAGAGCACCAAGGATCCACTTTTGATGGTTTTCAATGTATCAACACAACTAGGTCTCTCACAACTCAATCAGAATTAAATTTATATCTTATCCGATCGGAATATAAAGCGGTTCAATCAACACTTATCTAAAACAGTTGCTTGTTCATTGATTCGATTCCCACAATAATGCTCGGGCCTTGGGCACACTCAAATATTAGAACTTTAGTTTGAATTAATTCCCATATGAAGATCATGCCATTGAACACAAGGCAATCAAAGTGTTTATCATGCTCGGAGTTGATGATAGATCAATGAACTACACAAGTATAAACAATGCAAAAGGTAAGCTACTAGATTTAGATTCACTAAGAAATACATAAGCCCGGAGTCATCAAGAGATCAAAGCAAAACTAAAGTAGTACTTTATTCAAATTTTCATCAAATCAAATTCATCAATCAAATCATTAAAAGGAAACCTAGGTTGCATCAATCCATTAAAAATAAATCAAAAGCTGAGGTTTTATTTCATCTCTAACATCCTTGATCTAGAAGCCTCAAAAATATAAAAACAAGTAGAAACTAGAAGAAAACTTGAAAGAAATCATTCTCCAAAGCTTCCTTAATCTTCCCCACGTCCTAGCATGCTTTGGGAATAAAGAAAATGTGTCCTTTTGTAGCATAGATGTGCTACCAACTTGGAAAAATCGTGGAACCTTGGAGTCCCACCGCACTTAGGAGACTCAAATTCAAAATAGAAATTACAGTTTGCAACTACTGTGTGTGGCCGACCTGTTTTGACCGGTCGGACCCACCTGGTACTTTGTCCAGCGAATTCTCCCCTTTAGCAGTTGTATGGCTGACCGGTCGAACCCGAATGGGTGGCTGTCCAGCAGCATGTGAAGGGGGATGCCATAGTGGCTGACCGGTCATGACCGGTCGAGCTACCTTGTGGGGCTCCTTTTCCATTCTTTCCTTATTTCTTTTCTTTCCTTTCTTCTTCCCTCTTTTGTTCTTCCTTTCCTTTAATCTTCAATGGTGTTAGAAAAGTGTCTTTTAAGCATCAATTCATACAATCACTCTCTCATTCCTACAATCATAAAAATGTGCATTAGTAGAGTCTTTTATCATAGAAAACATGCAATATATGTGATGAATTGGGGTTGCAATATGTAATATTCATGGCTCAATAGTGGGATCTAATATCTGCACAGTTGAAAACTTGCAAGTTGGGAAACTCATCAACTTACAAGTTTGACATCATAAACTACGACTCCACTTAAACTACGACTCCACTTAACTGAATCAGTTACCGATTCAAGACTAAATAGATTGTAATGCTTTCGTTTACCCATATAAATGACTACACCGAAATTCCGGCAGCATCTCCCCTTATCTCTCAAGAATATATTAATCTTCCATTTATTTCTATTATCAACCATCCCCACAAAGTGAGGATATTTGACAATGGGATTAAATGAAAGACATATCCAAATAGAAAATAGGGAGACGCTGCACACAAAAAAAGGCGTAAGCATTTAAATCGGTAAAACATTACAATCTATCTAGCCTTGACTTGTCCAAGAAGGGACAATTTAAGTATTGTTATACCCCCAAAGACACACTATATCTATTTTCAGCCACATAGGAATGCTCAAATGGGCAACTGATTGTCTAATCCATTATCCATATAATATGACAATTTTAATACAAAATCAATTCAACATAACTTAACATATTAATTGCAAAATCATAACACTATCATGTTAATTCATAACTCATAACTCAACATGTTCATTCATAACTCACAAGTCATAACTCAACATGAATCCAGAAAAAACCACAAAATGAATCCACAAAAAAATACACAAAAATGAATCGGACAGGGCCGTAAAAAACCAATTCGAAAAATTTATAAATAAAATACTTAATTCAGATGGTAAGACAGGCCTGTAGAATCAGATGGCCGGACAAGGCTATAGAATCGGGTGGTCGGACAGGGTCACAGGACTATAGATTAATAAATAGAAAAATAGAAAAAACATAACTTAAAAAAATTATAAATACCTGATTCAGATGGTCAAACGAGGACGTAGAATCGGATGGTCGGACAGGGCTGTAGATTCGAATGGTCGGACAAGGTCACAAGGCTGTAGATCAATAAATATAAAAATAGAAAAAAGAAAAACCAACTCAAAAAAATTATAAATATCTGATTCAAATGGTTGGACAAGGGTGTAGAATTGGATAATTGGACACAGCTGTAGAATCGGATAATTAAACAGGACTATCATCAAACACCTCGGCAGTCGGACAAGGTCAAGGACAGGGCTGCCGGACAGAGGGCTATGGCTTGGCCGGGTAGGGTGGGGGAGGGGGGTTTAGAAGGGTTTAGGGTTATTAGAGAAAGGGGGTAGAGTTGGGCTCGAGCAGTGAGTGAAAAAGGAAAGTAAAAAAAAAATATGTAATTTTTTTATATATACTATACACACAAGTCGGACCAAGTCGGTTAGAGTCGAACTCGAGTTAAAGTCGAGCTATAGTCGAGTCGAGTCAAGTTCTGTCATACTCGAACTCGACTCGATTTTTTTTTTTTTTTTTTGAACCACACCTACCTAGCTTGACTCGGTTCGAACTCAGCAACGAGTCGAGTCGAATCAAGTTGTTTAGAGCTGAGTCGAGTCGAGTTAACTGAGTTGGCTCGACTCATGTCCAGCTCTAGCTATAAACTAGTGGAAGTGACTATCAAGTCATTCTTCATCTTCTACTCCTCTTTCATATTGTAAAACTTTTGTTAATTTTGTGAGCTAGAAGCTTAATGAGATTATATCCACCACGAGTTTAATACATACTAAATAATGGAAGGAAAATTACAATTTAACCAATAACAAATAACAAGATAACTGAAAGATAAAGTATACACAATCGAGGTACAATTCAAGATAAGATATTAAGATGCCATGAATTTGAGATAAACATGATGGAGATATGTAAAACATATAACAACCATGTCATGATTTAAGATTCTTAGAATAAATATGATATCATGATGCATGAGTCATGCATGCAATGCAAGTCATCTTGGGTATGATCTCCCAGGGAACCCACGCTCGATATCATCATCTGTACAATCATCCTGCCATAAAGGCTAAGAAAACCCCCTCTCAATATCACTCACCATTCAATCATCATTGCTATAAAGGCCAAGAGAATCCCCTCTCAATATCACCCACCATCAATCATCCTTGCTATAAAGGCCAAGAGAACACCCTCTCAATATCACCCACCGTCAATCATACTTGCCATAAAGGCTAAGTGAACTCCCTCTTAATATCACCCATTGTCAATCATGCTTGCCATAAATGCCAAGAAAACCCCCTCTCAATATCGTCCACCATCATTCATATAAAAGTAAATATAATTCAATGTGTTCTATGATAAGACAGGCAATGTAATTATCAAGCACTTCATCTTTTCAATACAACTCATGCAAATCTAAGCATATTGGTTCAAGCACTCATAATCAAGATGCATATAGATATAAGATATAACGCTCCAAAAATTGGCACCTGAGTACACAGACTCCGGTCCTGAGTTCCCAAGTGTGTACTTGTTAAAATGCTTATCTAAGAATGCCGCACATGGGAAATGTTCCAACGTGTCTCCTCAATCAAATGTACATTCATTTCATATATAAATAAATTAGAGTAATGCATTTCAACTAGTGAATCAAAAGAAAAATGGAGATAACTAAATCTAGAAATACAGGCTAACACTCAACATGCACAATTCCAAAAGTAGTACTATCCATCCATATGGGAATTATTCAAATCACAATAAATTCAACGTGAAGTCTCTCCCAACTTTGGAAGAAAGTTTCACCCTCTTTAACTGAAAAAATCATGATGGCTCATCGAAAGGTATTCATTTTATGAGCCGAGAAGAACTTTTTCAAGAACTCCCAGGTCATCTCATTCCATGTCCCAATCGACCTCGGTCTTAGAGAGTGAAGCCAAGTTTTGGCTCTTTCTTTCAAAGAGAAAGGAAATAACTTCAATTTGATTACATACTCGGTTACATTATTGTATTGCAAAGTGGTTACTACCTCATCAAATTCCTTTAGATGTAAGTATGGCCTCTCGAAATCTAGCCCATGAAACTTAAGTAGAAGTTGAATCATCCCAAGCTTAAAATCAATCGTTCCGACATTGGTTGGAAAAATCATGCATGACGGTGTAGTTGCCCTCGTCGATTGTATATAATCACGTAAAGCTCTCATTGGAGGAGCATTTTATACCCCATTGCCTCCTAGTTCTTCTCGATTTGTATTTGCGATTGGAGTAAGAGGGGGAGGATTCCTCAAAGGTGTTTGTTAGTTATCAGCCATACCCCCCAAACTTTCACAATCTTCCAAGTATTTTCTCACACGTTTGCGAACCGAGAGGCCTTCAACTAAACCTCCTTCGGTTTGGAGACAATTTGTGTGATCACGTTCCTAACGGGACATAAACCACACAAAACATAATCTAAATCTAAAAACCTAAATCCTAAAACAGAATTCTAGAAACTATAGAATCTAAAAACTAAACTAAAAAGAGTTCTAAGTTAGAAGAATGTTACCCAAGCGCTTGAACTAGATGAAATTCCTACAAAACAAAACAACAATATTAGTTCTAGAAAAATTAAAAAACCTAGTTCTAGAAAAACTGAAAATCCTACCTAACTATCTACTTCTATAGCTATTAGAACAATTAGAACCGTTTAGCCTACAAAATCCCCGGCCAAAAACTTGTTCGCCAACTCCAAATGCAAGGTTACGATATAATAATAATCGATCGTTAGACCAGATCGTCCTCACGATTAGAGATTAAATTAATTCCAACTCTTCTAATAACTTAAAATAGTAAAGTTCAAAATTTTAGATTTTTATAACTAAGCATGAAACAGGAAAGTAAATAAGAGAAAATCTGATAATAAAGAACAACTAGAGCATCAAGGATCCACTTGTAGTAGATTAGTGTCAATCCATCCATCAAGCATGCACACACAATTGGAATCGAAGTTATCACATTCAACACATATCAGTCCAAACTCAATCTAGAAATCAATTCTAGTTCTAATGAAGCATGGAGAAGATGAATTTGTAGCATTTTAAAGTAACAGCCATACCAAGAAATAATGGCATAATCTAGGGTTACTACAATTCAAATCTCATTAAACCAATATGATCATTCTCAGAAACATATAAGCAACTTGTATCCAGAGTACAAATCATCTAAAAATATCAACTTTTATTCAAACTAGAACTTGAAAATTCAAAACCAAAGTTTAGAGTACTTGCATGAACGAATTAAACATTAAATCTAACTATAAGCTTTACCTCTTAGCCCTAGCTAAGAGGTCTAGCCAACCATAGACATGATTGAACTAGAAACAAACAGAAAAACTAAGAAAAACATAGAAGAACTAAAAAAACCATAGGTTGGAGGAGTTGTCGGTGCTCCACTTCGATCATCTCCACCTCCAGCAACTTTAGAACTCTTCTAAGATGGATTGGGAAGAGAGTAGAGGTGTCCTTTTATAGCAAAACTGTGTCGCCGCTTCAGAATCTTCAAGAATTTGTGAAAGAGTTACACAGTTCAGGGGGTGGCCGACCAGTCTGGCTCAAGGACCAATGGAAAAAAAACTAATTTTTAAATTTGGTTGCATAGTTGACCGGTCGGATGACTGATCTTGGCTTCTGGCTGATCAGTCTGGCGATCGGTCATTGACCCTCATTTTATGTCCAGCAAGGTTTAGCAGAAATCGACCTTCCTCTAGGAAATTCGACCAGTCATCCGACTGGTCTGGGCAGTGGGCAACCAGTCATGAGTGCTGTAAATTTATACTTTTTTCTTTCTTTTCTCTCTTTCCTCCTTACTTCTTTCCTTCACCTCTTGGCTCTCTTTCTATTAATCTTCAATATGTGCATAAGAACAGTCCTTTTAGCGTCATATTCATAAGGTCTCTCTCTCATTCCTACTAACACAAATACACATATAAGATAGGTCTTTTAACACTCAAAACTATGCATAATTTGTGATGAATTACGGTTAGAATATGCACAATTCAAAGCTCAACAATGATCCCGATGGAATTCATAATACTTCCGCTTATCCCTCTTCTCTGGATTTATCCCCAGCCTAGGCGGCCATTTTTTGTACTTCTAATCGTTAATATGCATAAAGATCATTTACTTGGTGGTGTTGAGGAGAGTGTATTTCGAATATCATCTCTCCGGGGGACCTCTACTCGAGGATCAGTCTCGCCAATCCTTCATTCACTTCTTATCTAAGGATGATGACTCATCAGGCTTCTTTTTTGTTGGGGCTTGCCTCAGCTTCACGCCTTGCTTTTGTTCCCTCTTTTGCATTGATATATTTCTGAGCCTTGGCCTGCAACTTAGCCATCATTCTTGGAGTTGATTTGTCGAGGGCGAAGCGGAATTCTTTATTCCTGACTCCATTGAGAAGCGTAGTCAGGCCGACCTCGTCAGTATATCCTTTAGTTTGTATTGACTCGAAGGTAAAGCAGATCATAAAATATTTTAAGGACTCATCCAGCCTTTGTTTTATCATCGTCAGATAAGCCGTTGGTTTTTCATTTTCTTGCTTCCGAGGAATTGTGACACGAACAATGTACACAATTCAGAGAAAGAGCTAATGGAACGCAGTCTTAAATTGTTGTACCAGGTTCGTGTTGTGTCCTTGAGAGTGAGGGAGAATGCCCTACACATAATTTCTGGAGTCACGCCTTTAAGCTCCATAATGTGATCAACGGGGTCTCCTACCCCCGTGTAATGAGGGATATTGCTGGGTACCCAAAATTTCTCCGGTTGAGGTGTCTTTATAATCTCCTCAATGAATGGAGGGTCGGCTTGGTCTACCATTGCTTGGATCGACAAAGGTGCATTGTATTGGTAACGTTGTTCCATAGTGGCAAACCTATCCTTCAGCTTCCAAGTCTTTCTCCCATGCTGGCGTGTGATTGCCACTAGAGATTTCAATAGCTTCAACGCCCCCATCTTGATCCTGACGCCTATCACGATTGCCCTGATTTTGATGTCTGGCATCAAGCGAATGGCGTAGGTCACTGACTGGGAGATTACTCCTTGCACGATGAATGGAGGCTTCGATAAGCGGTTGGGCAGACAGTCCTACCCAGCTAATAGAAGGTTGATTCGGTTCATGTCGCTCCTGTAGTGGAGAAGAGTGGACAGAACGTGGAAACACTCCTGTAGCCATGGAGGAGGAACAGGTGGGAGCAGTTGCTCTAGTCGTCTTGCGATGCTTGCAAATTGTGTAAGTTCAGCATGTATCGCTTGCATGTCTGCTTCGATAGCGCTGATTTGAGTGTCATCATCGACTGGACTGGGGGGTTGATAGACGGGTAGTGGAAGAGCCCGATGCTCTCCATGAGGGAGAAATACATTCTCCTCCTGATGCTGGGAGCCCGTAGGGGTTGAAGTTCAAGTGGCGGTAGATCCCCCAGCCGGAGCTTTCTTCTTAGGAGGCATCATGAGAGTAAAAATCAAGAGTGAGATCTAAACGACAAAGGAATGGAGTGAAAACGAGCTTGTCTTTTCCATAGACGACGCCAATCTGTTAATGCCAAAAATGGATAATAAATGTTGATCAGGGACTAACTTTGAATCTTCATCGTCCGATCTTCACTTGGGATGAACGGAGTAGATTGGATAACCTGCAATCTCCAGAAGGAAATTAGGGGGTACTGGTCGTGATGGCGGAGAACCCTCCGATGCTTAAGTCAGTACGGATACTAATAGGGAAAATAAGCTCTTTAGAGTATGTGTCCTTGTATATTGCGTACGTGGAGATGAAGCATGAGGATCCTTTTATAGGCGTTAGAGATCCAAGATCTGTGGCGGTAAATCCGGCCTATTATGGTACATATCGTATGGGATTTACTTTCAGAATGGGAGAGATAATCCTTCTCACGTCTCTCATCCAAATCTCGCGTATCTCAATAGTTATCGTTGAGGCGGTGCGGGATACGCTCGGATCTGAGAGTGTTTGCCGTGCACAGCGCTCAGTGTAGGTAGTCAGTCGATTAAGTTGCTCGAATGAAGCGACTGTCCTACGACAAGTGTTAGAACTGAGGGTTGAGGCCTCAGTCTTGCTGAGGCGGAAGGCATGTCTTTAGTTGAGTCATTTTGTAGTATGCAAATAATACGGTCAGACATCATTGACTGAAGCCGAGTGCTGACTAAGGACGAGCATTGGCTAAGGATGAGTGCTCGGCTGAGGATGAGCTCTAGGTGAGGACGAGCACTCGGGAATTATCCTCATTAATTATAGACAAGTGTAAATGATTGCTCGCCTCCATAAGCTTCGATTCCTGCTTGATAGGTGTGATATGATGACTTTAAGTGGGCCACATATCGGTGGTTGCACATCTTCCACATCATGATCTGGGACCCGCTCGATTTCTCATAAGAATGGGTTCGAGTACCCATCATGGTGAAATCCCACTGTGGTCTAAGTTTATGAGTGTGTGTGGGGTGTGAGTGCATGTGTAATTAAAAAAATAAAATATAAAAAAGATGAAAGTGTTAACAAAAAAAATTGGTGTCGGAAGGCTCAAGTGGGTCATGCCAATGAGAATTTAAAGGTTATGGGAATAATTTTTTTCGAAGTATCCTACATAGGTACTGAATCATCCTAATTCTGTAGTCCGAGGCCTAATAGAGAATCTTGTATGTGATATGTGGCATGTATTTTCATCCACATTGTCATTTCTCTGACAGTTAATGAAAGTAACCCCACTAGCTACCTAGCTTGAGGTACCTGAGTGTTTTTCTGTTGAGGAAAAAAAAAAAACCCTTCTCTCTCCTCTTCCCTCTCCCTCTCCTCCGAAAATGCTAACCTAAATTAAGGGTTTTTTATCACAAAATTCCTCAGGAGTCAACATTTTACCAAAAAATGCTTAAACGATTAGAAACTATGGAAGGTGCCTTGCTAGGGAGGAAATTTCAAAAATACTCTCATCCAAATTTTTATTTAAAAATTAGTGCAAGTCAAGCCTTGTGGAGTCCACATGGTATGTATATAACATCCAAGCCATCCAACGCATGCAACC
The DNA here is from genome assembly GCA_003013855.2 of Liriodendron chinense. Lineage (NCBI taxonomy): Eukaryota > Viridiplantae > Streptophyta > Magnoliopsida > Magnoliales > Magnoliaceae > Liriodendron > Liriodendron chinense. The sequence continues at coordinate 11,916,835 of ML058384.1, read as the reverse complement.
CACCATGGTGATGCACGAACCAAAAATCAGGCTGATCAAATAATCCGATGGGCTAAATTTGAATTTGGATATTTTGAGAGTGGTGTATATTGTTTTTTTTTATGGATTAACCTACCTTATGATTGGTTCCACCATATTTTTTTGTTCACCTTATAATAATATTGGTGTGCATCCGTTGGATAAGTTGGATGTCAAAGACATACAGTGTGGGACTGACAATTCTGGATTCTCCACTTTTCAAAGAAAATAGTAAACGAGGGTAATAGTATGAAGGGAGCGGATTAGATGTTACCCGGTGGCACCATAGTGAATGTTACACTTACTGTAGCGCCCACCTTGATGATGTGTTGTATATCCACGCCATCTATCCGTTTCTCCAGACCATTTTAGGGCTTGATCCCAAAAAAATAAGAAAATCTAACTCTCAGTTGGACAACACCACAGGAAACAGTAGTGATTGAGTATCTCACCGTTAAAAATTCCGAAGGGACTACCGTAAGGTTTGTGTAATTTTTAGTTTCCATCCAACCTGTTGATAGTGTCAAGAAAATATGGATGAAGTGAAAATACAAATATCAGCTTGATCGAAAACTTTTGTGGCCCATAAAAAGGTTTTAATGGTCATTCATCACTGTTTCTAGTGGAATGGTCTATCGGAGTATTTTATCTTCTTAATTTTTTGGATCGAGTCTTAATGGAAAAACAGATGGACGGCGTGGATATACAAAATACAATATCAAGGTTGGTCCCACACGGTTAGGGTAACACCCAAGTGTTACCAACTTACCCGGATAACAGCTAATCCGCTCCTGGCTGAGAAACAGAGAAAGCTCTGTCCAGAAATATTAGCTCTTGGAGGTACATTTTGGTAAAATCCAAGGCCTGACGAGCATTTAAAAAAATTAAAAAACAAAAACAAAGAAACAATCCCATCTCTCTCTCGGTCTAAGATCATATGCCTTCTTATCTCTCCCCATCATCTCCTCCCCTCCCTTTCTCCCTCTCCCTCTCCTACTCTCTTCCTCTCCAATCCATTCCACTTCTCTCTCGTTCAAGCCCAAACAAAACCAACAGAAAGCACGACAGCAAGAGTGCACTTTTCAACCCCTGCAAAACCCAAAACGGTATGCTCCTCACCCCCCTTTCATCACTCATTTTCCCCTATACAAATCCTACCAAACCAACAAAACCATTCCAAAACCATCTTCACCTCGTCAAGAAAAACAGTCGGTTGCCCCGAAAACTACAAGCAGAAGCTCCTCGTTCGCCAACGAATAATGGTCTAATACCAACAAATGAAGAAATCCAAGTTTTTTGTTCCTCTGATGGAAATAGAAAATTGCCCACCAAAGGAGAAGTAGGAAATCTCGATTTTACGGGAAATGGAAAAGCACCCACGAAAAATCAAGGAGGATTCTTCAATTCTGTTGAGGGAAATGGTAGATTTCCCACGGATGAAGTAGAGAATCTCGATTTTAAGGAAAATGGAAGAGTACACGCGGAAAATCTGGTAACACTTGTTGATTCCGATGTTGGAAGTGGTGGTTTGTTGCCCACAGAAGAAGTTGAAAATCTCAACTTCTGTGAAAATGGAAGAATGCCCACAAGAGAACGAGTAGGATTTTTCAGTTCCATCAAGAAGAATGGTGGATTTCCGAACCATAAAGAAGTCAAAAATCTCAATTTTAAGGAAAATGGAAGAGTGCCCACTGAATATCATCCAAGAATTGTCGAGTCTGTCAAGAAAAATGATAGATTAAATACCCCAGAAGAAGTGAAACTTCCACATTCTGTTGAGGGAAGCAGTGGATTGCACATTCCTGGTATTGTTGAAAGAGCTGGAAATTTACCCCTAAATGATGAAGCAGAAGTCGTTGAATCTATCGTGCTAAATTGTAGATTGCAAGCTCAAGAAGAAGCTGAAATTTTTAAATCGGTTGAGGAAAGTGGTACATCAGATTTTCTCCGTAGTCATGAAAGATATGGAAGATTACCCACGAACAAACATATGGAAGTTGTCGATTCTGTTGAGAGAAATGGTAGATCAGTTGTACTTGATATTGTTGACAGAATTCGAAGAATACCCGCAGGAGAACCAATAGAAATTCTTGATTTTTTTGGGAGATGCGGTGAGCGTCTGACGCTTTTTGACTTCAATAATCTCCTCATTGCTCTTGTCAAAGCTGATAGATCTGAATCCGCTGTGAATTTCTTCTCTGATATATCATCTTATGGCTTATTACCAGATTCTCGGACCTTTTCAATCATGGTTAGATGCTTTTGTGCTAAGAAAGAGCCAAATGAGGCTAGAGAGATTCTGCGCAACATGATTGAAAATAGTTTTCATCCAAATGTTGTAACTTTCACGATTCTAATCAATTCTTTCTGCAAGAAGGGGAGATTGCAGAAGGCATTTGAGATTTTCGAGATCATGGGTCAGATTGGGTGTGAACCCACAGTCCAGACCTACAATTGTTTGATCAAGGGTTTGTGTTTTGTGGGCCGGATAGAAGATGCTTATGAGCTGTTGATGAAAATGAAGAAATCTTCGAAGAAACCCGATATCTATACTTTCACTGCGGTCATGGACGGCTTCTGTAAAGTGGGCCGATCGGATGAGGGGATGGAGCTGCTTGAAGAAGCTGAAAGGATGGGTTTGAAGCCCACCGGGGCTACCTTCAATACACTTTTCAATGGGTATTGCAAGGAAGGTAGGCCTTTGGATGGGATTGATCTTTTGAGAGAAATGGAGGAGAGAGATTGCCAGCCTGATTTCATCAGTTACAGCACTTTGTTACATGGGTTGTTGAAATGGAATGAAACTTCCGCGGCACTAGAAATCTACAAAAGAATGTCTGGGGCTGGTTTCCAACCTGATGAGCGGATGATGAACACCCTCCTTAGAAGACTTTGTAGGAAGTCGTTGGCTGATGAAAGGTTTTTCAAGGATGCTGAGGAGCTGTTTGGGAGGATTATGGAAGTGGGGTCAGTTCCCACACCTTATACTCGTTGCTTGATGATTCAAGCTCTTGCTATCAGAGGACGGACAGATGAGGCTCTCGCTATTTTACCTGAAATGATAAGAACTGGATATTCTCCAGGAGCAACGACGTACAATGCGGTTGTCCGAGCGCTTTGCAGTCAGGCGAGAGTCAATGATGCGTGGCTTGTTTTGGTTCTTTTGATCGTCAGAGGAAGAACATTTCCTGATAGAATTCCATATAACTTGCTGCTCAATGAGTTCAATCAACAAGGAAGGCTCTTGGATGCTTGCAAGGTTTATGCATTGGCATTCAAGCGAGGCGTGTTCCTCCATCAGAAACCATTAGAGGATTCGGTGAATGAGAAAGAGCTTGGGAAAGATGTTTCAGAAAAATGAAGTGTCATTTGAATGCTAGTTTGACAATAAAATGCATTGTTACCAACAAGATATAAGTTGTTTATTAGGTGGGCCCTACCTAGTATGTTGCCTGCCCCAACAATACGGACTGTCCTGTCGTCAGGTGGGCTAAATGTGAGAGTTGGATATGGGCTGTTTTCAATTCTTTTTAACCTTCTTTCCTTTCTCTCATACATACATATGGCCCACCTTATGACCAGGCTTGCCTGATTTTCAGGCCACAGAATCTGTACAGTGGGGCTCACCTGATGAAAGGAGCAGAACTTGCAGAGACTTGCCACACTCACACGTTTCAGGGAAGTAGGATGCGAAATCCTAATTTGGTGAGTAGCCATCGCATTTGTCATTTTTTATATCTGTAATGAATTAGAAACATATGCAAGTTTCATTGTCATTGGGATAGTTGACCTGTACATTGCTCGTCTTGCCTACCTCAAAGGAAGCTCGACCTCTAAATGAAGTTTGCACAATGTCGATAGCCCTGTGGGTTGTTCTATTTCGTCTCAATTTCTTCTACGAGCAGCAGTACTAGTGGTTTGAAGGGTCTAGAAGCTCTTTCCTCCTTTCAGATTCAATTCTCACAAATCATGGCCTCGCGACTTGAATATCAAGTTTGTACTCTGAAGGTACATGTCCATTTACATTGTATGTGAAAATGATGTATAGATAGCAGTTCAGAGATGGTACCCTTGAGAATTTATCATCTTTAATTGCTTCATACTATTTCAATATTTCTAGATTTGTTAAGGAGAAGAACTTTGATACTCTCACAAAGTGTGATGGGTAATACACAGGCACTTAGAAATTACACACATGGCATACAAGTAGTCAAATTAAACTGTACAAATTATGCTCCCATTGTAGATGTATTATGAACCAAAATTTAAGCTTATTTGATTTTCTAACTATCAGATTGGTGGACATTTATTGGAAGATAAAAAATAAAAAATCAAAGTCCAATTTCCACAAACAACTATCCATGAATCAGTGGTTAGCATGGTGTGCCGTAACAGTATCGGTGGGCATAATGGTCCCCACTAATATCGTTATGAGGGCATAATCCCCTGTAACGGGGTTTTTTTTCCCAAATATTTACAGGATTACAAATATGTATTCTTTTTTTATCATGTTTATAACAGCGTAACGGTCAACTCTTTGGTGAGAATGATGTCGCGGCCTGTCTAATTGTAACACCCCAGATTTACCATACTTATTTTAATTTTTTCTGAAATTTATTTCTAATTTTTTTTATTAAATACCGACCGTTGATATTGAAACACGAATAACGAGACATCCGTAGGAGATCCGATAAAGTACCTTTTACAAAAGTTGCTTAGAATGACCCCATAAACAACGTAGAAAGGTTAGATTCTGCTAAACTCAAAATTTTGCGATAATTACAAAAATGCCATTAGTTAAACTTTACTTGCCATTTTTTTAGTATGATAGTTTCCGACGATCGTTTTGACGCAAGATCTTAGACTTAAGCTTTTGGGTACATTTTAGCTGTACACGTCAAATTTCAGCTCTCAAATCATAGTAGAAGTGGTCTAATTGTCAGATCGGCCCTTTAACCTTTGATTTTCGTGTCCATCGAGTGAAGAAAGTGGATGATTAGTCGTAGTCGAATATTTCTCTTCATATGAGTGACTTGGATCATCTTTATCATGGACCAATAGGGTGATTTGAGTGCCCCACCTTTTTAAGCCTCTTTCTTAAGCGCGAAGTTATCCCTGATTTAGGAATTAACGAGTTACCAACTCTTTTCAAATTTGAACCTTTCAATTTACCAACTTCTCACCATCAATCGCTTCTCAAATTTGGACCACCCATTGTCCTCATATGACTACGAGTTTATACAAAATTTGGACCCCGATCTATAATCCTACATCATTGAACCACAAAGCCAGCACCTTCCTTTTCCGCCAAAAGTTGGCATTTTAGATCTAGGCATTTCCCACAATCAATCAACCACCTAACTTTGTACACCATTAATCAACCACCAAACTTTGTACAATTGTTTGCCTATTATGACTACATATTTTCTCAAAATTTGGGCCCTAATCATCAAGTGTAGACCGTTAATTGAGATCAAGCCCATTTTAGCACATGTCAAGCCATTTTCAAAGATTGGCCAATTTAAAATGTGGATCACCAAGAAATGTACGTATTCCAACTCTACTCTTCGAGCCTGATAAAATAAACAGCTTAGAATTGATCAAAGATCACCCGAATATCGAGATTTGAGAAACCCACCTCGAGAGGTTGTAACACTAGACCTCACGCCCACACCTTATTCCCATACACGCACGCACGTCCCTCTCCATATTCATTCTACGCACGTCCAAGCCCTTCTCCTAACCCTAACCTCCATGTCCTAGAGAGAGAGAGAGAAGAGAGAGAGCCCATTCCTTCCATCCTAGCCGTCCACCTTAAGGATCTAACTTGTGGGACCCGTTCTACTAAGCTCGTGTGGTTCGTGTTTTGCTTAAACGCCGTTTTTCTAGATATTCTATATCTAGAGTTTCATCTAAAGCCAAGGTGAGGATTTTCCCTTCAAGCCAACATGGAAAAAGTGTAATTTCTTAGATTTTCTTTATTATTAATTGAGTATCTTAAGTTTGAATGTATGATCCATATTAGACCATAATTATGTTAGATTTATGTTGAAATGATATTATACGATGCTATAATTTCATGTTTAGATGTATATGTGAGAAAGCATGTGTATTTTTCTACATTATTGTGAGAACTATGTGTTGATTTCTTTAGTTTATATTTATGTATGATGAAGATGGTTATGATGATATATACATCATATGGATAATGATTATCATGTGAATATTACACTTATGTACACCATTGTCCCTACGTTGATGAAATCAGTTGTTATAGAGAGATGGGCCCATGAGAGGTGTCCATGTTGGAAAGATGATCTTAGCATAACTATGTTTATGTGTTGAGTATTGCCAAAGGATTCTTGTGTTCACATGATGTTGGAATGGATCCATGTGTCGCATATGTATGTTTCCTTTGGTAGGCCACATTGGAAATTAATGGCTATTCGTGGGACTTAGTTGGACTATAAGTGGGACAAGGAATGGACATTAATCGTATATGTTATCTCATGAGCCGTGGTTGGTGCTATGGACACTAATCTCGTGTTGTCGGCCTATGTTGGGTTGTTTACAACTCCCCATAATGACCATTAAGTTCTTTCAATATTGCTGGATGTGAAATTACTTAAATAAAGGTGAAACTAAAGTCATGCATTCACTTGGCTCCATTTGGGTGTACGGAATTGAGAATAGGTTAGAGCGTCCTACTTCTCCCGTACACCGTCACGTGTAGATTTAGACTATGAGCGTTCCATTTCTCACATGGTTGGACAAAAATATGGGCTTGTGCATCTCAGGAACCTCTGGTGACTAGTGGCTAACGTAAAGTCGTAACAGGGAGTTTCTCACTTCATATATTATGATTTCTAGTCAGGGTGCCTTAGCCAGAGCATGCATATCATATATTGTATTAATAAGATTTCTCTTGGATGTTTTGATTGATTATTATTTATCATGCTTGCGCTATCTCTATGCTATTATTATCATGATTGTCTTGAAGGGTTATTCCCCACTATGATAGCGTTTTACGCTATTCAACCACATCTCAGATAATCAAGAAGAAAATCCAGTAAGTGAAGTGAGCATTACGATGAGGTGTTCGAAAGTTCGCGGCACAAGCAATGGATAACAAAGTTGGAGTGGCATATTGGAGATTTCATTTGATTATATGTTTTTAGGATAGTTTATCGTTCATTTCAAAATTGTAATAAGTTTTCTTAATGAAGGCAATAATTAATTATTTGTTTGGTTTAGTTTCAAGAACTTTGTGACGATAACGTAGATTAAAATTTCATTAGATCACATGTTTATCTTTTGTCTCTGTGCTTCAAATATATGGAAACATTGTGATATGTCAAGAATTCCATCCTTGACATGTCTTAGATAACACTGGGAATTTGGCCTATCGTGGAATCCAAGGGAGCCAAAATCTCGGGGCGTTAAACTAATAATTTTATAAAACTAACAACCTTGGATTGATTGCAAAACTCATATATTTAATTTTAATAATAACAAATAAATATCTCATTTCTAGGATATTACCTCGCGTACATAAGCTAAATTAGTCTCGTAATGTGTACTTAGTGTGCTTGGTAAGTGATTGATTGTTTGAAGAAAACTTTTGTGTAGAAAAGTATTTACCTGGAAAAGAGGGATTCTAGGTAAAAACTCATCATCAGAATGAAAATCTTGTTACCTATGGTTACTCAATCTCCACGTCCTCGTCATCATCCAGATGCGGCTGTGACACACTTTGTAGATACCCATAATAGCTAGAACGGGAGGGAAAGACCATGCCAACGAAACTTGTGAATAACTTATCAAGATCTTCACTAGGCATTTGCTTTGTCGCCCCATCCCCACCATAATCATACTCGTACTGCGGTTGCCCCCAATATAGCTACTCACACTTGTTTTGCTAAAGTGAGATTGTGATAATGAATAACTCGGATTTGGATCTGGATGTATATTCATATTAAACATACCGACTAGGACCAGTCCAACATGAAAGTGACTCAATAAACTTCCTATACCTTTGTGGTCATATCCATATCCATATCCATATTGTCTGTAAGCCATCTGATGTCATGGACCTCCTGATGCTCCATCTCCACTAGTGTCGGCCTCCCTATGACGCTTCCCCTTGGTTGGTTGTATCGTGACTTTGTATACTTATAAGTTTAGCCTCCTTTATACCGTTGATCCTCATTGATCTTATGATCTATTGTCGGTTGTACCCTCCATGTGCTAAGTAACACCAAAAGCATGTGCATCATTACTATCACAATCATGATCATCCATGTCGGTTTTACTGCCGCTACTTTTACTCTTATGCTAGGTAACTTGGGTTAAATTTACCCTCTCTGAGTCCAAGACAGTTTCACGACTCTCTTGCTGCCCCGTGCATAACACAAGGTCATGCGCCTCGACTTCTTCACTATCCTCTTTTACATGTTTCTTCATTTGTTCCAACCAAGGTAAAACCGAAATTCCTCATCATAAATATTGTTCAAGCTTATTAGACAAAAATTTGCGTTCGTTGACCATATTCACCACACGCCTTGTACTCCGTAGTCATAGCTTTATGTTGTCTAGCTCAAAACTTTGATCGCAATTTTCTTGAAAACCTTTGCACTTTCTCCAAAATGCATCTTACCAATCAGCTCTTCAGAAAATAAAAATAAAAATTTATGTTAATAAGTCATCACTAATAAGATAATTTTTGTGATAATAGTAATAGCTAATAACTAATAAGACGTGTTTCCGATGCAGGACGCCCTAATTATGATGCATTCTCATGAACACATATAATCCAGCGGAAATAAAAGACTAATAATCTAAAAATTCAACATCAACCATCATAAACTAAGAAAACCACAAAGAGACATGCAATGGAGCGGGCCATCATCACAACCACGAAGAAAGAAATTCAAATAATGCATAAGTTGGACCCAGCGAGGGATGAAACCTCCCGATCTTGCATGGTCATAACCCTAATCAAATAATGGGGTTCACTATTCCGAGAGATCAAAGGATTTTTCAGATTAGGGAATTGGAAGTTTGAGGAATTGGGGTTTTGATTCAATTCTTATACTTAGGATTCGAGGATTAGGAGATAATAGAAATAGAAAGAGAAGGAAGAAGAAGTTTACCTTATATGAATATTAGAAGGGCATAAGAAGCAAAGAGAAAAAGAGGATCAGGGAAGAAGACGAAGTTCCAAGAGAGAGAGAGAGAGAGAGAGAGAGAGAGAGAGGAAGGATGCAATCAAAAGGCTTGCTTTTTATTAATCAACAACTAATGAAAAAGGTTTAGGGCAACACTCTTATAAAATTCGGAATTAGCATAATTACCAAAATACCCCTACTAACAAAAATTTTAAAAAAAATATTTGCATGAAAAAAACGTGCGCACACTAACCCAAAACTCAAATAAATAAAAATGCTTAAAATAAACTCAAATCTGAGATGTCTGATGGGCTCCGATGATGGTGTGATGAAAGTGGGCCACGACGAACCAACGGTCCAATCACATCATCATCGCGATCCAATGGTCTGATCATCTCTTCCAAGCAACTTACATATGTCTTCCCAAGGTGGGGTCTTCTCAAATGTCTCGGACTACATGTGTAAGGTCTTCAATGCTCCTCAAGTTGTTACGAACGATCCAGGCCCGTCATCATCGAGCCATAAAGATATAGGTGTCACTCGCCTCCTATGTTGATAAATGCTAAAGGGCTTGATGTCCGCATCAGTTTCCTACCTAAAGTTATTTTAAAGACTGCCCTTCGTGCAAGCACATATCCAAAGCTGCCTTGGCAAAGTGCATATACTTCCAAGTATGGACAATACAATACATCAAAGCATTTATAGTGTTTTAAGCACCGAAATAACAAAATTAAAGATGGGTAACTTAAAACGTGTACTCATGTTGCTTAACGCCCTTATCTGCATATCTGGGTCAGCTCTAATGTCTTCATAACGTGCATTAGGCTGACACCAACCTGATCATCCTTGACAAAGGAAGAAGTATATTTGTATCTTGGATTTAGATAGCATCTTACATTCTAATAATGAAAACAAAGAATTTAACAACCACACCATAAAATAAATTAACTAATAACTAACAAGAATAAGTGCATAATAACCAAGAGTTTATCTACCGCATGCAGATCGTAGTGAAGTTGTTTCCTTTAGCGCTTGTTGATCATCTTCCAATAATCCGTGTAATGTTTACAATCACGATAAATAGCCAACTTTGTTTATCTATGGCATCATAGAGGAAGCCCATGGTAGGTATCTTGTTGGATTCTACAAGATGCAGGACTCTTATTAGAGGTTCCATGACCATAAGAATGTTTGTGATATTCTTCCAATATTTGTTGTCCCTGATGGTGACAACAACCTTAACCAGTGCCCTTGATATCTTTTCCCCATGTTTTGTGTTCAACCATTTCCAAAAAAGCAATCATCTAGCTCAACACTCCCCAATGTTGATACAAACTTTCAAGGGTTATAAAATTTGTCACAAATCTAATCACCTCAAGCCTAAGTAGCTTTTTTCCGTTCGTAAACTTTCTCATTATAGTGACTAGTTAGTTATGGTTGTAAGTGAATGTCGTCACTTGTCTTCTCCTTTTAACAAATTTTACAACACTCTTCTTCTTTTCATATTTTCTACTATGAGATCGATGCAACATGCAACACTTGGTGACAAGAATGAATGTTATCTCTTCACCATCAACATTCTTCATGCAGACATATATGTTGCCTGATTTTCTGTCACAATGAGCAGCACATCCTCCTCTCCAATCTCATCAACCATCTTATCTATGAAGGTGAAAATATACTCAGCATTTTTTCTTACTTCTAATGCATTGTTGATTTGTGGAACCCCGTACCCAAGTGATAGTATACCATAAAGTTTATCATGCTACATTTGATTGGGCCAGTCCAACTACTGCACATAATAGTGCACACTCCATGGGTTTAAAGGTAGCCACTATGCCTTCGCATCTTAATACTTTGCTTCTGTCTATTTTTTTCTCAAATCTCTGTAGGTTTGGGTGCCTTCATCCCTTCATTTGCTTCTGTCAAAGCATCAAACACCACTTGCCAGTACGTAGAGTTGGCAACATTTGGAGCTATGTTGTAATGTATGAATAGCTTGGCTTCTACCCTACCATGCTTCTCAACTGCAATTTAAGTCCAGATCTGTGTGATCTTATGTTTTCTCGTATAATTTTTGTAAACAAAATTGAATGACATAAGAGTCTTTGGAGCCCCACATCTACATCTTCGGCCATAGGGGGAGCATGTGAATTAGACTCTCTTCGGCTGAAGGCACGTCATAATCCACCAAACATACCCCCAACCTAACTCACAACTGCACTCTCAGCCCCACTCCCACTCCAATTGCCTCCCCTGCATCACATATAGACTCCATCCTCCTAAATATGTGCCGATGCTCTTCATCTCCACGAGCGGTTCGCATGCTATCTCTCCTAGCCATGGCAACCTCTGGATTTGAATCTTCGCCGAACTTAACATTCTCATGCCCACCAAAACCCATGTAATGAAGACCAAAAACCTCTTTCAGGGCACATCAAAGGAACCTTACTTTTCTTTTTCATGCAACTTTTTTTCCCTTCGACTCTCCCAAATTTTGTTGCATCATGTAAATTACCTCTCTTGGCATGTTGTTGCACCCATGACTTGGCACTTTGATATGTCAAATGTTCAAATGTTATTTGAGTCACATTATTCTACAATTTATCACTCTATCACAATAGTCACTCTTCATTGAATGCTGTCACCCACCCTCTCACAATGTTGCCATTCAAAATTCTCACTTCCTAATTGACTAACCATTTTCTCACTATTCCCTACAAGTCTAAAGTAAACTAAAATGTAAAGTGCAAACTATAGTCTAAACTCAAAAGTAGTAAAGTCTTAAGTTGTCTAACTCAAAAGCCGTCTTTATTCAGTGGAGCTTTCATATCCATCAACCCTAATGAAAGTTCCCTGCCTTGACTGGGTGAATCTGGATTTTGTACCATATGGTTGAACCATCTCAATCGTCTCTTGATGGGTTACTTGATAAACTTGAAAAATGGAATACCACATAAGGGTTATCCACTGATATCAAACAACTGATCAAGTTCCTGGAAAAATCTACTGTTTTTTCACTCAAAATCTTAAGCAAATCCACATAAGAACACTCTCGGGGTAATGCACTCCCTTTTCAGAACAATCTTACTCCCCACATCCAACATCCGCCATTTAGTTTAAAAACTAGCTCGGCCTATATCAGCCTGCCTCCCCTCATATTTATGCACATTGTGCTCCAGCCAAATTTCCTAAATGATGAAAGGGCATGGGGAAGGCCCAAAAGGATGTGGGTGGAGGTACTGAGAAAAGATTTGATGACCTACAGTCTGGTCAAATTGAAGTTATGGCCCTCAATAGAGTGGAATCATAGAGAACAGAATTCATGTAGCCAACCCTAATTAGTTTGAATAAGGCTTGATAATCTTTGCCAAGCCCACACATTTGTACAAGTCAGATTATGCACATGCCACCACATAGGCCAGCGTGGCAGACAGGTGAAATATCCCGGCCATCCGGTGGACCTCACCATGTAAATGAGTTTGACGGGTTAGAAATTTTCACCGAATACATTTGTTCAGTTAATTGCGACCCACCTGACTAGTAAACTGACCTGGTTCTTTGGATAGGGAATCTACGTAGTGGTATTCTTATGGATGGCTTGGATCTTGCACCTGTCTGCCATGCTGGCGTATTTGGCCGTGTGTACACGAATGTGGGCTTAGCAAAGTTCAGGTTTAGATGTTGATGAATGAAACAATGGGTTATCACCAGCTGCTTTCTTTTTTAGCTAAATGGAACCATTGGCAAATCCTTGCTTAATGTTTGTGAATAAAATAAAAAAGACCAATTCAATGACTTGCTAAAGAAAGTTCAGGCCGCCACAAAACAAATGATCGGGTTCATTGTATCTAGCCCCAATTGATGAATCACAACAGTTGCATTTATAGACCAGCTGCACACCTGATCGCCTAATAACATTGTCCATTGGGAATAATTACGTGCATCAGATGCCATGCAAGAAGAAAAATTTTGCACGGAAGTGTCTTCATGCCACACCTATTTCACCCAATATCAAATCACAATGCGATGTTGCACTGCTTGCCATGCTATATCAAACTAAATTCACCGGAGATTTCTGACCTCCAAACTAGCACATCTTTCTCGTTGTTTATAGCCATATACTGAATAACAGTCAGGAAACAGAGTTTTAAGCTCAGCCACATTCCAGACGGAATCATCCTAGAGGAACTCGTAGCAGAGGCATGGGTTTGAAACAAAATTGACAAATGATTCCTATCCAAACCTACAATCCTCCAAAAATTGATTTCTCCCTTCCCAATCATCCATTTGGAGTTTCTTATAACAGCATTCATAGCAGTATGCAACACCAACCATTTCTCTTTAGCTGTTTGCACCTTGTTTTCCAAACAAACTGAAAACTTACTTAACATATTTAACCACTCCAGAATTGTTCCCACAAATATGCCTTTGTCATCACCGTCCAAGGCTGATTCCTGTCCTGACACCACTAAGAGAAGCACTTTTGTCCCTTTAGTGTTTGCCCGAGGCCCAGAAGCACCTTATGCCCCTTTAGTGTTTGCCCGAGGCTGATTCCTGTCCTGACACAGGAAGTTCATGTAGTCGGAAACGATTTGGGGCCACAGATTCCTATCACAAATCCACTTCGTCCATAAGTTTTGCAAGACAACAACAACAGTACAGGATTCTAAAGATCAGGCAGATTGAAAACTCATGTGGGCAACACTACAGTGGGAACGCAAACGTCCACCGGTAAAACCTTCCCCGGAGCCGACCATAATGTTTATAGGCTATTCAAACTGTAGTCATAAATATCATCTTGACACAGTTTTCATTGGTCCCGAAGGTTAGGGGCGACAATTCCTCTGGTGCGTCCCACGTTTGGATCTGCCTGATTTTTAGGTTCATGTACTTTAGGGCCCGTTTGGATTGTAATTTACTTAATATAAGCTACTTACCGATAAGTTACTGTAACGCCCTGGATTTTCTCCAATTTAGAAATTAGATGTGCTTGGGCATTATCTTTAATTTCTCGATTTGAATGCATGTCCGTGCGTGTATTCGCACGTGTTGGGACCAAAATGAGTGGCCTTAAATTTATTTTAAACCTTGGAATCCTAGTTTGAGGGATCAAGATTAACTAAAACTTACATCGTTGAACTTGAAATCCATGGAACCACTCCCCTGAACTCAGATGCCTGCAAACCTATGCATTCCATTCTAGTGAAGCCATCCACCTTACTTCTTTCCCTTTCATTGCATCTCCTTACTTTCAAATCCTCTACTTACTCAACTCCTAAGTACTGAGATTTTCACCATTTAAACTACAAACCTACGGGGTTACGAGAAGGTTGGGCCCCTGTGGGTCGTGGATCGTTCAAAAACAAGGTAGATGGCGAATGGAGTGAAGCAAAAAATGAATAAATGATGTAAAATAGAAAATTTTGAGGTTTTAGAAGAAACTAGGACAGCAGCAACCGGTCAACCGGATGCCCCAGCCGGCTGACCGGATTCCCCAAACCGGTTGACCGGATTTGGACCCGGGTTGACCGGATTTCGCAGTTCTGATCCTGCATTTTTAGTCAACTTTAAAAAATGATATCTCCTTCGTTATAACTCCGATTGATGTGATTCAAAAGCCATATTGAAGCTTGACGAGTCTACTTTTATATAAAAATATATAAAAAAATAAAATAAATATTATAAATAGTTTTAATTTAGAAATATTTAGAAACTGTTCGGAAAATTAGTGGTTTTCTAATAGCGTATACTTCTAGAATTTTATTAATTTTTATAAACATCGGAATGGACTAAAATTTTGTAGGAAGAAAGTACACATGATAAGAAATCAATATAAAAATTATAAAAATAATTAATTAGTTATAAAGTTCCAAAAATATTGTCCAGGTGATGCGTACTTGTGTGCTGAATTTTCCAGAATTTAAGTTAATTTTGTCCACTTGGACTTACGTGAAGTTATGGATTTCGAGCCACTAGATTCCAACAAAATTAAGGATTCTAGTCTTAAACATTTGCTTGCAGCTAACCCTAAAGCCGAGGCCCCGATCGATGATCGATGACCGTTAAATGAACAATGTATCATAACCGTCGATCGTCGCATCCGAAATGCGGAAAACCTTGTCCATAGATAAATCATCACTATGTTCACCTATCCCATGGCCTAGATCATCCCATACACCTCCCGGTGGGCCCCAATAATGGAAAACAACCTCCTATAGGGTCATAATACAAAATGTTTAGCCATTAGGGCCATTTTCACCAATTTCTGTACTATAAATAGGATTCATTTGGGGCTTTCTCCCCAAATCCGAAATTGCCTAAGGGAGAAGGAGAGAAAAAGAAAAAGAAAAATAGGAGGAGGAGAAGAGAAAGAGTGAAAGTGTGAGGGATGGATTGGTGTTCCTTACCGATTCCCTTCAATCGAAGCACTATCTTCTGCCGAATCCCTTCTGTCGACGATCGGAGGTAAGAAATGCTTCATGCCTTCCGATTAAGCTACCTAGGGTTAGATTTTGTGAATCTTACATTTTTTTCTTCTAATTGATTTAGGATTTTGTGATTTCTCTCAAATTTCTTGTGTTTTGAACCTGTTAGGGTTAGAAAACCCTCTATGCTCTTCTAATTTCGTAAACCCTATTGTTAGGGTTTATGGGTGTTAGGGATTTGGATCTCAACTGTCGTTTAGGGCAGTTCATGATCTTGCGAGAGCCGTTATCAAGCTAGGCTCTGTTAAGATTTCGATGATGCGCCGATTTCGGGACTCGATTTGTTGAATCGGGTTGAGATGTCATCTAATTAAAATAAGTTAAACCTAATTAATTGTTTAACATTTAATTAAGACTAAATCCAAATTATTAATGGTAGGTTTGAACTTCTATGTAGGTGTTTGAGGTTTTCTCCAATTTTCGGCGTTCGGGCCGCCTCCAAAACATGAAATTTTGAATATAAGGTGAA
Organism: Liriodendron chinense; assembly: GCA_003013855.2. Lineage (NCBI taxonomy): Eukaryota > Viridiplantae > Streptophyta > Magnoliopsida > Magnoliales > Magnoliaceae > Liriodendron > Liriodendron chinense. The sequence continues at coordinate 11,900,693 of ML058384.1, read as the reverse complement.
GATCTAACCCCAAGCTTTTCTCAAGAATTGTTAATGGATGATTGCTTAATTATATTGAATTTTATTTATTTTATAAATGTTAAAATTGTTTGAATTATAATTTATTGTAAATTAGTGATGTGCATATAATATGTTTGATGAAATGCCTATATTGTTATTTTAGATGATAACATGCTTGATGAAATGCCTCGGTTATAGTTGGGTGAAAACATGCTCAATGAATTGCTTGAGTGATATGAGAAACATGATATTATATTTCATTTGTGCTTTTGTTGGTTTGTAACGCCCTGTGTCATCCGGGCTATGTCATCCGAATCCTTTGGATTGGTCGGGCTAGTCGGTCGGGCCAGGTGCTTTAATAAATTGGGTGATAATGTTTTCTATATTTGTGCTATTGATGTGCTCTGTTGTAGTAAAGTTATGGCTGTCTGGATTAAGCTCTGACAACCGTTTAACTAATGTACTACCTATCATTCGATTAGCAGTTACGAGCCTATTCAATCAACTAGATGGAACACGATCGACAGATAGGGACCATTATCGGTTTGTCGCGGTCCACTTAGGTCGACTGAATAGGGTCCATTCAGAGTTAACCATTATTATGTTTGATTGATTGAATCACACTCTATTGAATTTAGAATACCGACATTACCAATGCATAGTCCATTTAAAACCGTATTGCGATACGATCTCCAAGTCTCATGAGCCAGGCATGGTTGTATGGGACGCCGTGTCTGAGCTGTCGGCCTACGCTGGGGTGATGAGCCTCCCCGTAGTGACCAGTGAGCATTGACAGAGGTGACAGACCGTTGTTTGAATAGCCCTTGTGACAAATGTGACCCTGGCCGATGTTAGCGTGCCTGTGCACTGTTCGAACAACTCGGGCATGTATTGGTTTAGTTTTAATTGACTAGCCCACACCTCTGAATTGATTAACTGTATTTGATATGTGGGTGAGGAGCCCTTTTGCTTTGATTTGGGCGTGGCTGACGAGTCACGGTCGAATCAAGCTTTCATGGTAGGATAACTCAACCTTTGATCGAGGGGTTACTGGCGATGATTGGTGACGCATCGCAGGGAGCCAGATAATCCCAGTTAGACTTTACGATACGATGTTGGTATTCTGGCTTCACCAATTTGCTGAATGAATTGGACTAATAAATACTTTAATTAATCATGCATACATGACATTTCATTTGAGGGGGACTCGTGTAGCCTGGTTGCTTGATGTGGCGTCATCGCTACCTTGAGCACCTCATGTCATTTCTCTGTGTCATCCGGGCTGTGTACTCAGTCACGACTTACGACCTGCTAGACAGGTGGACTGTGGATTCTGATACCAGTTGGTCGGGCCAGGGCTTGCCCGGGACATGCATTGTGAGCGAAATCATAACATACATGCATTTAATCAACTCGTTTAGAAAATGTATTGTTTGTTTCTTCATTGTTTATGCTTTCTTACGTGCATAACATGTGTAATTTGCTTAGCATTTGTGCGTTAGAAATAACCAGCTTATGAGTAATACATATAGATATATATACATTTAATGTAAACTTGCTCATATCTAAAATATCTTGAGCATAATCTTAGGGATATTTCTTCACTATGTTGGCGTTTGACGCCTTCCATTTGACATATGCAGATGATTCCGGTATAGAACCGGATGGTGGTGCATTCAGAGCGCTCTTGTAGCTTTTAGCATCGTCCATTTGGTAGTGTACTTTCCTTCCTTTTTCATTTATTGCGATTCGTATAATTCTCATATGGGCTTACACTGCGATTGAACTGTACCATTTTAGGTGTTAGCCTTTATTTCTGAATTTAGTTATCTCCGTCTTGCTTTGATCCGCTAGTTGAAATGCACTACTCTGATTATCTGAGTATGGAATGAATGTAAAACTGATTGAGGACACACGTGGGTGCTTTTCTCACATGTGGCATTCCTAAATAAGCATTTTATTAAGTAGCACTCGTCAAATCGGGTGTACCCAAATACTCGATTTTTTTTTCGGGGTGTTACAGTTACTTATCTTGGTTTTTACTTATTAAGCAGCATACTTATCAGCCAATAAGTAAATAAGTATGTTTTGTAATAACACATTGATAAGCAACCTTTCGAAAGAAAATTTCAAATCTACATAAAATAAGCAACATATTGACATGAAAAGAAAAGGCTAAGCGTTGAGGCAGTTTTCCTAACAGAATGAGCTTTTCTAATCCCACGTGCATGCAATAAAGCTCACGTACATGCCATGCATGTGCTAGCATAGCAAAATTGGTCCAAGATACATTCCATCCATCAGAATGGGACCACTATATGGATGCCCTGGCACAAGAAGTAGGTTGATCCACTGGTTAGGTGGGCCACAGTCTGCAAAACAAATTTACGGCTCCGGAAGACTTAGCTAAAGTTTTCTAACCCATTCACTTGTTTCCAATAGTCGGTCCACATGGTGAGTGGACTAGAACCATTTTCGGGAAAGATGTGTTATACCTTGTTTCTAACCAACCTTGAAGAGTCGTGTTATACCTTGTTTCTAACCAACCTTGAAGAGTCAATCAGAAGCAGGAATGCGGCCGATAGCCATGCTGAAGTAGGAAAAATGACCGATTGTCGGTCAGAAACGGGAAAAGTGGCCGATTTCGCCAGTTGACTGTCGTGTTGAACCAAGAAAGCGACTGACTTCGGCGGTCGATTGTTGTTTGCTAAGTGGGACGACGACCAATTTCAGTGGCCGATTGCCATCTAGCAGCCTAGCCAGCGGCCGAATTCAATTTGGAAACCAATACAATGACCGACTGCGATGACCGGATGTCGATTTTAGCGGCTGGTTACCTTATTCGTCGGCCATTGCCGAATTATTCATCGGCCACGCGTGTAATGTATGTGCGGGCGTGCCAGAACCAATTTTCGTGGCTCGATTCCAACCGAACAACGATGACCCCGAGCGTCAGGGAATGCAGATACGTCGTGATCGACCATATGTGATCGAGATCTGTAGAAATCAGTCGCCCAACTAGCCACTCGCTCCAGTTTCTTTAATAAAAGTGATTAGGCGATGTTTAGAGGGTAGGGTTCGTCCTCTAAAAAGTGGTTGCAACTTTACCTTTCGAGCGAAAAGATTTCTCTCGGCGTTACCTTAAAGGATGTAAAAAGAAGAATTTATAATCGTTCGTGGGCGATCTTTGCTTTTTCTTCACCACTAAGAGATTATGAAATGGAACTTTACTGATCATAAAATTTACTGCTATGTAAGTAATTTCAAAGATTATGCTACCGAAATTGAAAAGTGCGATTAATGCTAAAAGGGAGTAAAAGGAATTGAATATGCTAAGAAACGTAAATATGGACGAAGAACCTGAATAAGCTTGGAACGGCAATGTAATCTTGACTTGATAAATATCTGAGCGCTTACTCTACTGAAATACAAACTACTTAGAATATAAAAATTAATCGATTAGACTATGAAATGTAAAGGATTTGGAAATTTGAAAAGATAGATTTGTTTGGTTGGTGTTGGACCCCTTAAACTGTTGAAATCATCTTTCTTTTATAACTTTCTCCTTAAAAATTGGAATTATCTAAACGCTCCACTTCCTGACGGTCACGGTAACCGTCTCCCACATTGTCTCATAAAGAGGTCCTTGATTTCTCCTCCTTACATGGGCTGGCAACTACCTACTCTCCAGAGACTTCTTTCCTATAGGGTACAACAACCCCAATCGTGTGTAGCCCACCTTGATGTATTTCTATTGTATCCACGCCGTCCACTTGTTTTTCCATCTCATTTTAGGATGAGATCCCAAACCTTAATAAGATCCAAATATCAGATGGACAATACAATTAGAAACAGTGATGAATAACTATTAATTAAAAACTTTGGGCCACAAAAGTTTTTGGATATGCTTGAAAAGGCAATCGGCCGCTGGCCAAGCTACCAGACGACAGTCGGCTGCCGAAATCGATCACTAGCCATTGAAATCGGTTATTGGCCTGCCTTCTAAATAAGATAATCAACCATTAAAATCGGCCTCCAACCGCCGTAGTCGGCCGTTGTGTTGGTTTCCAAACTGAAATCGGCCGCTGGCCAGACTGCTAGACAGCAATTGGCCGCTGAAATCAGTCGTCATCCAGCTTGGCAAACAACAATCAACCGCCGAAGTCGGTCGCTCTCCTGGTTCAGCACAACAATCGACCGGCAAAATCGGCCACTTTTCTCCCTTTCGGACCAACAATCGATCGCTTTTCCTGCTTCAGCACGACTATCGGCCGCATTCCTGCTTCTAACCTACTCTTCCAGGGTCGGTCGAAAACAGAGTCTAACAAGATGTAGAAGATCAGATCAACCTGATTGGTGGATTGTATCTTGCACCAATTAATGTAGGGCCCATCTTTGATGTGGGCCGTCCACTATGTGAGCCCCACCTTTGATGGGACAGCCCATCATGTGGGGCCTCCTTTGATACAAGAGAGCAGTAATTGAGTGAACCATGAGAGAGAACTTTGATATGCAGCGTGACTTGACAGAGATAAGTAGAAAAGCCAAATTGGAGGGTGGTTAATTAACATTAGAGGGTGACTAACCGTGTGGGTGTGTACTAACACCCAAAAAAAAATAATAATAATAAATAAGAGCAAAAGCGTGACATGAGAAAGAGAGAGTAGTCGAAAAGTAAAGTCAAAAAGCTAAAAAAAAAAAAAAAACTTATTAAGGTAAGTAATTTTTAAGAGATTAGTTACTTTCCAATTATACTTACCAAACGAACTTAAGTGCTAAAAGTAACTTAACGTCTTACGTTCAGTCAAAAAGTAACTTATTTGGTAGTATCCAGACGGGTGGATTTACTATAGAAATTTCTGTGGGCCCACACAGTTTCCGGCTACCGGAAGTCCCGGGAGCACGCCACCTTGATGTATGTATTGTATATCCATGCCATCATCCGTTTTTCCGGCTCTTTTTAGGCCTTTAACCCCAAAATTAAGAAGATCCGAATTCAGCTGGACCATACCATACCAAACGGTGCCGATTGAATGCCCACCGTCAAAAGCTTCCTAGGTCCCACATTAAGCCCACCATAATGTTTGCTTTCCATCCAACCTGTTGATAATGACACAGAGACCCGGATGAAGGGGAAAAGCAAATATCAGCTAGATCCAAAACATTTGTAGCCAACAAAAAGTTTTTTATGATGGGCATTCATCACCACTCTTTCCTACGGTGTGGTCCACCTGAGCTTTGGATCTGTCATAAAATGATTTGGAAAATTGGATGGACGGTGTGGATTAAACACATACATCATAGTGGGGCCCACAGTGCACACCCTATGCAATCTGCATCCAGGTTAGTCATTTTCATCATTTTAGAAAAAATTAATACTTTAAACCGCCGGAAATTAGAGAAAACTAATGTCAAATTAATGAGATACTGTTTTGTAAAATTCCCTATAAAGAAAATGCGTATCCGAGAATGATACTGATCAATGAGCTAGTAAACACACAAGGGATATTTGTTCCTGGGGAGAAATTACAAACTATCATGTAGTAAATATGAGAGGGATCTTTGCTCCTAGAAAGAAATTACCAACTGTCATATAAATATAATTGCCCAAACTCATAACAAGAAGCAAGGAACTATCAAGAAGCTGTCTAGTTCCAGAGCACCATCCCATGAAATACTAAATACCGGTTGCCTTATGTCCTCATAATCTAAAAGACTCGCTTGCGAGTAGAATCAAGAATAGTATCATTTAATAGGCATTCTTCCACTATTAGCAATTCTACAAAGGAAATTCATTTCTTCCTCTGTAATTTTATTTTGATCTACAACAAAAACCGAACTCAATTTTATACTACAGATGGTGAACAATCTTCTTTGCTCCACAATTAAAGCATAGCAGAATTTGGTACTCCACTATTCCCCACCCAACCATTTATTTCTAGACTTCTGTTTCCAACAAAAAAAAAAAAAATTCTTATAACCTCACCAAAACTTTGCATAGCATCATCTCCCCCATAGCATTTCTATTATTAATTAACTCATTTTCAGTTTGGAGAGTTCAATCCTCTGCTTCCCAAGTCTTGTGAAATATATCACCAAAAAACATTTCTTTTCTACAGTGTTAAGTCCATTTTTAACCTCTTCATTTTTTTTAGAAAAACTCACAGACATCCCCACATTCATCATCCCACCATCATCGCTATCACGTTCACATTCACATTCATCATGACTAACAGGTGGATGGATCTCTTACACAGAAAATTTTATATCATGTATAAAAGGAAAAAGAAAAAGAAAAAACAAGATTGGGATTAACAAAGGTAACAAAGAGACAACTCTTCTAAAGATCTTATGAAAATTTTACAAAAAAAAAAAATGGAAAAGAAAGGAGCTCTTGAGTAATCATTTAAGCACGGCTCATGTATTGGCCAGTTCTCGTATCCACCAATATTTGGTCACCAATGTTAACAAACAACGGGACATTTACAACAGCACCAGTGTCAAGAATCGCTGGCTTTGATCCACCTGCAACCAAAAATATAGATCAGTGAATGCCATCTCAATAGAGAGGTTTGCTGATCCCACATATACCAACATGCTAGTGCCTATGCCAACATGTGCAACATCAAAGCTGCTCATCAGGTGGGCCACACCATGTAGCAACTTGGCCCAAAATCAGGCCAGTACTCATTGGGTGATTCCCGCATGTACATTGATTATGGACCATTGGCTCTTTTCTTTTACCCTCCCTTTCTTCATACATGTGGAACCCATCTGATGAGTGGACCAGCTTTCTTTTGGCCAGAACATCTACACAGTAGGACCCACATGATGAGCAGGTTGGATGTCACACATATGGGCACCTGGTGTGTGCACAGAGCTGCATGTGCAATTAGCAGACCTCTATAAAATTTATATATTGCAATATATCCATCAGGAAAAAGATACCACTCTAAATGCTAATATCTAATTCATAAAGCACTCCGATTATGCACGTGTAACACACGTCATCTAGACCCTTCATCTGTGGGCCTTGCTGGGGATGGATGGGGTATACTTTCAAAAAAAACCAAGCAGATGACCCCAGCTACCATTAGGAAGACTTCTCACTCAATGCCAGCTATTGCATTTTTTCAATCACCCATTGTGATATCTACAAGTCCTCCAATTAGTGGTTAGGATCAACCCACTGGTGGTATAACTTTTGGAGCAGCCCACCAATGGTAGAGCCCTCATTGAATGGTGCTTGACTAAAATTATTAAGGCTGCCAACAGGTACCCGGATCCATGGTAAGCAAAATACCTGACCCAATTTTATCAGATATGGATCCATCAGGCCTGATTAATAACCAGGTCAGACTCAGGCCGTCATTGAATGGTGCTTGACTAACATCATTAAGGCTGCCGACAGGTACCTAGATCCATGGTAAGCAAAATACCTGACCCAATTTTATAAGATAAGGATCCATCAGGCCTGATTAATAACCAGGTCGGACTCAGGCCAATGGATCTGGATCCATTTAGAAATCGAATTACGTCAGGTACTTGGCTCAGGTTGCTGCCAATATCCAAAAATAATATCTTTTTCAGTTTTATCGTTAATTATATTTATTATTTAAAAACCACACAATGTGCATGTTTCTGGTATGGAACCGAATCCAGATCTGGACCCACACATGAGTATGGATCCGATTCTACACCCAAATCCTTATCCAAATCCTTCCTGAATACCTTATTCTTGCTCAGAGTCAGACTGATATGGTTCATCCGGTACCACATGCATGGTACCCACATCCAATTCCTACACGACCTGAAACCAATTGCCTTGGCCAGGTCCAGACATAGGCATGCCAGTACCCAGCCAGTACATGACTTGCTAATAGGACTACGTGCATTTGATAGCACCAGGTACTTTCTCTATACTAATCAGTGTTCGAAGTTTCAGTATCGCTACAAGTTTCGCTAGCCGGGGATACGGAAACAATATCGACATCGCTGATAATATTGCTGATAACCGGAAATGCAGGGAAAATGGGAAAAACAGTGGAATTTTTCAATGAGGAGACGATAAAATAGACATTTTTATATTTAGGAATAAAAAAATTGAAAAAAAAAATGCATACATAATAGGTTTCTATTTAATGGGGACCTAAAAGCATGTGCTACTGTAAGAAATCAGTCCAACCATCTCATCCTTCCTATCTATCCATGCAACATCTGACCTTCCATCCAAACATCCATTGATGTTTCAAAATATCGTCAACACATGATATTTCCAAACTAATCATTAACAACTGAAAATATTGACAATACAAACTATGCTTGGAATTGACACAATTGAAAATATTGACGATATCGATACATTGGCGATATTTAGTGATACATTGCCGATACCTAGAACTTTTTATACTATTAGTGTTATCGGTATCGCTACCGGTGTTATCGGTATTGCTAAGCTAGAAATAGAGATAATATCGGGGATATTTCGATAATATCGGAGATAATTTAAACACTGATACTAATTAGCAGCAGCAGCAAAAAAAAAAAAAACATGGTTTTCCATATAACACTACGAGCCTCTTGAAAGAAATTCAAATTGAAACTTTGAAGAATTCAATGAATATATTTACAAGTATTTGTCTAATGAAATATTGGGTGCGTTAACCTTTATCAGCATTCGTTCATGAATGTGCTCATCGATCCAAGCAGCCCAATAGAACAGCCACATCTTGGATAGGCGATTGCCAAAAGTACCAGAGCAGGATTACCATTTCCTGGGATAGCCTCATTGTCTTTCTCAATCTCTACCCAGCAATTTGGGGTCAGCCTTTAGATAGTAGACAAGCCTTATGTTCGGCTGCTAAACAGACATCAACCTACACCCAGGCTCTGGAACCAGCCATGGCAAAGGCTCACATTGACAACATTCACATGCTAACTCGGTCCTACTAACCTCAACCCAACTAATACAAGTACACCCCAGAGGACAAGCAAGCAAAGGAGACAGCCGATCATTGCCTTGCAAATGATCGGCAGTTGATACTTGATAGACCCTTCCTGTCCTAGTGGTATGGTTAACAGAAACTTCTTCCTATGATGCAAGCTCTGGGACAAGTTGAGGTGACTGGCACAAACAAACTGAAATTGTGAAAGCATACTTAGAATAGGTTTCCAAGATAATGAAAAAGTGGGCAGACAGATAGAAGGCCTGCCCACTTCGACTCCACCACAAGGTGCATACAAGGCTCGGAAGTATGATTAGACTTTCCCTATAGTTGGACGAGTTGGACAAGCAGCATGTAGAGTCCAACTTCCATTGAGGCTACCTGCATTGGCTTGGCTCTTCGACCAAGGAGGCATTCTGGTAGGAAGGCCGACCACTACATAAGCCGCCATCAGTCCAGGAGAGAAGCAAGCTACCTTTCTTTGATCCACTTTCCCAGGCAGGGAAGAGAACAAAAATATGCAGCAGATGGTAGCTGTGGTAGGTTTGAGGAGCTTACATGGCGGATGACAAAGAAAACCGGACCACAGATGGTCAAGGCTAAGGAAGGCACCCCCAGAACTCCAAAGACTCCCCATGGCGGCCACACAGATGGAAATGAGAAGAGAAACGGAAGCTTAAAACGAATATGCGCAAGTCGGGGAGAAAAGATAGCAAAGAGGCACTGCTGGCTCCATGCCATAGCTTTGAATTGAAGAAAATACTGGTTTTACAAGGATTAACAACCCTTGGATGTGAATTCCCCCATCAGTCAGTCATTCCTTATTTCACTTGTTGCCAACTACAGTGTTGTCAAACATACACACATAATTCCCTTGTATCAAGTAAGAAACACAAGCGCCAGAGTTAGAACCAAGGCACACATGCACCACCATCGAAGGAGTAGAAAGGACGTGCTCAAGTAGTTGACCATAAGGAATAGTAGGGAGCCCACCAATACATACCTATTGAACACTGCTCACATGCCAACATGACCATCCCCAACACTGCCCTTTACCCTAACTATTGACATCACCCTTTAACCTCTTGGTAGCCAGAACTGTCCTCTTAATCAGAGGGCCAGCACAATTTCTTCCGACTCTTTCAACTTTTTAGTTTGACGTAGTATTCATCATCCAATTGATAGATACATTATGCAAGTTTCAATGTATCCAATCAGTCTGGTTTTGGCAATGAGCACATTCAGCGATTTGTGCTGGTTAAGGTTAACACACTCTCACTAAAGGTTAAGTTTGTCTGGTTCATTCAAGTTCTCAATTGGACAACCAGGCCCATATTTTGGTCACACCAGTGTTTAAATAGCTTCGCTATGTAGCATGTAGCTTGGCCTTAATGTCACGTAGCTCATGGAAATAACTTTTAAGTCACATGTAGCCTATGCTAATTTTGGTCGCATGCTAATTTTGAATATGTTATATGCTACATAGGTACCCACTATGTAGGACGCAGATTAGCTACTGACAAGTTGAGTAGCTATCTGGCTACTGAAGTGACGTCACCAATTTTTATAGGCTCCACCATGATGTATGTGTTGTATCCACACAATCCATCCATTTGGAGAGATCATTTTCAGTGCTGAGCCAAAGAATGAGGCAGATCCAAAGCTCAAGTGGACCTCACCAAAAAAACAGTGGGGATTGATCTTCTACCATTAAAAACTTCTTGGGGTCACAGAAGTTTTCAATCAAGCTGATATTTGTGTTTTTCCCTTCTTCCATGTCCATGTGAACTTATGAACAGGTTGGATCTGAAATAAACATCATGGTGGGTCCTTGGAAGGTTTCAATGGCCACATCATTGTCCCCACTGTTTTCTTTGGTGGGGTCCAATTGAGCTTTTTATCTGTCTCGTTCTTTAGAATATACCATAAAATGATATCTCCAAACGGATGGACAGTGTGGATCAGTGTTCGCAGTATCAGTATCGCGTTACGTTTTGCACCCTTGGGATAAAGATACATATCGGGTATCGGTAGGGAAATATCGGTTGTATCGCGGAATGTATCACACTTTTTGGGAAACATGGGGAAACATTGGAAAATTGATTGAATTTTTCAATGAAACTTCAAGGATTGTTAAAATAGACCTTCATACACACATTTAAATCATCATATGTAAAAACAAAAGTCCACATAATGGAGTTCCTTTGTAAAAGGATCCTAAGCTATGCGCTGTCTGACTGAACTGATGCAACTATTGTTTAAATTGATTCCATAAGATATATAAATGTAAGAAGACATTAATGAAAACACAACCAATTTATTGACAAAGTAAAACACGCAAGAGAGTTGAGAAATATACCTATGGATGATGCAACTGACTGAGTATCCTCCAAATGCAGTCTTGACTATCCTAGTTCAACGCAATGCAAGCTACCCTATATGGCCTAGATCTATATGAAAACTTAATAAAATCTAAAAAATGGCTAACTGGACTTAACAAACTATGACCCCTACGCGGAGTCAGAACGCGGGTTTTTTTTTTTTTTTTTTTTTTTTTAGGGAGAAGAAACTAAAAGAAAACCGAACAAAAAATCATTTTTTTCTACAAAATGGGGAACTCTTGTGCATCTGACCGATACCTAGATGACATCGTCCTAGGTATCGACGATATTTGGAGCCCACGGTGCAAAAAATCACGATCTTTTACCGATACATCGTGAGATATCGATACATCGTGCGATATTATCGATATCGCACGATATATCGTGCGATACACAGGAGTCAAACATTTTTTTTGTTATTACTGGCCCGATATTTACCCGTGCTAACTGATATCGATAATATCAGCCGATATATCAGCTGATATTATTGATACTGCAATCACTGGTGTGGATACAACACATAGATCACGGTGGGGCCCACAGAAGTTGGTGTCGTCACTTTAGTAGCGAGATAGCTACTCAACCTATTAGTAGGTAATCCGCGTCCCACTACGTAGCTTACACTACAAGTTATTTTTCACTAAAACATTAAAATCAATTAATTTTTTCAATTATTTGTTACTTTTTCATTTTTTAATAAAAATAAGTCAAATCTTTTCAATGATTTTAGTAAAATAATATAAGTAATAGTATTAAGCCAGTTAGGTTGCTCTTTCTTTACCTTTATACTTAATCTTTGCCAATTTTTCCTATTATTTTAGGCTATTTTGTTGCACCAAATGTCACTATTAATCAGACTAAGGGCCTATTTGGTAAAACTTATTTTCAATACTTGTCACTGAAAAAAGCTATTTTCAGTGATTTTTCTAGTTTAGACTGTATGGTAAATCATAAGAATTAAGTGCTTAATGTGGATTTTGACTGAAAAAGTTGGCGCTTTTTTAAGTTGCCCTCTCCTGACTTAAAACTTAACACTGAATGCGGTAAGTGATTCTCATTAAAATTTCGGTCCTTTTTTTACCGAAATGTCCTTAATTTTTTTTTTTTAAATGACAAGTTTACCCTTTTAGAGGTAACTTCCGTAAAAGCTTTCAAACGACTCGGAATGCAGAACACTTGACAAAGTTTGGTGGGCCCCATCATAATGTATGTGTTATATACACACAGTCCATCCATTCTTTTAGATCATTTTAGGTCATGAGCCCAAAAATGAGGCAGATCCAAAGTTTAAGTGACCATACCACAAAAGGCAGTGAGGATAGTGATGTCCACCGTTGAAACATTCTTAGGTACCACCATGATGTTTATTTTCCATCCAACCTGTTCATAAGGTCACAAAGACTTGGATGAAGGGAAAAGACAAATATCAACTTGATCCAAAACTTATGTGGCTCCCAAGAAGTTTTCAAGGATAGGCATTCAATCCCCACTGTTTTCTATGGTGTGGTCCGCTTGGGCTTTGAATCTTCCTCATTTTTGGGCTCGTGCCCTAAAATGATTTGACCCAATGAATGGACGGTGTGGACATAAAACATGCATCACGACACATCACGATGGACACACAACTTTGCCAAATCAACACAGTTTTGGACTTACGGAAGGGGCGAATAATGGGGCAGATTTCCAGTGGAAGCTTTGCTTCCCTTCTTGTGCTCGGATGCTAGGTGGGGCCCACTGTGATGTTTGTTAGAAATGCAGCCCGTACATCCATTTTGTGAGATCATTTTAGGATATGTGGAAAAAAATGAGGCGAATGAAAAACTTAAGTTGGCCACACGAGAGGAAATAATGATATTCAATAACCACCATTGAACCATTTGTATGGCCACGAAAGTTTTGTATCATGCTAAGTTTTTTGTTTTTTCATTTCATCCTAATGGGAATGACCTTGTAAAGGGTTTGGATGGCATATAAACATCAAGGTGGAGATCAGGAAGGCTTCAATGATAGGCATTTCTTTTCCTAATTTTCCATCTCGTGTGGCCAACTTCAATTTTGGATCAGTCATTTCTTTTTTGCCGCATGTCCTAAAATGATCTTGAAAAATGGATGGACAGGGTGGATTTCTTACAAACATCACGGTGGGCCCCACCTAGCATCCCGGTCTAGTAACATCCACGTCCGGTGGATTAGGTGTTACCCCAACAACACGTCAGCGTCAACGGGTGTTACCCTTACCATGACACCTGAACTTGACACTCACGTTGAAGTATGTGTTGTATATCCATGCGGTCCATCATTTTTTCCAACTCATTTTATTTTACGGTCCAAAAAATAAAGTAGATCCAAATCTCCAATGGACCACACAGTGGGGATTGAATGCCACCTTTAAAAACTTCTTGAGGGCTACAAAAGTTTTGGATCATACTGATATTTATGTTTACCCTTTATCCAGGTATGTGTAACCTTATCAACAGGTTGGATGGCAAATAAACATTGAGGTGGGCTTAGGAAGTGTTTACTAGTGGACGTTTAATGACCGCCATTTCCTATTATATGGTCCACTTAAAATTTAGATCTACTTCTTTTTGCTACCATGCCCTAAAATGAATTGGGAAAACTGATGGGTGGCCTGGATATACTACATGTAAAGGTGGGCCCCATAGTCAGGGTAGCACCCATTAAGGTGCTACCCCCTCTCCACTAATCTTGGACTCGATTCGGTAGCGACCCCTCCAATTGGTGTTGGAAAAGCTCTGTGGGCCCACCAAGGTGTCTGGTTTTATCCACACCATCCATCCATTTTTCAATGTCATAGGAAACAGGAGGTGATTGAATACCTGCTAGTAAAAACTTCTTGAGGTACAAAAGTTTTGGATTAAGCTGGTATTTGTGTTTTCTCCTCATCTAAGCTTGTGTGGCCTATTCAATAGGTTGGATGGAAAATGAACACAATAGGTCCTAAGAAGTTTTTAATGATGGGTGCTTAATTTTATCTACTCCGCTTTAATTGTAGGGGAAAATGTTAATTTTTTATTAGATTGGGCATAGGTGTGCTAAATTTGGAGACATGATAATAACGGGTTTCACCCATACTCTATAAAAGATACATATTGAGGCAATATGGGCAAATATGACAAATTGCCAATTTTCAGACATTTGTAATTTATGTTTTACCAAACAAGTTTTTTGTGAAAAAGTGTTTATTTTCAGATATCATGACTTTCTTTCAGACAAATTACCAAACAATTTTTTCAGTACTTTGAAGCACTAAAATTCAGCACTTTTAAGTTTACACCACTTAAATTAATTTTCAGACCTTATTTTTAGTTTACCAAACAGCACCTAATTTGGAGTAAAATAAAATGAAATTCCATGATATTTGGTGCAACCAAACAGAACCTTAACTAAAAATCTAGAAAGTAGTGTGTAGCTTATGTTGCACGCTATGTAGCTTAAGCTTCCGCTTCAAAGGAGCAAATGCTACGCTACATGCGATTCACCATTTAAAACACTGGGTCACACAAACTGTTGATTTGATAGGTCTCATTATATCATATAGAAAAAGAAGACATTCAATAGGGACTTTTGCTGAAAATTCAATTAGGAGAAATATCTATGATAGTGATAACAAATAATAGCTACAGGAGGGGATACATGTAGCAGAAGAGCATCAACCCTCCGAAGATCGAGCAGATCGATATCATCTTCCTAGGTCTGGGGAGAGATGGTAATGGCGAAATGAGTACTCTTGTTCTTAGCAACGCTGTTGCGATGGGAAGTGTTTTAAATAGCGGTAGCGTGTGGCGTAGTGTTCAGCCCACTATAGCATTTAGCGTAATAGCATAGCGTGCAGCGTAAGCTACACAATACTTTTATGTTTTAATTTAAAATAGAAAAATATGATAAATTGTAAGGAAAACATATAAAAAGACCTAAAAAATTCAAGTGTAAACATTTTCAAACGAGTTATTAATTATCATTTATCAAAAGCCAATCCACATATATAAATCAAATCAAATAATTATCACATCAACAACTTTCTAAGCAAACCACTTGGTTCACACCATAGAAAACAATGCACATCAACCCATACGCGCACCTCATTGGGCCCCACGTGTGCCACACCATAGAAAACAATACATATCCACACCCACAAATGACCTACAGTGGGCCCCACATGGGCTACACCATAGAAAACAATGCCTACCACCACCTAAAAAAAAAAAAAAAATTACATACCAACCTTATCCTACAAATATCGCACGATAACTGGCATTTTGAAAGAAAAAAAATGAAAAAGAAAAAACCAAAATAACTAATAAATATTCATTGCAAATGAAAAGGAACTCATTAAGGGGCAAGAACATATCTCTTATAGGTTGAAGAAGAGATTTAATCAATCAAAAATCTTAAATTTGCAACTTCGTAGCTAGGGTTGAATCTCTTGCAGGTTGAATTAAATTGAACTATTCATTAAGTCCAGGATTAATCCTGATAAATTATGATATTCAATTCGCAATATGCAGAAAAGCGAATCGAATCGAAAAATCCATCAATTCAATCTTATATCAATTCTAAAAAATTGAGGTCAATTCAACTTCAATTCGAAATTTCAAAATTGAGATCAATTCAATTTCAATTTCAATTTCAAAAATTTGAGATCAATTCAATATCAATTTCATCCAAAATCAAATTGATCGAATCAATGTACAGCCCTATTCGTAGCCGTACAAATGAGGAAAGGGGAAAATCTTATTTCTCCTTCGTTTCAGCTCCAATGTTCTTCAAAATACAACAAATAGACTATCTTGTAGGCTCGAATGATCGGCCAAAAAATCCCCTTCAATGGCCTTTTGGATCAATAGATTCGAAGAAGCGAATAAGTAGTTGTGTTGGAGGCTAGGGTTTGAAAGAGGGGTTTTCGAAAACCCTCTTTCGAACTCTTTTCTTTTAAATTAAGTTTTTTTATTTATCTTTATGTTGCCAGTTCGACACATGTTTTAATAAAGAAATCACCACTATTTTAAGTTAAAAACAATAAAGCAATTTTGATTTCAATTGAAGGGGAGGCTTAAAGGCACATGCGGACCGCCAAGGGCCTCGCCAAAGGGTCCCCGGCCTCCTTTTGGCCTTAGAAGGCCTTAGGAAGAGTCGATGAGATGAGGGGGAGCTTATTCGGGCCCAGGACGAGCTTGTGACTCTACCGCGGTCGCCACAGAACCGCGACTTACCTTAGTGCGCGCCCGACATCCGAGCTATCGCCGGGTGACTTGTTGATATGTCCCCGGCCTCCATTCGGCCCACCTTAGACAGCCTTGGGAAGAATCGATGCGTCCCCGACCTCCGCGATCCCGAGCAATACGCCCCTTTGCCAAGGTCGAGAACCGACCGCGAAGTCCAACTTCCAACGCCCCGAGCAGACGTGCCCCGCTGCCGCAGCGCCGCGCCGCGCCCGCGTACGGAGCCTATGGCCAGAGGACCACAATATATAACTGCAGAGACACTTTGGGCGCTCCTTCCGGATGAGTCGGGATTTCGGCCCCGTCTACCTTAGCGCAGCGCTGCTGCCCCGCCCAGCCCCGCCCCGACTACGGCCCGCGTGCCCAGATGAACCGTGCATGGCCTCGCGCGGCCTTGCTCGGCTTGTCATGGCGCCGTGCGTCGCTAGCATGGCCTCGTGTGGCGGCACAAGCACAGAGTCCGACTTCGACGCCCAGCACAGCCCTGCCCTGCCCCGCCCCGCCCATGCCCGACGTGCATGGAAGAGCCGCGGATGAGCCTCGCATATGGCCTTCAATGCTCCCCGACTGCTGTCGGAGGAATCTCATGACCGACGTCAAGCAACCTATACTATTCCCGTTCGGCAATTTTACAAAAAATTCGACATCGCCCAACGGCTATCAAAGACGCGCACGCACGCGACGCAAGCGCATTGGCGCACTTGGCGCACTCGCGTAGTAAGTAATGAAGGCAACTTTCACCTCCTCCGGGTCCTAAGCATGGCTCCACTCGTGGCCCACCGCCCACGCGCGTCGGTGCCCAAGCCCCACCTACCTAGCGCGGCGTCCCTGTCCGCCGCCGCACTCAGCACGGTGTCCCTGCCCGCCGCCCAAGCAAGGTGCCCACGCCCATCGCCGTAGCACTACGTCTTTGCCCGTTGGTGCTCATGCCCGTCGTCGTAACACGGCGTCCACGCCGGCCACCCTAGCACAGAACCCCTGCCCATCGCCCAAGTCGTCGCCCAACGGCTATCAAAGAAGCACGCGCGCTCGCGTAGTAAGTAATGGAGGCGACTTTCGCCTCCTCCGAGTCCTAAGCACAGCTCCGCCCGTGGCCCGCCGCCCTCTTGCGTCGATGCTCAAGCCCCGCCCTTGCCTTGCCCACCGTCCTAGCACGGCGTCCTTGCCCTCCGCTCTTGCCCGTTGCTACTCACGCCCTTCGCTGTAGAACGGTGTCACGCCCACCGCCCTAGCACGGAACCCTTGCCCATCGCCCAAGCACAGCGCTCAAACATGCAATGCACGCCCTGGCCTTGCCCGTCGTCCTAGCACGGCGTCCTTGGCCTCAGCCATTGCCTGTCGCTGCTCACGCCCTTCGGCCTAGCACGGCGTCCACGCCCACCGCCCTAGCACGGAACCCTAGCCCATCGCCCAAGCACAGCACTCAAATATGTTTGTGCACGCCCTTGCCTTGCCCGCCGTCCTAGCAAGGCGCCCTTGGCCTCCGCCCTTGCCCGTCGCTGCTCACGCCATTCGGCGTAGCACGGCGTCCACGCCCACCGCCCTAGCGCAGAACCCTTGCCCATCGCCCAAGCATAGCGCTCAAACATGCTGTGAACGCCCTTGCCTTGCCCGCCGTCCTAGCACGGCGCCCTTGGCCTCCACCCTTGCACGTCGCTGCTCACGCCATTCAGCATAGCACGGCGTCCACGCCCACCGCCCTAGCACGGAACCCTTGCCCGTCGCCCAAGCACAGCGCTCAAACATGCTGTGCACGCCGTAGCCTTGCCCGTCGTCCTAGCACGGCGTCCTTAGCCTCCGCCCTTGCCCGTCGCTACTCATGCCCTTCGGCGTAGCACGGCGTCCACGCCCACCGCCCTAGCACGGAACCCTTGCCCATCGCCCAAGCACAGCGCTCAAACATACTACCACGCCACGCTGTCCGTGCACGCTACCTTCGACGTCGCCCAGCGCCCAAGCACCTTGCCACACCACGCTACTCGTGCCTGCGTGCTACCCGTGTTGCTGCTGAGCACACGGCGTGCTGCTGTTGACGTGCTGCCCCGTGCTGCTGCTGGCGTGCTGGTGTGCTGGCAGCGCTGTTGCCGCTAGCGCACGGGCGTTGCCGCACCGTGCTGCTGCTGCGCCCGCATGGGCGCTGCCGCACCGTGCTGCTGCTGCACGCGCGCGGGATTGCTGCCCGCTGCTGCTGCTGCACGCACGGGTGTGCTACCTGCGCTGCTCTACTGCGCTCACGAAGGCTCCTGCGCGTGCACGCTGGGGCCGTGTACAACGCCTGCGGCCAGAGGACCGCAATATATAACTACAGAGACACTTTGGGCGCTTCTTACGGCTGAGTGGGGTTTTCAGCCCTGTCTACCTTAGGAGCAACCTCGCTGCCATGCCTCGCCTATGCCCTCCGTGCACGGCATGCACGAGTGAGCAGCGCTTGGCCCCTTGTGGCATTGTGTGGCCCCGTGTGGGATCGTGTGACCTCGTGTTGGGTCGTGTGGCCCGTGTGGCATGTGTGGCACGTGTGTGGGCCCGTGTGGCCGCAGGTGGGCCCATGTGGCCGCGGGTGGGCCCGTGTGGCCCGTGTGGGATCGTGTGGAACCGTGTGGGATCGTGTGGCCCGTGTGGCACGTGTGTGACCCCGGGTGGGCCCCGCGTTGCCCCGGGTGGGCCCCGTGTGGCCTTGAGTGAGCCGTGTGGCATCATGTGGGCCCGTGTGGGATCGTGTGGCCCGTGTGGCATCGTGTGGCATGTGTGTGACCCCGAGTGGGCCCGTGTGGCCCCGGGTGGGCCGTGTTGCCCCGAGTGGCATCGTGTGGCATGTGTGGCGTGTGTGTGGCATAGTGTGGCATGTGTGTGGCCCTGGTTGGCCCCAAGTGGGCCCGGGTGGCCCGAAGTGCCCTTGTTTGCTCGTCGCATGGCTTCGCATGCCCTCGCATGCCTTGTGTGACCGTCCTACGCCATCATGTGGCTATGTATGCCCCCTTGTGCCCCTCCCATGGACTCGCATGCCTTGCGATCACCTCTCAAGGCCTCTCATGCCCTCGGTTGCCGCTCTCAGGCCTTCGCATGGCCTTTCTCGCCTTGGCGAGACTTTGTTGCCTCGTTTTTCATGCCTATCGAGCTTGTTCGGCGTCGCGTGTAGGGGCCTCGATCGTTTGCGTTTCTTCCACTCGGGATGATGCGCAGCGGTCGGGGCCCGAGTGCGATGCTGGGCATGATTGTGACGGCGCATGAGTTGTGCTCGGTGACACTTTGTCCCACGTTGAATCCTCTATGAGAGCGGTGCAGCCTCGCACCGATGTGGCTGCCTGAGTGATGTCCTGCGTTGAATCCCTTTCGAGAGCGGCGATGGCTGCGGCCTCGCCCGATGTTGCTGCCAGAGTGATGTCTCGCATTGAATTCTTTCGAGAGCAGCGTTGGCTTCGGCCTCGCCTGGTTTGGCTACCTAAGTGATGTCCTGCATTGAATCCTTTCAAGGGAGGCGTTGGCTCCGGCCTTGCCCGACGCCGTTGCCTAAGTGATGTCGTTGCCTAAGTTCATTAGTGCCCAACGAGCTTGCTCGGTGCTGTGTGAAGAGACCGTGGCCGTTTGCAAAAACCCTCCATTCCGGAGGTGATGAGCGACGGTCGGGGCTCGAGCGCAACGTCGGGCATGATTGTGACGGCATGTGAGCGCTGCTCGGTGAGCATGTCTCGGTGGGCTCCCTGCTATTCTCTACAGCCAACCACCCGAGCATGCCCCGTTCCACTCTCGGCCCAACGGCGTCGCCCATGCGTGCCTCGGCGCCGGCTCGGTTGCCTGTGTGTCGCTACCCGGTTCGAGGGAACTCGTCGGCAAGTGCTTCTCCCGCATCGGAGCGGTGGCTGTGCGTCCGCGGCTCCGTCGATCGACGGTCGCCTCGGCTCACAACGCCCGTGCGTGCTTTCAAATGCGGAGGATGCTGTCGGTCGGGCTTGTGCCCCCGTCTCTTCCTTCCGTCGCTCCTAGCGAAGGACGGCCCGCTCCGCCACCCCGACCCCTCGGTCGGGACGCCGGCGGCGCGAGCGTCATGAAGGGCTACTACCTGGTTGATCCTGCCAGTAGTCATATGCTTGTCTCAAAGATTAAGCCATGCATGTGTAAGTATGAACTAATTCAGACTGTGAAACTGCGAATGGCTCATTAAATCAGTTATAGTTTGTTTGATGGTAACTGCTACTCGGATAACCGTAGTAATGAAGCCGACATGATTAAATGGGGAGATGAGGCCATAGAGACTATGATTGGGAGGGAAAACACCTATACAATTCAGGAGAAAGCAAAGTGGTCGATGGCAATCATGGATAAGATGGGGGTCTTGGGGACGAAGAGCTTCATAATATCTTCAAGCAAATGGAATCTAGGGACACTGCCGTTGGAAAAGAAAAGGCGACAAAAGGTGATAAGCAAGAGAAAAAAAAAGGAAGTGAAACTTCGTCGGTCTCCAATAGGCCATGAAGATCAGCTAGGGAGGAGAGTAAAAACAGGTCTAGATGATAGTGATGGCACAAAATGGCAAAGTGTCAGGGACTGCTAGAAGAAGATTAATTGTCAGCAGCCCAGTGAGAAAGTATTGGCTCGACATCATTCTCATCAAGAATCAAAACAAGAGACAGTGAATGACAAAAGGATTTTGGAATTTTGGGAAAGGAGGCGGCGATGGACTGCGGTCCCTGCTCTTAGGTCAGCCGGGGGGATCATATCAATATGGGACAACAACAAGTTCGACTACATCAGCCTTATTATAGGCAATTCTCTATCTTTGTTAAGCTCTAGGACTCCTCAGACACCACAGAATGGGTGATCTCCAATGTCAATTGGGCCAACAAAAATAAGTTTGAAGGTGGAATTCAAGGAGTTGAAGGACGTTAACTGCAGATTGGGGTTCAGGGGGAGGGGGGTTAATGCTATTGTCTTCAGCAATGAGAAGATTGCAGGATCAAGCAAATCTGGCAATTCAAGACTCTTAGGTGACCCTCCTTAGCAACTGCCAGTTGTTGATCTTCCTAGCAAGGGTCGCTTATTCTCATGGTCGAATAACGAGAATTCCCCCAATTTTGAGCAAATTGGACAGGTTCCTGATTGGATCTCAATGGGAGTGTAGGTGCACTTTCTCAAGACAAGAAACTCTTCCACAGCCTACATCCGACCATTAGCCCATTTTCTTTCTGATGGAGGAAATAAGGTGTGATCCACCCCCATTCACGTTCGAAAATAAATGGCTTCACTATCGGAACTTCAAGGTCATAGCGCAGGAGTGGTAGAAGCGTTGCAATACGAGCAGGTGGGCTGGCTTCAGATCGTTGAAGAAGTTGCAGTTCATTAAAGGCAAGTCAAAAGATTGGAGCACAGTGATGAAAGCAACAGAATCAGGAAGAGGAGAGGTGATTGAAGAATCTATCCATACTTTAAACAAGAAGGAGATTGAAGTGAGCCTCTCGCCCAATGAGAGGATATCTAGATCTTGTAAGGTGAAAGATCTCAACAAAATGATTCTTCATGAAGAAATTGTATGGTGAAAGAGATTAAAGGAGCTTTTGCTTAAAGAGGGTGATCAAAACACAAGTTTCTTACACCGGCTCGCCAATGGTCAGAAAAGAAGGAACACAAACTCTAAATTGACCATGAATGGTGTCATGGAGGACAAAGAAGAGATTAGGAAGGGAAAAAAAAATTTGGAACAAGTGGCAGTGTCCGACCCCAATTCGGGGGCTTCACCTTCCAATCACTTGCTCCTAAGGAAGATGCATTACTTGAAAAAGAGTTCAGTGGGAGGAAGTTAAAATGCAATGATGGATATAGGGGCAGAGGAGTCCCCAGGGCTTGAAGACGGTTTTTCCATGGGCTTTTTCCAACACTGATGGGATATTGTAAAGGGGATCTGCAGTTTCAAAAAAGAAAAAATTGTAAAGGGGATTTTATGGAAATTTTTGATGAATTCTACGCTAGAGGGAAGTTCAGCATTCATCTGCCTTATTTCAAAGAATCCAGTGTAGAGTTGCTCTTTAATTTCAGAACCATTACCCTCTTGGTCAATGTCTACAAAATATTAGCAAAAGTCCAAGTAGAGCACTCAAAGTTGGCCGTCGTTAAGATAATGGATAGCACTATATTAGGGAGCCTTCATTGCTGATAAGCAGCTTCCTGGTGGAATCTTGTTGGCAAACGAATGCCCTCCACTCGACCTGGAGAGCCAAGGAGAAAGCCATAATCTACAAGATTCACATGAAAAAAGCCTTTGACCATGTCAAATGGGATTTGCTTATGCAGGTTCTAAACAAAATGGGTGTTAGGCAAAACTTGCACAGTTGGGTTAAGGAATGCATCTCTTCTGCCTCCTCAACCTCAATCAATGGCTCTTTAGTGGGTTTCTTCTCCAATTCCGAAGGCCTCAGGCAAGGCGAGCCCCTCACCCCCTTACCATTCACAATTTGGCTGAAGTCTTTAGTCGCTTGTTTGCAAAGGCTTAAGTTTTACAGTTGATTGGTGATCCTTTCTCTATATTCCATTTGCAGCTTGTCAAAAAAACCTTGGTTTTATGTAAGGTGACAGTGATCAAGTGAAGAATTTAAAAGGAATTTTAAGGTGCTTTGAAGTGGTCTAGGGACTAAAAGTGAATTTCAACAGGAGCTTAATTGCAGGATGTCAAAAAAACTCAAGCCCGCATGTCTTTCTGACCATCTGTCTTGGGTTATAACAACGAAAGCCTCCCAATCATCAATTTGCGACTTCCCATGTGCAGGAGAGTATCAGCCAAATCGACCTGGTGTCAGTTATCGAGAAATTTTGGAAAAAGACTCGCATCATGGAAGAAATGTTCTCTATGTTGGCAGTCGTATCACTTCGATGAAAGTCTAAGCTTCCAATACATTATCTTTCCCTGGGAAGAAGTTTAAAAATTCAAGAAGGGAGTTTAGGTCAAATCCAAGAAAGGAATTGGAGTCTCTTGTGCAAAAGATGGTAGAGATTCGACTCCGAGTAATCTGCCTTATGGAGAAGAGTTGTTCTAGATAAGTATGGTGCTGCCAATGGCAGGTGCGATTCCAAATGTACTCCTTCCTACTCCGTGGGGTGTGGAGGGGCATCCGTGTTTAAGTGGATTGCGGTGAAAGAAAAAGTGTTGACTGTTGACATGTGATCAGCTTCAGAGGAGGGCTGTTAGTCTTGAGAGCATATGCATTCTTTGCAAGGTTAAACACGAAGACGGAATCTCATCTTTTTTTACATTGCCCCTTCACCTCAGCGGTCTAGAGTTATGCGTTATCTCTTTTTAGTGTGGCATTGACACTTAGGCAACAATCTGCGGGATTTGATGCTTAGCTAGGATGGAGGGCCCTGTAGGAATAGAGGTAGGATTGGATGGCAGTCCGTTCCGTTCTTTGTATGCTGGGAGATCTCGAATGAAAGAAATTTCTCTATTTTTGAAGGACTTGACTCTTCTGTCAAGCACATCTATCTGAGATTTAGGTCCAACCTGGCTATATGGGTCTGGATTACAAATTGTTTGCTAATGTCGAAGTCACTGATTTTGCCCTTAACTGGGATCACATGCTTGACATGTACAAGAGTTGCGCCACGGACAAACTGGAGGGGCGATCATTATATGTAGGGGCATATGTTTCTAGTGGATGCTGTTGCATCTAGAGAAGGTGGTCATCTATTTGGCATGGGGGGATTTTGCTCGTGGACGAATTTGGGACGGCACGGTGGTGCTAGCATTTTTAGGGCCAGTAGCCTTGATTCCCTGGTCTCTGCTATGATTTCATCCCTTTGAGAAGATATTTGAATTATTCACAATCAATTCGTGTACATGTCCATGACGGTGGAAAGTGCCTCATCAAGACATTTGCTCTTGGGCTAATGGGGGTGGCGCATAAGGAGATTAGATCTGTGATCGTAGGGCTAAACATTTAGTTTGCACGCTCTCTCAGTGGGTCTAATCCCTTGGTGTTTGATCTTACCGTGTCTGGGACTTGGCGTCCCTTACTATGTATTGGGAATTCTCTTCCCCTCCCATAGCTTTTAATGAATTTTGTTATACTTCCAAAAAAAAACAGATAATAGCTATGTTGTCATCCTTGTCATCAAAAAGGCACATGGCAATTAAGAGGATATACCTATTCATTCAAAAGCACCTGTAAATTTCACTTGAGATTCTTGATGTTCTCAAAGGCTAAACTATAAGTGCATTTTCCACCATATCTCAAGTGCAGTGACTCATCCATCATACAAATGCAAAACATGTGCACTAATCGAGAACATCCAAATCATGGGCACCAATATAGACAGAGCCTTTTTCCAAAAACTACACTTACCAGATGCTCCTAGTCATCCAATTGATGGTTGTCGAAGGTACCGTTGAAAAGAAAATTGCACACACCAAATTCAGTGGCAGATATAATATGATCAAGATCATCCTACCATTGTGTTTCTGCGAAATGTTCCTTCCTCGATAAGGCTGGCAATGGGCCCTGCCTGGGCCAGGCAAAATCAATATTTAATAGGCCTGGCCTGATAACCCGGCCTGACCAGTTCAAAATCCAGGTCTGAGGACTGCCCATTGCCAGGCCTACTCCTCGATGGATCTCGTTATTTCATTAGTTTGAACTGATATGCAAGTGCACATTGTGTGAGTCAGAACCGTTTAAGAAATGGCAGAGATGAATGAGCCTAGATCAACCACAAATGGAGGAGGTATAACTTTCCAAGAAAACCAATCAATACCTTGTGCAGTGTCCCCTTTCAGACCGGGATCCACATCAACCACAGCCAGCTTAACTGTGATGGGGAGCTCAAAATCGATAATCTGCAACAACAACATTACTTTGATTTCATTTTGTGCACATTTAACTCATGCGTATACATTTAAATGTCTACATGTCTATGACCCAGACACGTATTACTAATCGTGCAATTCGAGAAGGCCTTTAGGTTCATGACTTGGCATTTCACCTTTGCAAAACTCAGGTTTTCTCACTTCAAATGCACTCCAAATGCAGCCAAATGTGCCCACATGGAAAATGTGCAGAGTATCCAAGCCACTATCAGGCGAACGCATGGTGCAGTTGAACTGATTGAAAAATAAAAACTGATCCACCATCGGAAGGCTTGAATTTTAGAAGGAAAAAAAAAAAAATTAAAATAAGTTTTTTACACCATCAGTTGTTTTCTTACTTATCTTTCGTACTTTATGTTTTATGAGCCTGATTTTTTTACCAAAATCATCTACAACCACACCTGATACACGGATTGGATGTGTCCTATTTGTGTTATGTTGGCATGTGTGGATGCATTTAGAGGTGCATGGATAGCACATGGGGTTAGTAAACCACTAGAGGACTGATCCAGGATAACCTAATTACGATGCATGCATATAAACATGGATAATTCAGCGGAACAACAAAAGCAATAACAGTAAAATATTCAACATTCACCCTCATAATCTAAGAAAATCAAAAGGGCACATGCAATAATGTGGGCCATCATCACAATTACATAGTATGGATTTCAAGTATTGTGTGGAATGGATCCGGCGAGGGATGAAACCTCCCGATCTTGCATGGTTATGATCCAATCGTGCAATGAGATTCACTAGTCCAAGAGATCAAAGGATTTCTCAGATTAGGGAATTAAAAATCTGAGAAAGTAGGGTTTTAAATCCGATTCTCAGATTAGGGTTATGGAGAATGTGAGAAAAGAGGTTTAGAAGAAAGAGGGGAAAATACTAGGTTACCTTGAAGAAAGTTGGAAGAAAGAGAGGAAGAAGGAAGAAGAAGGTTGGGGAAGAAGATGAAGATCCACAGAGAGAGGGGAAGGAGGAAGAGGAGCCACCAAGCTTCTCTTAATTAATAATCAACTGAAATTTGTGTTTAGGGCTTAACCCCCTTAAATAAACATTAACAAAGAAAGGAAAAGTCCAAACTACCCCTGATACTTAAGTAAAAACAAAGTAGAAAAAAAAAAAACTCGCGCGGTCGTCGGGCGCCCGATGATAGCCCAAATAGTCCAGTGACTAAACAAAAATATCGGGTGAATTTCAGGCGCCCAATGACCATCGATCGGGCGCCCGACAACATCCAGTCGAGTCTTCTTTCTTCCTACACATGTGTCTTCCCATTGTGGGGTCTTCTACGTGCCAAATCACATGTGTAGGGCATTCAATGCTCTTCACCATCTCACGTACCATCATCTAGCCACAAGGACGCATGAGATGCTTGCTTCTTTCGCTGATACACCTTGAAGGGCTTGATGTCCGCATCAAGGACATTACAAAAGTCCCAACCTTTGCAGAGGAAATATATTTGAGATGCTCACCAAGGCAGTGAATGACATGGTGCATCACAATGGCTATAATGGGTGGATGCATACTGTTGAAGAGGTTTGTTCCAGAGGCTCACAAGCCTCAATGGATATGGAGGCTTGATCATTTCTAGCATCCCCACCAAAATCATTGTCTCCTTTGAAGCAATTGAAACTGTTAATCTGGTAGGCCACCATTAGAAGAGCTTATAAATACCAAATCTCAGTGACCTGACTATCTTAGCAGTCGCATTAGTGGTCTGCGTTGTGACGGTTGGGATGTATTTTACTTCTCTTCAATAAAGTTGCATCATCCAGTGAAAGAAAAATGAATCAACGGTTGAAAATAATTGGTTAAAACTGGGTAGATTGCCATCGTGTAGATGGTTAAAATGAAATATAGTTGATAATCCCAATTCAACATGCACATGTCCATTGATCAGAGGTTAAAACCATCCAACCAATGTGATTTTGAGAAATTCCCCATCTGCATTTGGGCCTGCAATTTGTATGGTATCGTAGAAGGGACTATGTATATCTTGTGCATGGGTATGGATCATACTGTGCAAGCATATCAAGTAAGTGCTAAAACAGAGGGTGCATATATTAGTTCCCAGAAATGTCCTGAAGTTAGCAGGTACTTCAGCATGTGCCCATTGCAAACACACATCTACGCATGCATGTGTTTGTGAACTTGTGAACTTGTACATATAAAAACACATGCATGCATGTGGGTGCAAAAGTATGTTGCCAGTTTGTTTTGACATAAGAATCTCACAGCCTGAAATGACAATGTGGAAATCAAGCCAAGACTCAAAAGGAAATTACCCGCCCGTCCCAAAATAGCAAAGTGCAGTCCATGCCTTCTTTCAACCATTTTCTCTTATCACCCACATCTTCCACGTTAAGACGGCTTTCTTCATAAGTTGACTGTAAAATATAAACCACTCCAAAGTCAGAAGGGTTTTTTAACATCTGCAAATATGAAAGTCAATAATAAGCATCAAGCACAAACCGATCTTGCTTCCTACTTCGATCAAAACCATTCTAGGATTGCATTCATTGTGAGATTCAGTCACATGGCATCATCATCACTGCATCATTGTCAGCTTGTCCCAGTTATTTGGAGCAAAGTTACCAAAATCACCAAACCCTTCGCTTGTGAATCACAATTTGTATTATGGGTCATTTGCAACCCGGATTGCTATTTTTATTGACCTGAAACTATGTTCTATATACTCTCAGTATTGACTAAGTTTATGATGAAAATATATACATTTTTTAAATTTTTTTTTTTTAGAATACTTATTTATACTTTGATTTCTTCAACAGAAAGACTATAATAAGGTACTATGCATATTGCAGGCAGGATTTATAATAGTATCATTCTTCATATATAAATTACAATATAAGTTTGAATATAAAACTATATGGGATATACTTGTTGTATGAACTGGAGCAACCCCACATGATCCTACCCCTTACCGCATGTAGGAGGGAGTAGCTTTCCATGTAACAATTCCTTTACCCTAAACCAGAGCGACTTGCAATCCAATTTCTTTTTTTTCTTTTTCTTTTGACATATAATATTACACTAGGGGAATGGCATATGGGACGCACATGGAGAAGTCGGGTAGACAGAAAAATGTAGAGAGAGACTGACAGGAAAAGGTCGCGCGCGCGCGCACACACAGAGAGAGAGAGAGAGAGAGAGAGAGAGAGAGAGAGAGAGAGAGAAGGGTTTTAATGGTGGGCAACCCATTCCCACTTTTTCCAATTTTGTGGCCCACTCAAGCTTTAGATTTGCCTATTTTATGGGTTGATGGCATCACATGATCCAACACAACAGATGTACACTACATAGTCATCTGGTGGGCCCACCAATGTTCATATCGGCCTAGTTACATGTATCACCAACCAAGGATACAGAAAAATGTATCGGTATCGCCAATACTTGGAAAAATATCATTGTCTCAAGGAAACACTAGGGAAACATTGAGGAAAAGGTAAAACTTTTCAGTGAAACTTCAAGATATGTTAGAATACACATATTTACACATTTAGGAACCAAGATATGGGAAAAAACAACTATACATGAGAAATTTTCATTTTGCAAGGGCCAAAACTATGTGTTCTCAATAAAACTTATAAAAGTTATAACCGACCCATAGATCAACTTTTTTTTTTTTTGAAAGGTAGCGAGACTTAACTAATAGAATCCTCCAAAGCAAAAGCTAAGGCAAGGAAAGAATACAACCCAAAAAAGATAAAAGATTACAGGCATCCACGGCTTTTCAAAATATATTTTTTATGTTATTTTAAGTATAATTTGTTATGTTATATAAATGGCAATGTTCTATAATTCCATGGAGCAATGAAGAGGAGTTTAAGGAGTTGGCTCTCTCTCTCTCTCTCTCTCTCTCTCTCTGGGGGAATGGTCAGGCTCGGTCTCAAGCCAGGCTCGGGCTGGACTATATTGGCCCATCACGGACCTGGGCCGGGTTTGGGAATACCTTAAAAAATACGGGCCGTGCTTAGACAGAGCTTGGCCTGATCCTAACCCGGCCCGTTGACACCCCTACTAGATTCAGACAGTGGATGCGGATGAATTGATGATGCCCAGATTAAATCGTGGTTATGGAATAGCATCAAACCCAAGGTGAACTCTAATTTGGTGTTTTTGAACATTGTGAAAGATGTTTGGAATACCATGAGAAGGATGTATTCCTCAAAGCAAAATATCTCACAGATCTATGAGTTTTATGAGGAAATTTTCTCATTTCTAAAGGGAGACAAGTCTCTTGGGGAGTATTTGGCTAAACCTACTAGTATGTGGGAATAGCTCTTGATATATCATCCTATTACTTCCAATGTTACTCTTATGAAGAAACAATTGGAGGATATGAAAGTAGTGAAGCTTCTACCTGTTTTGCCAAAAGAATATCAATCGACTAAAGATCATATTATAAGTGGTGTATCAATTCCATAAGTCGCAGCAAATGACTCGAATAGTGCCCATGTTAATGCATCTGATAACGTGTAGATATCATTGTAAACATTGTAAATACTAAATTTACTAAATTTAGAATGCGAAATGTGTCAGCTAAGTAAACATTGTAGATATCATTTTCCGTCTAAGATCGATACTAGAAGTGATGTTTCCTTTAAATTACTAAATTTTGATGTGTGGAGACCAGCTCGTGTTCTTGGCTTTTTAGGTTTAAAGTACTTTGCTCTCTTTACTAATGATTTTTCCAGGATGACGTGGTTTATATCTCATGAAACATGGGTCAATGGCTGCAAATAGGAAAATGCTAACCCTTCATGGTGGCTGCAAATATTAACTCAAGCAAAAAAGCAGCAATAGCAGAAAATTAAAAATATAGATCTGATGGCTATGATTTTAAAGTATGAAAGATTGATGAGGCATGACAATCCATGGTGGGGATTGGTGTTACCTAAATCATTAACATGCCTACGTTCTTTCAATCCAGACCACATGATACAGATCAAGGGTCAGTGTGCTCCAGATTGATACTTTTAACAGCACAAAATTAGTGTCCCATGTGCTTGTTGTGGATTAAACTGTTATTTAAATTTTATATTAGAATCTAGAAACTAAAACAAATGGCACATATGGTATTATACATGCAATATTTATAACAATAATGTTCATGTTCCAACATCCATGTGTGCTTATAATGACATCGTGTATACTTGGTAGTTCGTACCACAGGAAATGGAACTCCTACCCCCAATGTAGTTGCGTAGTTGAATTCTGAAGTAACATACCAGGTAACAGCTCCCATACCACGTACTAAACAGCCGGTGTTTCAGGTACACCTGGTCTGGACTATCGAATTAACATTTTGGAACACAAACCTATGGGCCCCACTTGAATGACCCGAAAATATTGTATCCATATGTGAAGGATCGCTATCATATAGCTATTACATCCAGTTGCCTACTGACTTGGGAAGGATATTAGAGTTAATTGAGAGGGTTGTACCAAGATAGTATTGTTACTGTGCTGTAATTTATGAAAACTAGGATATTACTCCAAGGACGGTATACCATAGAACAAGAATGTAACACCCCGTAAAACAGCCGACCCTTGAACCCGAACACGTCCTCGGGCCATGTCACGCTTACGTCACTCCAAGGCATTTAATTGGCCAATAGTAGCCTCTTGAAACCGAGGCTTCCCTAATCCAGGCTTCACGTGCGCACCCGTCGGGTCTTTGCGCTACCCAATCCGAGTCAAGTGGGTCTGGGACTTAAATAAGTCGACCCCCATGTCGGGCCTGGTACCTTTGTTGGATCCGCACGCTGAAATTGATATCCGAAACTGTAAAACTGCACAACACCACGATTACACCCTAGGCGCGAGTGTACTCTCACCAGCCTTAAGTAAACCAATCATTACAACACATACTTTTTTTGTGTGGCCCTTCTACACCCTTGCATGGCGTTGAGATTAAGGACTTAGAACTTAAACATAACATCCACCACAATCCCAAACTTGCAGCCCTGATCAACGGTCGGTGACCGTCGAACTAATCCGTTGTCATAGTTCACAATTGCCGCATTATATTCCTACGCCGCATTATATTCTCGTAGGACCGCGCATGTAGCCATATCCTGGGCCAGGAGGACTATCCCTCGGTCCAGATCGGGTTAGATGGGCCCGCTAGGCCCCACACAATCAAAAGTAGACCCAAAAGGCTACTTATAAACCACTTAAAAAGTTGAGGGTTATATATCCTAATTTTCCAAGGTTATAAAAGCTCCTTTTCTCTCAGCCACTCTCATTTCTACCTTCATCTAGCTAAGAAAGGAGAGAGAGTGAGGAAGAGAAGTTGGGGGAGAGGGAGATCAGCCCAAGGAGGGCTTGTGCATGTCTATTTAGGGCAATTCCTTAGCCGCCTTCGCTACATAGGGCTAGGAGAGTACCGGATTCAACTTCATCCAGCCCCACAGGTAATTGGAATGAAGTATACACCTGGAGCTGTCAGATTTTCTGCTGAATCCATGCAATTTCCTAACATGCAGCGCCTCTCTTGCAGGAATTGCAAGGGATTTCAGAAATATGAGGTGTGTATCATTCCTTACAGGTTGTCTTGCATCAAATGCAAGCCCACATGAATAATATCTCCAATTCTAGATACATTTGCTAGATAGATGTAGAATCCCTTAGGAGTTAGTTCTTCAGATGTCTCTAAGACTAGGAATTTCATGTTTATATTGTTTAATCATCATGCATGTTTAATATTACATGAGTATATATATCAGTATTCATATATTTATCTTAAATTGGAAAGAATTGCCTAATTGGTTGTGCACTATTATTATTCCCTGAGATGCATGTGTATGTTGCTGTTGCATCTTTGGGGAAATTGGTAATTTCTTCTAGGTTGTTTGTAATTTGAAATAATATCACCTTATGTAACGTCTATATAGTAGAGTAAGTTAAAGTTTAGCTCCTAGCATAATCCCATGGTTCTATATGTTGCCAGATCGGGAAATTCATAGAGTTTGGGTCGGCCACACAGGTTGGCCGTATCCCCTAAGTTGGAATCCTCAGGCGTGGTGTAATGCGGGTGCTGTCCGTGGTTCATGAACCACGTGGGGCATAGTACCCAAGGTTAGTCTCTCTTGAACCCCTTGCCTAAGGACCACTGACTCAACAAACCCGGTTCAGGTATAATGTTTATATAAACGCCTATTTTCGAATCCACATACCAGCACAACCATTGGATAGGCCCACTAATAATTACATGGCGAATGATCCCTAAAGACTCATGGGCCGAGCATGGTGGTATGGGACCTATGCCCGCGCTGTCGGCCTACGCAGGGGTGGTGCCCCTCCGTAGTGTCCTTGAGCACCCATGGAGGCAATGAGCCATCCATTTGTTTGACTATGGGGAAATGGCATGACTGAGCCACCCCCGTCTGAGTCGGACATGGTTGAGTGGCCGAATCAGACGCTCGGACTGTTTATCCGAGCTGGAATCCTTGGGGTTACTGGCGATGATATGTACTCGCCCGCAGGGAGCCAGATGATCCCTGATCGGCCGAGTGATACGGTAATGGTATGATGGCTTCGCCAACCGGCTAGATGTTAAACTGGTATAATTAAGGATTTGGATAATCATTCATAGTCCAGCATGACATTCATTCGGGCAAGTGACTGGGGTGGTGCCCCTGTCATGGTGCCCAGTTTGTGCGAGTGTTGTGGTAGTGCCACACACTGTTCGCTGTGACAAACTGATGTTTGGGGCATGCACATATGCATTTCATGCATTCATGCACTAAATAACTGTGCTTTGTTGGTATGGATATCTTAGTTAGGAATGATGTGTAATAGAATCCATTATTTATGTATGTTTTCATTTGTGCATTGATAACTTGTATGTAATGTTACCACTGAGTTGGCCACTCACTCCCCATTCTGGGATCGGTGTTATAACACACCAACCAGACGCCGCATGTGACCTAGGTTTACAAGAGGAGAGCAAAGCGGCAGAATACGAGGAGTTAGCCGCTGGCGAGGATCTATACATTCAGTATGCAGACGACCAGTATAGAGAGTGATAGGGGATCCTTGTTACGGGGGATAGCGCCGAGATGGCACAATGTATAGGCTTTTGCTATAGTTTTTGGAATCTGGTGATCGGAGCCCCTGGCGGGACCCGTCGAGTGAGTTGTTGATGTTAATTCATTCTTTTGGCTTATATATATATATATATATATATATATATATATATATATATATATATATATATATATATATATATATATATATATATATTTCTTCTTTTGGATATGGATATCTCATGTGTTTGCTTCTAGCTGAGTATTATTCTGATTCCAGTAGCTTGCCTATTTCATTGCATATTTTGCATAAAGTGGGGCCCGGGATATTGGGGGCCGAGGATGCCCTCGACCCTTGACATCTTGGGTGTCACAAAGAACCATTTCAGTTCATTTTTTTTTTTTACGGGATTATTCTAAATAAGCTAGGGCTGTTTGGAATGGCAGAAATAAAAAACTAAGGAAATGAAATCGATTTCCTGGACAGATACCCTCATTTGCAAAAGATGGGAGAATTGAGGAAATTGATATCCTTTTCCTCAGATTTCCTCAGATGTCCTCCATAAAAGGCCATTTCTTTTTCCACTCTCAGACCTAAAGAAAAGGAAACCTTTTCCTTTTCCACAGTTTTCCTTAGATGTGACATTTTCCCTTCCATTGCTACTTTTCAATTTCCACCAGTCCACACCAAGAAAAAGAACGTACCAGGTCCATGAAGACATACTGAGAACCATCTTTGTATGTGTATTGTTTGGTTTCCTTGAATATATTAGCTTCGGCGATCTGAACAAGCAAGATTAAAATAAATAAAAAAAAGGAAAAATTTGTTAGAAACCAAATAATCTCACTACAGAAGGTGAAAAAAAAGGGGGGTAAATCAAGAGAAATTAAAGGCCAGGACTATTAAATAATTTTGATTTTGCTAAGACCTGGCCCTACACGTGCTAATTGGAGATGACTACTTATGCACAAGTTTCCATGGGGATGTGGCAGACATATATAAGATGATGGTGATGGTGATGAGTGCTAATTGCACACGACTAATTATGCACGAGTTTCCATGGGGAAATGTGGCAGACATGTACCAGATCTAGATTGCCCATGTAGTTGACTGCCAGTCTGACACACTATACATAGGATACGAACCAAATATCAGGTTGTCCAGACAATCCTAGGCACTCAGTTTGAGGAAAAACATTGCACCACCCCATTCGTGGGCCATGTTCTGATCGAGCGATTAGGATCATCCTATCGCCTGAATTTTCAGCCATGGACCATAAAGAGTATAGCTGAAAATGGTCAAGATCTTGTACACATCTGCCATGTGTCCCCATCAGAACTCATGTGGCAACTAGCATTCTACTCTAAACTAACAGCATCTCCATTAAGATGTTGGGAAACAAATACATTTTGCAACTTCTCAGTTGTCAACCTAACTGCAATGCGTCATTCCATAAACCTCTTATGCTAGACCAAAACACTTGATACAGATCATCGTATTGTATCATCAGATGACAGGTTTTGGCTTGTAAATAAATCAAAAATTTGTGTTCCCAAAATAAGTGGTCAACAACCTTGCAGTGTAGATTCTTTTCTTTCTTTGCTTTCTTTTCTTTCTTTTTTTTTTTTTTTTTTTTTTTTTTTGAATGATGATCTTTTGTGAAACTGGTTGATGATCCTAAGTTAATTTCAACTTGAGGAAGAGCACTAAAAAATATTGCCAAAGCTCCACACCTGATGGTGCATTCTGAAGTATGCAAGGTTCTACAGATCAGTATTGGATGCCGTACTGTCTGCCCAAAACCAAGTCGGCAGGTATCGGCTGTAATGGCTGTAAGTAAAATCCTTTTAAAAATAAAAATAAAAATATATTGAGCAGATCAGAAAAATGGAAAATACCAATTTTGATGTATTTTTATGCATATATCGCTTTCCTTTGTGGTATGTTGCAGTTGTCTGTCAGTCTAAGTGTTGAATGCTGGGTGTTGACTTTATTTTATGTATAATTTAAACACATGAACCCTATATATTAGGGTGAGGAAATGAAACCACAGGAAAAGGCACATGCATGCACACACAAAATTCTAAGAGGGTAAAAGTGGAAATATATCAATCTAGTAACCTATCATATAAGTCATAATATACTTATAAGAATTTTTTTATTAAAAAAAGTAAAAATAATTAGGAAAGGACCAAAAAAACAGAAAATTAAATTCTGAAAGAAAAAGTTTAATTGTCTAACCACATACATAGATCTAAGCTGAGCTCCTTAGCATCTAGCATCATTTATAGGCACATAAAATATGTGAAATAGAACAAACAAAGTAAAGGAAATAGACAAGAAAAAATCGGAACAAACATGGACCCAAACTGTGAAATCGTTTGATCCGACCAACGTTACTCAAGATAACCCTTGATCATTCATAGATTTGACATAATACATGAAAATCTAGAAAGAACAACAATTTAAAAAAAAACAACTTATTGAACTGAAATGCCTCTTGCACTACATAACATCTTTGGCATTTGAGGGGAGATCACGGGTTTGAGTTTTACTGATGTAACCTTACAAATTTTTAGAATGATGATTTTTTGCTTTAACCAAACAGAAAAGGGGAAGAAAAACTCATGAAGATTTTCTTCCCCAAAATGATGCTTCTAACTTCAATCCATCAAAATATGCTTCAGTTCATTCGTGTTTTTCTTGTTCAAATATACTAGGAAATTTTCAAACCCCAAGAGAAAGAACCTAAAAACAGTGGGGGAAAAAAAAGGAAAAGGAGCTTCCAGTTTGCTTTTAAATGTACTGATTCATGACAAATACACTCGATACAAATTGGTAGATATGTATAAACAGATTCAATGTGAATTCTGGGGTCCTCAGATTCTACTTCAAATATCGTATCGACGGCCCCCAAATTGCAGTGCGTATCAGGCTATCGACCAATATTTACATCCGTGCTCACTGGAACCCACATTCCAGTAGATATGCTTTGAAACCACCCCCAACTTATTAGGCACGGCATTTGGGGCAGCACAGGAACCGGAATCCTTATTAGGCAGACCTTTCAAAAAAAAATCCTCGTTAGGCAGGTTATCACTTTTCTGCCAACATCAATCTTTCTCATTAGGGCATGAAAAGCCTGGGCTATTAGTTTTGGGGGGACAGTACTTATATTCCGACCACATGCTCAAGACAACAAAATGCACTATACAAGCCATTCTTTCTACTATTGTGTGTTTGCAATACTATTGTCATTTAATAAATCAAAAAATGGAACATTATTAAATAAAAGCACTATACAAGCCATTCAATTACAAAGCCCAAGATAGGACATGCCAATAGCTACAAAGTCAGCCTTCTAGAAAACATGAGAGTAAATGGACCACACTAGTAGCATCCGGAATGTAACTGAAGAGTGAAGACAAGCAATCCGCTGAGAAACATGCCCATCAGAAGCAGACCATCAAATGACAACAACAGATGCCATCAACCTTTAACCTACAACATATGGCCGTCAATGGATCATGTTCGGCCAGCAAGGATCTGTCTAAGCCTGTCCCATTTATTTGTACAGCCTGAGATTTAATCCTGGTCATGCCCTGATTTGGGCTCAAGCTTGGCCAAATATATAAGGTGGTCATATCTGGGCCTGGTTCCAGCCCTTTGTTTGTGGGGCTGAAAATGAGGTCCAAGGCTAGCTCTAATACCTAAAAATGAGGCCCAAGCCCAACCTGTGGTACACTGGGCATGAAAGCCCAATGCACCATCCTAGCCCATTGACAGTTGTACTAGCACAAGAGAACAGAAGGCCCCTTTTCTAAGCAACTGACATTAAATTCTCATTAAAAAGCAAACAATGATACAATACAGTCCCACATAGGTGACTATTATATGTGCCTGAGGCATGCATTCTTATGTTACAATCAGTGTTCGCATTGTCGGTATCGCTACAAGTTTCGCTGGCCGGAGATAAAGATATAATATCGTTATCGTCGATAATATCGCCGATAACCGGAAATGTGGGGAAAAAGGGGGAAACATGAGGAAAACGGTAGAATTTTTCAATGAAACTCCAGGAAATGCCTAAATACACACATTTGCATATTCAGGAATAAAAAAAATTATAAAAAGAATGCATTAAATAATAAGTTTTTATTTAATGGGGCCTAAAAAGCATGCGTTACGATAAGAATTCACTCCAATAGTAACTAAAATGAGTTTATATAATACAAATACAACCACCAAATAATAATTAAGTTATGTAAAATTAAATGAAAGATCATTTTAGGGCAAAAAAAAAAAAAAAGTAAATCCAAATCTCAGATGGACCATAGAACAGGAAACGGTGGTAATTGACCATTAAAAACTTATTGCGGGCCACAAACGCTTTGGATTAGGATGATATTTGTGTGGTCTCTTCATCTATGTCTTTGTGACCTTATTAACGGTTGGATGACAAATAAACATTCGGATGGACCGTGAGATGAAAGAGTGGGGATTCAATGAGATTTAGAGCCCCATCATTTTTGGTCCACTTGATATTTGGATCCACCTCATTTTTGGCATCGTGTCCTAAAATAAGCTTGCAAAATGGATGGATGGTATGGATTTCTCAAAAACATCATTGTAGGCCCCACAGTTAGGGGTCCCACCCACCTTAGTGGATCCGGGGTCTTACCAAATCTGCTCCTAGTTTGATGGACGCAGATTAGCTACTGACTGCCCACTGTTGAAACTTTCTTGGGGGCCACCATCATGTTTATTTGAGACCCAGCCTATTCATAAGTTAACACGGACATGGAAGAAGGGAAAACACAAATATCAGCTTGATAAAAAACTTATGTGGCCCCAAGAAGTTTTTAATGGCAGACGTTTGATCCCCCACTGTTTTCTGAGGTGGGGTCCACATGAGCTTTGGATCTGTCACATTCTTTGGGTCACGCCCTAAAATAATCTCTCCAATTGGACGGACAGTGTGGATATAGCACATACATCATGGTGGAGCCCACAAAACTTGGTGATGTGACTTCAGTAGCTAATTTAGCTAAACTCAAATTTTCCTTCATGTTCATGTGCTGAGATGTTGCATGGGGCCTACAGTGATATTTTTGAGAAATCCACTCCATTCATCTGTTTTGTGAGCTAATCTTAGGACATAATACAAAAAATGAGGCATATCTAAAACTAAAGTGGGCAACATTACTGGAAAGAGTGGGGATTCAATGACCACCGTTGAAACATTTGTGTGGCCACAAAAGTTTTATATCAGGCTAAGTTTTATATGTTTTCACTTCGTAGTAGTAGGAATGACCTTATAAATGGTTTGGATGGCAAATAAACATCAAGGCAGAGCCCAAGAAGGTTTCAATGGTAGGAATTTCTTTCCCCAATTTTCCCTGCTGTGTGGCCCACATGAGATTTGGATCCACCTTATTTTTGGTATTATGTCCTAAATTAATCTTGAAAATGGATGGACGGGGTGGATTTCTCAAAAACATCACTGTGGGCCCCACCTAAGCATTCCAGCGAAATGGAAGTTATTTGATACTCTAGTTGCGTATGACACTTGTACAGTTGTACCAAGCATGATTTATGTATTTTATACTCAACCAATTACGCAACTTTGTGGGGACCATTGTGAATTATGTATTTTATCCACTCCATCCATCCATTGTAACTGATAATTTTAGGGCTTGATCCCAAAGCTGAAGCATATCCAATGCTCAAGTGGACCACACCACAAGAAACAATGTGAATTGAATGTGTACCATTTAAAAATTCTTAGGGGCCATGGAGGTTTTGGAACCTCTGAATTTTTGTTTTACCTTCATCCATGCCTGTGTGATCTTATGAACAACTTGAATGACAAATAAACATCACTGTGGGCCCTAAAAAGGTTTCAACGGTATGAATCATTGTCCCCATTGCTTCTGTGGTGTGGTCCACTCGAGCTTTGGATCTCTCTAGTTTTTGGGATCATGACCTAAAATGATCTCGCCAAGTGGATGGACTGTGTGGATATAACCAATACTTTATTGTGGGGTCCACGGAATTTGGTAACATCCACACGCGTGCGTCGGCACACAGCACGCTAACCCGCTCCTCGTAAACAAAAAGGAAGCGGATTGCGTAGTGAGTAACTCCGCACCTAGCGTGCAGAGTAAACTCTGTGGGGCCCACCGTGATCTACATATTTTATCCACTCCGTCCATCCATCTTAACAGATAATTTTAGGTATGATGCAAAAAAATGAAGCATATAAAAATCCAAAGTGGACCACACCACAGGAAAAGTGTGAACTGAATGTCTACCATTGAAAAATTCTGGGGGGACGCAGAAGCTTTGGATCAAGCTGATATTTGTGTTTTCCCTTCATCCGTGTCCATGTGATCTTATGAACAGGTTGGATGACAAATAAACATCACTGTGGGGCCTAGGAAGGTTTCAACGGTGGAAATCATTATTCCCACGGTTTCCTGTGGCATGGTCCATTTGAGATTTGGATATGCTTAAATTTTGGGCTCAACCACTAAAATAGCTGGAAAAACATATGGACGGAATAGATAAAGCACATACATTCTAGGTGGGCCCAACAGAGTTTACTCCGCACGATAAGAGCGTGCGGAGTCTCCGCACGCAATCCGATTCCAAACAAAAGGCCTCGAGAGGCCCTTTCTTGAAATGGAAGAGGGTTCCCATCTCAAAACCCTAAAATCCCTAAAAAAATCCATGCAAAATCCCTACTCTTTCGTACATTCTTCACCGAAATTAGCATTTCGTTGAAATTTTTGATCTATTCGACGAAAAGAAATGGAAAGTAGAGATTTTCTCGGACTTACGACACACGGATCGATCGATTGGTCCACTGTTACTTCCGATCAACGATCCTCTTCTATGATTGGCCCACAACTATTTCCGATTAGCGATCATCTTCTACAGAAAACAGGTACCGAAATCCAACAGTTTCCCCCCTTTTTTCCCTTTTCTTTGAGTTTTTTGGGTATTTACGAAATCCGACAGCCATTTCTCGCCGATAATTGAAATTTTTGATGAAAAATCGATAAAATCGCCTAATTATCGGCGATATCTGGAAGAGAAACGAATAACTGGGGTTTCGGTGTCGCAACTCCGGCGACACCGATAATATCGGCGATATTATCGACATTTCGTCGACAATGCAAACACTGCATACAAGTCATTACATTATTTGCTACTCTATCAGCTAAAGAATTACCTACCTTAGCGATGGAAATTCCAGCTTATACAGTAAGTATCACAACTGAAGTTCCTCAAAATTTAGTTGTTCACACAAACAAAGGCATTAAGGTAACAGTTCAAACTAAGATATTACCGTACTTCCAGCTCGAAACGTTTTGTCAACTGTGTTTCCTGTCATATAATTGCGAATTTTGGTCCTCACAAATGCCGCCCCTTTTCCAGGTTTCACATGAAGAAACTCTACAACAGGCCACACAGAAGGAAAACATAAGCTTCTATTTCATAAAATACAGATGGTAATAATAAATAACATCTATGAGCGCTACACCAGAATGCAGCATTTTAACAAAGTTGAAGGCTGAAGTCCATTTTTGAGATGCCTAAAAATGCAGGTGGGCCCATACATCCACCATGCAGAATGAGAATACAATGATAACATATCCCAGCAATCATCTTATATTCTCATTTTGGGATGGATTTTGCCATGCGAGCATTTAGAGCATCATGCCATTCACATTTTGTGGGAGGCGCCAAACATCTCTAAACTGCAAAATGTGCATGGGTCGAGCATCATTCCATTTAAAATAACTTCAAGAGTACATCCAAACAGGCTCTAAGGCAACTAAAAAAATAATAAAAATATAAAAATATAAAACTATAAATTCACCAAGCAATATTAAAAGGAACGGCACTGGCTCATCATATCAGAAGTTTGCAGCATTAAGTTATGATCTGAACCATCCAAATCTAGGTTTATATATTTTTTTATATCTAAATGAGAATTGATCCTACATGATTAAAAACTAATTTCTCAAAAATTTTATGCTTCCGTCTTTCAAAATCGCAACAACTCAATCACATATCCTCATATCATGTTCCGAATAACATCACCACCATTATCACCGTGCCATCATCATCATAATTCCATGTCCCAGCTATTTGGGTTCAACCTTACAAAGACATTTTGCCAATCATATTTGAAACAATCGGCCATCTATGGCTCAGCCTAGTAGCAATGCGTTAGCCAATCCCAAGTCGAGGTAAAGGAGTGTTTGTTTGTTTTTTTTTTTTTTTTTTTTTTGAGCGATGAGGTAAAGGAGTGTTGATGTCAAGTAAGCAGCAATTGCTTAACTTTTGACAAGCAATCATGATTTCTATATTTGAAACAGTTGCGAAAGGGTTATGGTGATTTGACAATGACAACGACAACGATATTCATAGCAGGAATCTCATGATTGTTTCTATGATCAATTTGCAACCTGAGGTCAACCCTACTTTAACCGAGATTGGGATCTGCTAGCACATCGATTCTAGGCAGAGTCTTACTGATGATATTTTTTTACCAATAACAACTTATTGAAGAGTTGAGGAGGAAAAGATACAAAATCCATCAAGGCAATGGAAAAGAGTCCCCTGTACAATGAGACAAACTATTGACTCCTTTGCTAAAGAGCTAGATGTATTATTAACAAGAACAATTTACTGAAGAGTTACAGAGGAAAAGATACAAAATCCATCAAGGCAATGGACAAGAAGAACCTATAAAAAGAGAGGTATTACGGACTCTTCCTTTGCTGAAGTGCCAGATATACTATTAACCCCTCAAGAGACCTAGCAGTAATTGGTATCAATGGACTTAGATCTCATCTTAAGATCATTTTTAAATGAAGGTTCCACAAAGGAGGGAGATGCCCAAGCAATTGCAGAAGCCAATTTCCCTTCACCCATCACAAGGACATCTACCAGATACTCAAAAAATCTCCACACCACTGTAATGGGAATAATTCTGCTCTATTGGGATTTCCAATCCCCATATGACTTAGGGGAAAAAAAAAACAAAAAAAACTGAATTTAGTTATACCAAATTCACCCTACACCAAAAGCCCAAGGATAACCCATGGACCTACCATCGACCAACAGCCAGAAGGAGGCTTCCAAGAATTATATCTAAGTCAGTAATGGATGTTGTCATGTTGATAGCGCCTGCTAATGATATAGTTAGTAATAACAATTGCTAGACTAAAATGCTTGTTTGCCACAAAACCAATGTTTTCAGTATCAGTATCGACGCACGTATCACCCCCTAAGATACGGAAACATATCGGGTATCGCATGGGAAATATCGTATGTATCTTGTTTTCGGGAAACATTGGGAGAATTGGTCGAATTTTTAATGAAATTTCAGGGGATGTTAAGAAAAAGACATTATTACACACAACCCAAAAGATCACAAAAAATAAGTATACATAATAAGTTTGCTTTGTAATAAGTATACATAATAACCAAGACCCAGCAGCTGAATTTTGATATTTCATGCCAAAAACCTCTACCATATGTGATTTTCAGTTCTCCTTGCCCCAAAATTTCGTCACATGAAAGATCCCGTGAGATAACTCATGTTTGCGGGTAGCAAATCCCAAGAGAAGGAAATGCTAGAGAATGAAGCGGGTGGTGAATCCCAAGAGAAGGAAGCGGGCCATCGAGATCTCAGAGAGTATCGTCTAGGGACCACCTCCAAAACAGGTACACGAGCCCCCTTCTCGCAGCAATGGAGGGTTCGAGCAGCTGGGACATCTATGACATGGTCAAGGGATGAAGCTGCAGAAACTTCACAAGCTAGGGTATCAAGAGCTGCTTTCACCATCGACGAAGAATGGACAGTTGTGCAAAGGAAGAAGGGCAAAGCTTCGGTAGACCACCTCACAGACCTTCCGACTCTTTTCATTGTTGAATACCCGATAGGATGGTTTCCTGCTAACTTCAAGAGGGTGTTTGGTCGAGCCGAGGAGGTAGTGGAGGTATCTATCCCTTGAGATAGGGCATCGGGGCAACCAAGGGGGTTTGCGTTCGTCAGAATGAGGCTGGAGGAAAAAATATAGAGAGTGGTGAAGCTTTTGAATGGGGAAAGTTTCGGGGGTCAGAGACTACTGGTTCAGAAGGCTCGTTTTGGCCCTGGTGTCAAAAATAGAGAAGTCTCAGGCAAGGGGATTAAGAAGGTTGGCATTGCAGCCAACTTCAAAGCTGCGGGAAAAGCCTTCTCTATGGGTGATGTGCACAAGGCTACGATCTTCGACGGGCATAGGGAAGGGGAGACTGTATCCAAGAGGAATACAGAGAAGTTAGGGGCAACGTCTTTCAAAGATACACTTCTCGGAGGAGAGAGTCAAGTTCTAGAAGGATCGATGAGGGGGCAGGACCTCCGGCAGGAAGTCGTGGGTAAGGCAGTAGAGAGTGGCCACAAATCGGAAACCGTGAAGCCCGATGAATGGATTTGGCATAGTTGGGATAGGGGTTCGCTGATGATCTCTATTCACCCCCAGATGATCACGAATTCCTCCTCCTTCAGTTGGTGCCTTGTGGCGGTAGTGAGGGAGAGTGAAGCCACCAACGAAGTAAGCACGTGGCTACAGTCCAGGTGTTGGCTCAATCCGGAAGATCAAGTATTGAAGCCCCTTACTTAGGATGAAATCCTTATTTCTCTTCGTCCTGGGGCCGATATCGATAAAATTTTGGAGGCAACCTCCTTAAGGACGAGTTGGTGATGGGTATTTGGCGATGGGAGCAATGGTCAGCCCTGGGTAAGGAGGAAGGTTGGTTCCTGTTCTCTCGTCTCCCCTCGGAGTTATGGGTCAGAGATGTTTTCCTGGAGCTAGGAGCCTGTGTGGGGGAGGTTCTGGAGATCAACTCCAAGACGGAGCACTGCGTTAAGCTCATGAAGGCGCGGATCAAAATCAAGCAAAGGAGGCTCCAGCCGATCCCTGAGATGGTGACAGTTGTTGTGGGTAACATCAGAGTTCCAGTCTTGATCTCACAAGAGATGAAATACATGGTCCAAGAGTAGAGCTGCACACGAGCCGAGCTTGACAAAGCTCGAGCTTGGCTTGATCAGTGACCTACTGAGCTTGAGCTTGGCTTGGCTTGAGCATCGAGCTCAAAATAGCCACTTGAGCTTGGCTTGCTAGTCGAGTC
Source organism: Liriodendron chinense (assembly GCA_003013855.2). NCBI lineage: Eukaryota > Viridiplantae > Streptophyta > Magnoliopsida > Magnoliales > Magnoliaceae > Liriodendron > Liriodendron chinense. The sequence goes on along the minus strand of ML058384.1, from coordinate 11,856,028 downwards.
GATCAAGCTTTGTTCGAGCCAAGCCGAGATTTGTCTTTATATATATATATATATATATATATATATATATATATATATATATATATATATATATATGAGTGTACAACTACAAACTAAAACAATTACAAGCTGACCCAACCCCAATCTTTCGACCCAACCAGCTGACCCAACATGACCTTTCGACCCAACCAACTGACCCGACACAACCTTTCGACCCAAAAAAAAAAAACCCCAAAACTAGGGCATTTTCTATTTCAAACAAAATAAATCAAAAATAAGAAAAAGAAAAAAAAAACACAAAAACCTACCTGGTAGTGGTGGTCCACTAGTGGATGCTCGGGCGTTCACTTGGAGGTGCGGTGCGGTCGGGCGTTCACTGTCGGGCGTTCGTTGCTAGTGCGGTGCGGGGAGGAAGTCAGAACAGAGAAACTAGAGAGGGAGAGAGGGGGAGAGAGGGGGAGAGAGAGAGAGAGAGATTTGAAAGAAATGGAGGGAGGGAAAGAGGGAGAGGGGCCGCTGGGCTGGGTGGGGCTGGGTGGGAGTGAAAATGAAAGAAAAAAGAAAAAGGGTCGAGTGGGGTCTCAGGTAGGGTTAGGGTTTATATATATATATATATATATATATATATATATATATATATATCGGGCTCAAGCCGAGCTTTATTCGAGCTTCGAGTCAAGCTCCCTCGTGCTCGAGCTTGGCTCATTTTCAAACAAGCTTCCTAAATCGAGCTTGAGCTTGATCAAACTGGCCTACGAGCCAAGCCAAGCCAAGCTTAACCGAGCGAGCTTGTTGAGCTATCTCAGCTCGTGTGCAGCTCTATCCAGGAGGAGGAATCCGGGAAGAGAACCCTTTCAGGTAACAATAACGGAGATCGGCACAACGGAGCTCCGGTTGGGTGCACCCGCGAAGCACGAATGATCGAGGAGGACACGTGTCACAATATTCCTTTGAAAGCTTCTAGAGAAGGAGACGTGGCCCCTATCTAGGAGATCTCTTCAGGGACAGATGGCAATAGATCCTCCCTCAGAGCCGATCGAACGGTGGTGGAAGGTAGTTGTGTTACCTCTCCCGTAGCAGGTCCTGGGTATTTTCCGAATCTGGCATCCTCACGTCCTCTCGGGCACACGTGTCAACAGCGGATGGTAGACGGAGACGTAATGGAGGGAGGTTTTGCAGAGGTTGAATGCAAAAAACAGACGCGTGTCGATAAACGTCTTTCAAATGCAGGGTTTAATCGAGGAGATGCAGACGCATGTCACGAAAAGCAAGAAGTTTCAATTGATGCAGGGATAGTGGGTGCCATGCCTGACAAGTATCTAGAGGGTCAGGAGGAGGTTCATCTCAGCCATTTAATTGAGACCATAGATCCAAGCCAATGTCTATCGTCCGCTCAGCCTAGCTCTGAAGTGGCACCAAAAGAATCATCACACGGGTCCCAGGGCAAGGCGCTCAGTGTCATCTTTTTAGGAGTGGGCCTTGGGCAACATATGTCACGGGTCCGCTAGGCCTTTCGAAAGCTGGGCCCTAGGCCCGTCTGCCTCGCAAGCTCTATCGAGGACCCTGTGTTTGTTAATTCCACATGTACATGGGATCCATTGAAGTGATCCATAGGGTCAAACTGATAACCCCACTATGGATGTACCATGGACAGTCCTTTCCACATTCAACCGTAAATAAGCCAAAGATTGGGTGGTTGGATCCATTTTGGAACATACAAACTACAATGTGGGCCCAATAGATGAAGTGGGGCCCATCGGAATCCAGAAAAAAGGACTTTGGCCATCAGATGAATGATCATATCTCATGCACACCCATTGGATCAATTAAAGAGGCAAAATGGTTAAAAACCTATGCACAGTCAAAAAGTAATACATTCTGCACGTTTTGGCGTCATCCATTGACAGGAATTTAACCACAGTGGGGAGTTTGCAAAAATATGTAAAAGTTAAGAGTTATAGATACGGTAAGTTCAGGGCTTTTGTTGTATAACAAAAGGAGAGGGGTTTTTGTAACCCAAAAAAGTCTAATTAATAATAATTATTTATTTTTATTATATAATATTATTATTATTTTCTGGTTGTCGAGACTCACAGCACAAAAAAAAAAAAAAAGAAGTAAAAATCCATGAACCAAAATTCAAAAAAAGAAAGAAAGAAAGAAAGATTTCTACAGTAACACTGAAGCCAGAGCGATTAAAAAAGAAAGAGAAAAATTACAAAGGAAAAAAGAAAAACCCAATTTGAAATAGAAACCTTTAAGGGTGTGTTTGGTTGCACCAGATATCATGAATCTATATATTTTGTGACTAATCAGTCTAATTTGGTGGAGAATGTCATGATATTGGGTGCAACCAAATCTTTCAAAAAATTAAAAAATAAAAAGATGGTGCAAACAAACACGGTCATTTGGATGCCTGTAAATAGGGCAAGTTGTAAATGATTTAAAGGGAAATCATTTACACTCTGCGTGTGGATGACCTTTTTTGCCTGTAAACCATTTACAGGCTACAAAATATTTGCAGCATTTATCCCAGGCCCCATCTCAGTTACAGGCAAAAAGGTGGGATTTCACTTACAGGCTCTCCATTTACAGCCAAACGGCTATATTTTCAAATATTGGCACTCCATTTACAGGACTTAAAACAATTTGCAGGCTATCCAAATGTAAAAAAATCATTTACCTGTAAATCATTTACAGCTTACAGCCAAACAAGACAGGCTGTAAATGGTTTACACCTGTAAATCATTTGTCACTTAAACCACTGACAGGCATCCAAACAACCCCTTAAACAATTGTAAAACAACCAGCATTCCATTTGAATTGCATTATATAATATTCAAAACGGAAAAAGAAAAGGGAAACAAACGAAAGAAAAAGGCCACATACCTAAAACCCTCCAAGGAAAGCCGTCAACTTCGATATTCGAACCCACCTTTATATCATTGCTTGAGAATGCAAATATTTCTGCAAAAAAAATTGAATAATAGATAAATAATTTCAGGAGACTGACATATACATCCACTCTTTTTATAGATACACACCCTTTGTTCCTACATTTTGGTAATGGAATAAGTACCAAATTGTACTGTCCTCATGACATAGCAAAATAAAGAAAACGTGCTTATGTATCAAACAAGAGGGGTTTCCGCAATAATAACAGGCTCCGAGTATTTACTTGGAAATCTGGAACGCGATGGCATTTTGGTAAATACCCGCTTTGGGAGAGTGGAAAGATTTGAAGAGAATGAGAGAGACGATGGACGGAGGTAGGGGGTGGATGAGAGATGGAGTGGCATTATTGTAAATATCCGCGGAAAGGAGGGCTCAGGAGAGAGGTAGAGGGGGGAGTGGCTGAAGCAAGAACTGGAGGAGAGATGGACGAACGATAGTACGGACATCGCTCTGAGCGGGTATCAAATTCTTGCTAGAAACGGTGTTGATAAGGATTTTTTTTTTTTTTTTTATACCGTAGCCTGCTGAAGCCACATAGAAGTTTTTAATGGTGGGTATTCGATCACCACTGCTTCCTGTGTTGTGGTCCATCTAAGATTTGGATTTGCTTCATTTTTTGGATCATGCCCTAAAATGAGCTGTCAAAACGGATGGACGCCGTGGATGTAAGGCGCATACATCACGGTGGACCCCACAATCAAGTCTCATGTCCTTTCCATGGAGCCCACCTCGATTTATGTGTTTTATATACACTCCGTCCATCCGTTTTTCCAATCATTTTATAACATGGGCCCAGAAATAAAGCATATCCAAATCTCAGGTGGCAACACCACGGGAAACAGTGGTGATTGACCATTAAAAACTTTTGGTGGGCCACAGATGCTTTGGATTAAACTGATAGTTTTTTCCCTTCATCTAGGTCTGTGACACATTATTAATGAGCTGGATGACAAATAAACATGACGGTGGACCCTAGGAGGTTTTTAATGGTAACCGTCCAATGATCATTATTTCCTATGGTGTGGTCCACGTGAGATTTGGATGTACCTCATTTTTAAGCCCATGCACTAAAATGAAGTGGCAAAACAGATGAACATCATGGATATACAGAACATACATCCAGGTGGACCCATTGAAAAGACCCAACGGAAGGTCCCAACCTCATTGAATTCGCACCCTCTTTACATGTGAATTTTATTACCTACTATTAAAGTTCGAAAATGGTCAACAAATGATCATCGAGGATCAATCAGTGAATTTTCATGTTTCGGTGGCTGCATAATGATGGAGGATGGTGATTGACAGGCTTATAATTACAAAAGATTATCGTGATGGGCATTGGTCATGCTAGCTAAAGGGACCCTCCATGCTTAAATCACTAATGGGAGTTGGTCTAGCTTAAAGACTTTGGGTTGCGTACCTTAAGATAATGTGGAGGTATCTTTTTATAGACAATGATTCAAGTTGGTGGATTCCTAGATCTCATATAAGGGTACAATGCCTGGATTATTCAGTCTTATCACGTCCAGATCCTGCAGATTTCGATTGCTAGTTGTTAACTCCTTATGGGGGTGCGGGGTATGCTCAATTTCAAGGATGTGTGTGAATAGCACTCGGCATTCTCGGTTGAGTTGTTAGGATAGGATGGTTACAATGTAGCACTTATTGAGGCTGATGCCTAGGTAATGCCATCGAGGTCTCGATACCTCCAAGGCTGGGGCCTTAAAGCTATGTTCGTTATCCGAGGTCGAAGCCGAGGCCTTAGGACTTTGTCTACGACGTGGTTCGTCGAGGTCGATGCCAAGGCCTTGGAACTATATCCGTGACTCCATGTTAAATACAGGAACTCTTTGCCTTGACAAGCTTGGATCCTTCTATGCCACACATGATGAGTTGGCCTTTGCAGGAGACATATCGACGGTTGCGCATCTTCTAGACCACGATCGGATTTTCCCATAACAGTTGCCCCCCAAGTTTCATGGTCAGAAAAGCTAAGCACAAAACTTGAAATATGTTCTTGGCTCATATGAAGAGAAATTCTTGCGCTTGAATTAAAGCAACAGTCGTATGCAACTGGCGCAAATTTTGAAGCGTCGCGGCAAGAAATAGTCGAGAAATGAAAACGTCATAATCATTCCTTTTTGTACGAAACGACACAACTTATTAAATACAATGTACTGCATCTTCTGTTACAATGAACGAGGAGTGGCCAAGTGTCACTACCTTGGGGAGAGAAAAAAGGAGGTATGATTGCTTATAAATAGGCCTTTGTTAAGGCCTTGAGTATTGAAACGTTGCCCTTTTGTTCTCTTGTGCCGCACTTAGAAATCTTTAGGCCATGACAGCACTTTCTATGGTGGGTATTCCCATTCTCCCTCTTCACCGCCGATCGGCATTTAGCCAGTGTTAAGGGTTTTTCATCTTTCCATGTCTCTGCCCGTTTAAGGTTTTCTTTGTTGCCATGGCCAATTGTCCCGAAACCTCTAAATCTGAAGTGGAAGATTTAGGGGATGAAACCCCTTAATCATCTTCTTCAAATAATCCAAATCTTATAGTCACCAATCAACATTCTTCTTCTGTCGGAGTAACATATTACGCTGACAGTCATTCGTCCACCCTTTCTAAATTGGATCTAGAAAATTTTTGGTTTGAATTCCATACCCCAAATTCTGTAATAATGTGTCTGCCTCGAGCGGACAAAGCCCCGAGTAGGCCGCCTTTGGCAGAGGTAGTCATTTACACATATTTGTTTTCAATAGGGTTTAGGCTTCATTTGCATCCTTTTGTGAGGGAGGTCTTGATTCGGTTAAGCATTGCCCCTAGGCAACTCCAATTGAATTGTTGGAGAGTGCTGTTGGGCTTCTACGTCCTTTGGAAGATAGTCGGCAACGGGGAGCTCAGTGCTAAGTAGTTCCTCAAAATGTACCAACTGAAAAAGAATACCCATTATAATGGGTGATATTACCTTGGGTATTGGCATGGACGGAGCCTTGTCCTCGGGAACCTATTGTCTAACAAGTGTTAGAAAGATGGATGGTTCTTCGCTTCGGGTGTCTAGGAGACAGTTGAGGCCGAGGAGGCTCCGAGTCAGGGTTCCGTCCCTCACACCTTTCTCTCATGTCAAAGTCCTTAAAGATTTTTCTTCTTTACCGAACGCTCTGACTGAGGGCTCAGTACTAGCCCTTTTACTTGTATTATACTTTGCAGGAGTATCGACTAAAAAGCTAAGGCTGAAAGGAGGGATCTAGGAGAAAATTTAGAAAGTTAACTGGGTGCGCGAAGACTCCCGGAACATAAAAGTTCTTCTCAATCCTTCTTCTCTTTTGAGTAGCGATCTCATCCTCAGTAAATTTTTAAGTTTATTTTGTTTGTGTCGATTATAAAAGAGTGGCAATTCCTTTCATATTTTTTACGTAGGTCTCTATCTTGCAGAGACGACTTCTGGGGAATCCAACAGGAGGAAACATAACCTCTTACCTTATGTGAACAGACCCCATAAGAAGGCCAAAGGGGCAGGGCCCTCCTCTTCATCTTATCCTTCCATTGCATTACACTTTCCGCCTCCACCACCACCCCCTGTGAGGACATTAGCTCCCGTGGGGTCTCCGTGCGCTCCCCTCATGGCCCTTCTTTGGGAGATGGCAGCTTCTCCTCAGGGGGTAGCTAAGCCTGAACCATCTTCATCTAGAGACCATGGGCAAGAGGCTTCTCCTGCTCGAATTTCTTCTGGGCAAAGGTTAATCCTTTCCCCCACTTCTAGTGGGTCTAGTGGCTATTCAATCCCAAACCATCTAATACTAAAGTGTTGATTTATGTTTGAGCACATCGGAGGGATAACCTCGAGCTGGTTCATCAGATGCCGCCTGAGGCTTCCACTGCTCTTTGGGAGTTAAAGGGATTCAAGCGAGGACTTCTTTTTGTAATTCTTCATACTGAAAATCTGAAGGTCGCATGTTTGATCCATGCTCACCGCATTTTTTCTTTAACTTCATTTCTTTTTTTACATGGGCAAGCACTGGATGTAGCTCTCAAAGTTAGAAAGGATATCATTGATGCCAGGCGACTCCTAAATGAGAAGGATCGCCTTATTGCTGACGTCGAGGAGAAGGCGAAGGCCACAGAAGTTAGCGTCCACAAAGGGCTGCAAACTAGTTAAGGTCATTGAAGGGCGTAATAAAGAATTGGGGGCCGAAGTTTGAGATTCCACCAAATTTGCCCAAGAATTCCGCTCCCATTTTGAGGGATTGGACCGGCAATTTATACAACTCCAGAAGGTTAAGGAAGAGTTGGAGTTGGAGAAGGCCACCTTCAAGTCTAAGATCGCTTGTCCGAAGGAAGCCTAGGAAGAGAGAAGCTTTTTTCCTAGCGAAGAAGGTCTCGCTGGAAGAGAGGCTCTAAAGTGAAGGGATTAGGGCAGTGGAGACCTTTAAAGAGTCTGGAGCCTTTGTCGACGACCAGTTCTTGGTTTACACCACTGCACGGAGCCGGGCTCTAAAGGTGATTCAAAGGCTACACCCCGACCTTGACCTCTCGGGCTTTGATAACTTAGGGGAGAAGATTGTTGAGGAGGCGAAGGTTGTTGAGGAAAAAGAAATGACAGATATGACTGAGGCCCCTAATGCTGGGCGAGGTTACCAAAGCCATGGCCCCGGTCGTTGAAGCTTCTGCCCCTAAAACTGAGACCTCCAAGCTCATCAGTGCATAAGCCTCGCCAGTTACTGAAGACTCACACCTAGTGGTTATTGAGTAGCAGTTGCAATATCTTTTCTTCTTTCTTTTGTTTTTTCATGAATGTACTGCTTTTGGGTTTATTTTGATGATTAATAAAAAAGCCATTTCTTTACTTCGCCTTGTCTCATGGATGTGGTGCTCTGCTAACTTCTTTCGATGGTAAACTACTTTGCTAATTACCGAGCTTGACGCTCAATCCTTGACTATTAAGGGGCCCTTTAGGCTTTATTAACCCAACCAATTAACAGGTAATAATATAGTTCGCAGTTAGCAAAGTTTAAATGAGTTAATGGCTCATTAAGCTTTTGAACATACTTGTTTATCGAGCAATTCCCCATTTTATCTAAGCAGACTGTGCTCAATCAGAGAGTGTCATAGGTGGCATCTTCTTCCCTACAGGAAAATTGATTTGCCCACTGAGTCTTTCAAGACTATGTCCTTTTAGGACAAGGTACTCAGCTGGAGAACATCTTGTGTTCCTTCATGAGGCTTCTTATCCTCTGGGAATAAAGGCAGTTGAGCATCAGATTTGAGCGCACACTTAAGGAGAATAGCAGAGACTTTATTAATTTTAATCAGGGACAAAATGCTTTATTATAATCTTGAATTTAACTTTCTAGCGTCTTCTTGAGTTACTAATAATATTTTCTCAAATGTGATGCATTCCAAGGGTGACGAAGGATTCTGCGTTGCATGTTTTCCAAGTATTAAGTCCCTGGTCGGACTATCTTTGAAATTTCGTAGGGACCTTCCCAATTTAGTCTAAAAGCTTGAGGCCTTGGTTCCCACATGGTCGGGATGACTTTTTTTAGGACGAGGTCCCCGACCCGGAATGTTCTGGCTTTGACTCTAGTGTTGTATTGTCGAGCCACTCTCTGTTGATAAGCTGCGACCCATAATTGTGCATTGTTCCTTCATTCTTCCAACATATCTAGATGGAACCGCATGGATTCCACATTCTGATCATGCCTGAAATGCTCAGTGGGATATGAAGGCATTCTAATTTCTACATGGACGATAGCCTCGGCGCTGAAGGCAAGTGAGAAGGGAGTTTTCACCCGTAGTGGTCTGAGTAGTCGTCCTATATGTCCATAGGACTTTCAACAAGTTCTCAGGCCAAGCGCCCTTGCTCTCTTCTAACTTTGTCTTTAGATAGTGTTTGATGATCTTGTTGACTGTTTCAACTTGGCCATTGGCTTGAGGATGGTATGGGGAGGTAAACGCATTCCGTATCTTCAGCTCCTGGCAAAACTTTCTGAACTTTGCATTATCAAACTGTCATCCGTTATCGGTGACGATTGTATGTGAGACTCCATATCTACAGATGATTGATTTCTAGATAAATTTTATTGTCTGCTGTTCAATGATGGTTGCAAGGGCTTCATTTCGACCCACTTGGCGATGTAATCAACCACTATTATCGTGAACTTTGTTTGCCCTTTTTCCTTTGGCAAGGGACCAATGATGTCAATCCCTCATTGAGCAAAAGGCCAAGGACCCGTCATGGGACTGACCTCTTCTGGTGCTTGTCGAGTAATGGGAGAAAACCACTAACACTGATCATAGTTTTCTGCAAATTTTATTGCATCTGGCCTCATGGTGGGCTAGTAATAACCTTGCCCGATCACTTTCTACGCCATTGCTCGCCATCCAGAATGATTCTCGCATACTCCTTCGTGAATTTCTTTGATAATGCAATTTGCTTCCTTTGGATAAAGACACCTCATGTATGGCATAGGGTAGCTTCGCTTGAATATGACTCCCTCTTGTAGAAAGTATCTTGATGCACGATACTTGAGTTTTCGGGCCTCTTTCCTATCTTCAGGCAACTGCCCAGCTTAAAGAAAATGGATAATAGGATTTATCCATCATGGGGTTAGATCCATAGGGAGCATCTCTGCTGACTCGTTCTGAGCAATACTGGGCTCAGCCAAGTATTCAATCGGAATGGTTCAGACGAGGTCATTATCCGACACCGATGCCAACCTGGCCAAAGAATCAGCCAACCTGTTCTTTATTCTGGGGACTTACACAAGCTCATGTTTCTCAAACTCTTCGAGTATTTCAAGTACTCTGGCTTTGTAAGCATCATCTTTTCTCCTCTTGCTTCAAATTCATCCGCGACCTGATTCACTACTAGTTTTGAATCGTTGTGTATCATTAAGTTACAGACTCCATCGTTTTAGCCATTTGGAGACCAGCTAAGAGGGCTTCGTATTCTACTTCATTATTGGAGGCTAAGAACCCAAAATGAAATGCATATTCATACTTCGAGTCATCAGGGGCGATTAAGATCAACCCAACCCCACTTCCATGGGAACTGGAAGAACCATCTACATATAGCGTCCATGACGGCCGCTTAAAAGAGGAAGGCTATTCCTATCGGATAGGAGTAAGATACTTGAATTCTGCGATGAAGTCGGCCTTTACTTGCCCTTTTATTGTCATACGATGGCAAAAATTTATATCATGCTTTCTTAGCTCGATGGCCCACTTGGCCAATCTTTTGGAGGCTTCAAGTTTCTATAGCACTTGCTTTAACAACTGATTGGTTAGAACCATGATCATGTGTGCTTGAAAATATGGCTAAAGCCTCCTAGCTGAGACCACCAAAGCCAATGTCAATTTTTCTATATTAGGATACCTTGTTTCAGTGTCAACCATCACTCAGCTAATGTAATAAGTCAGCCTTTACATACCTTTGTCATCTCATATCAATACAGAGATAATAGCCAGTGGGAGACACTGCCAGATATAATATATGTTCCTCGCCAGGAACAAGCTTTGAAAGTACTAGAAGGGCTCTCATATATTCCTTGAGGAGGAAGGCTTGCTCGCATTCCTCTGTCCAATTCGTCTTCTAAGACCCTTTCAAAAGCTTGAAGAAGGGCAAACATCTGTCCAACGCCCTGCAGATGAACCTGTTTAAGGAAGCCAGACAACCAGCTAATCGTTGTACCTCCTTAGTCATTCTCAAAGAGCTCATATCAAGAAAGGCTTTGATTTTATCAGGAATGGCCTCAATTCCTCGTTGACCAACCATGAAACCGAGGAACACACTTAGCCAGATTCAACTTCATTTGATGCGTGCGCAGGATTTAAACATCTCCTGAAGATCCAATAAGTGGTCTTAGGCCTTGATGCTCTTGATGATCATATCATCCACGTACACCTCCATGGTTTTGCCAATCTGCTCGGCAAACATCTTGTTCACCAGGCACAAATACGTAGCACCTGCATTCTTCAAGCCAAAATGCATAACCTTATGACAATAGAGGCCTCGGTCGGTGACAAAAGAAGTTTTTTCTTTGTCAGGGGGATGCATAGTGATTTGATTATAGCCGGAATACGCATCCGTAAAGCTAGGTAATGCATATTTGATTGTTGCGTCGACCAAATATTGATCCTTGGCGTAGGAAAACTATCTTTTAGGCATGCTTTGTTGAGATCAGTATAATCAATGCACATTCACCATTTGTCATTGACATTTTTTACCAGCACCACATTGGCCACCCATTATGGGTAGTCATTTTCTTTAATAAAACCAACATGGAGGAGCCTTTTTACTTCGTCTTTTATTGCCTCTTGTCCCTCCAAATTAAATGGTTGTCGCTTCTGCTGGACAGGTTTGAAATAAGGTTCCACCTTTAGGTGATGGACAATAAAGTTGGGATCAATGTCGAACATGTCTTCGTGTGACTAGGCGAAGACATCTTGGTGCTTGAGAAAGAACTCAGCGAACTGAGCTTGTATATTGCGGTTAAGGCAAACCCTATCTGCACACTTTTCGTTGGGTCTATCGCAGATATCCGGACTGAGATTAAATCCTCTGTTGAGGACCCTCTTCGAATATTATCCTCCCTAAGATCCAAAGAGGAAATCGCCTCAAATTCTTACTCTTGTTGAGGGTCATCAAGGATATGATGGGCGCAACTTGCTTTCCTTTGTCTTCTCAAAGCACCAAGTCGTAACACATGCAGACTTTAGTTTGATTTTCCCTGACCACTCCGACTCCGGTTGGAGTGGGGAATTTGATGTAGAGATAATGAGGGGACAATGTGGCTCCTAACTTCATTAGGGAAGGATGCCCCAGGATCGCATTATATGCTGACTTGTGATCCACTGCCAAAAAGTTAATCATAAGGGTGATTTTGTTAGGAGCCTCACCCAGGGTGACTGAAAGGTCAATTCTCGCTTTAGGAATAACAACTCCTCCTCCAAAATCAACTAGCGGAGTCTTCACTGAATGAAGGAGATTTCTCGTCAGACCCATCCAGTCATAAGTAGTAGCATAGACGATATCTGTCGAACTTTCGGTGTCCAGCATTATCCTGTGAGTCTTGAAGTTCACCACCTTCAACATTACCACGATGACGTCGTCATGAGGGAAGTGAATTCCCTTTACATCTTTAGAAAAAGTAATGACCTGGCATTCCAGTCTAGGCTATTTTTTTTGTCTTTCTACCGAATGTAATGTTGGGGCTCAATTAGGCCTTTCTGGCATTTTGTGAATCTCCACCTCCTGGCTGGTCCACCGAAGATGGTTCAAATTTTGCCAACAAGCTCGGGCTCTTCTTACGCTTGTCGGTATGGCCATTGAGGCAATCAACCCCGTTGTGGTCGGTTTTACCGACTGTGGGGATATGTCCTGTCTTCTAGGGGAGAGGTCTCACCACACTATGTAATCATGGAGATAACCTTTCTTGGTGAGTATCTCAATCTCATCCTTGAGGGCAATGCAATTTTTTGTATTGTGGCCATAATCCCGATGAAATTAACAATATTTGCTCTTATTTCTGTTCTTGGAATCGCTATTCATCTTGGGGGTCAGTTCACGTACCTTTGGTCTATAATTTCCATGACCACTTTGTCATGCGTAGTGCTCAAGGGGTATAATTTGTATACCGCCCCTCTGGGGGAGTTGTCCTCCTCGGGGATCAGTCTTGCCGATCCTCCTTTTTTCTTTTTTTTATTTAAGGATGAGGCCTCCTCAATTTTTCTCTTCTTGTCGTTGTGTCCGACCTCAGACTTTCACTTGACTCTCGCTAACTCCTCAGCATTTATGTATTTTTTAGCCTTGGCCTGAAGTTATGCCATTGTCTTAGGAGTAGACTTGTTGAGGGCGAACCGAAACTCTTTGTTCATTACTCTGCTAAGAAGGGCAGTCAGGCCCACGTCATCCATGTAGCCCTCGATTTGCATGGACTCGGACCTGAAATGGACCACGTAGTCTTTTAAAGACTCATCCGACCTCTATTTAATCATTGCCAAGTGGGCCACTGGTTTCGTCATCATTTTTCTTCCAAGGAACTGTGATGCGAATATCATACACAGTTAAGAGAATGAATTAATGGAACACGATTTAAGATTCCTAGACCATGTTCGAGCTGCATCTTTGAGGGTGAGATAAAAGGCTCGACACATAATCTCTGGGTTGGCACCCTTAACTTCCATGTGAGACCTGAAAGCCTCGATGTGCTTCGTAGGGTCTCCTAACCTAGAATATTGTGTGATAGCAGGCATCCGGAACTTCTTCGGTGGCGTTGCTTGTATAATATTCTCTATAAATGGTGGTTCAGTTTGTTCCACCATTTCCTGTGACATTACAAGCGTGTTGGCTTGATATCATTACTCCATATGAGCAAATTTATCTGTGAGCCTTTTAAGGGGTGTTTCCCATGCTAATGTATGATTAATGGTAGAGGCATCAGTAGCTTCGCCTTGACACTGACGTCTAGCAGCAAGCGTATGGTGCAAATCTCCTAAGGGAAGATTCCCTCCATATCGAGCTGGGGCTGGGACAGATGCTCCAGCTTGGCTTATAGTTGGGTGGTTTTGTCCATGTTGTTCTTGAGGCTGACGTGATTGCGCAAAAACCACTGGTGCATCAAGTTGCAGGGGAGCCACCTGGGGAACCCATTGATCCAGCATTTTGGTCAATTGGGCCATAGCAATCCGAAGTGACACCATGTTATCTTCGAGGAAACAGATCCTAGCAGCATCGTTAACAGGAATTGGAGTTGTTGGTGAAATTCGTGGTGGAGCATGTTCCCCTTTAGTGGGAGGAATATCTTCCGCAGGAGGTTGTTGCCTCCTGAAAGTGGATCCAATGCTAGGACGCTTGGTTCCTCCCATCGAAAAGATGAAATAGAGAAGATATTCGAATGACGAAAAAGAAGATAGGAGAGGATGATCTAGTCTTTCCCACAGACGACATCAATCTGTTAATGTTAAAAATGGTCAATAGATGATGATTGATGATTAATCGGTGGATCTTCATCTTTCGGTGGCCGCATAATGATGGAAGATGCTGATTGACTGGCCTTTGATTACAAAAGAAGATCGTGAGGGGCGTCGGTCGTGCCGACTAAGGACCCTTCGATGCCTAAATCAGTATGGGAGTTGGTTTAGCTTAAGGACTTTGGGTTGCATCTAGGATTGCGTACCTTGAGATGATACGGGGTATCATTTTATAGATAATGATTCAAGTTGGTGGATTTGTAGATCTCGTATATGGGTACAATGCCTACATTATTCAGGATAATCTTTATCATGTCTGGATCCCGTAGATTTCAGTTGTTAGTTGTTATCTTGGGGTGTGCTTAGTTCCGAGGACGTCTGGTGCGGATACCACTCAGCATTCTTGGTTGAGTTGTCAGGATGGGATAGTTATAATGTGGTGCCTACCTGAGGTCGATGCCTAGGTAATGCTGTCGAGGTTTCAGTACCATCGAGGTTTAGGCCTCAGAGCTATGCCCGTTATTTAAGGCCTCGGGTAGAGCTGGGCACAAACCAAGCCAGCTCGAAAGCTCGGTTCTGATTGGTTTGAAAAATCTTGGCTTGGATTGGTTCGAATGGAAGTTCAAACCAAATCGAGCCTCAAAGTCAAGCTCGTTTGAAAAAACAAACCAAGCTCAAACTAGGGCAGTACTGGCTCGGCTCGGTTCGAAGCTCGATTTGATTTAGCTCGGTTTTATTCAGCTTGATTCGGCTCGTAGATTGTAAGCACACTATTTCCTATGGTGTGATCCACTTGAGCTTTGGATATGAATCCATTTTGGGATCATGTCTTAAAATGATATCTAAAACAGATGGACAACGTGCATAATGCATATACTGATGACATGGATAATGCATAATACATATACATGAATGCACACGTGTTTTCTTGCACTTGTAAAATTATGCTTGTGTACTTTTGTTTGGAAAATGCTCTTACATGTCTATTTTGAAGCTGCACCCCTTTGGAGGATGTTAAACATCATATAGTAAGAAACGTTTGTACTTTTTTTTCTAACTTTTTAAATTCTTTTTTATTTAAATAAACAAGCAAAAAAAGAGCCGCCACTTGTTTGAACCTGGCCTGGCCTAGGCCTGGCTCGGTTCGAAATTTTCGACCAAACTGATCCCAGCTCGAACTAGATTTTTCTGGAGCAAACCAAACTCGGGCCGCATGGGTCGGCCCGAAATCCAAACCAAGCCGATCCACAAACTGAGGTGGCACAAAAACAAGCCAAACCAAACTAGGTCTAACTCAGCTCAGTCCGGATCATTGCCCACCTCTAGCCTCGGGACTCTATCTATGACGTGCCTAGCCGAGGCCTCATAACTATATCCGTGACTCCATGTTGAATATGGGAACTCTTTGCCCTGACAAGCTTGGATCCTTCTATACCACGCATGATGAGCTTGCCTTTGCGGGAGACATATCAACAGTTGCGCATCTTCTGGACCACAATTGGATTTTCCCATAACACCTACTATCCAAACTGTCCAGATTGTGGCCTCTAAATTTTTATATGTATGACTTGTTACAAGTGCACTGTACTATAGGTTTGGCTCCATGACTTAGTGGTAGACAGACTTTGTTTCAACATTAAGATCATAGGATCAAGTGCCCGTGTTGTGTGGGTGTATTTTAAAAAAAAAGATCTTGTTTAAAAAATAAAGATAACGCAATCATCCATCTATTTCAACACTGAGATCGTAGGATTGAGTGCCCATGTTGTGTAAGTGTGTATGAAAAGAAGAAATTGGACTATCTTTATTTAATAAAAGAAAGACAATCTAATCATCGATCTTGATGGTCCATTAGGACTACTCACTCTTTCATGTGTTACTGTGAATTTACGAATTGTCTAGATCCCAACCTCGTTGTGTAATTCCCCGGATCCTCGTGACCCTTTCTCCATGTGAGTAGCATTCCACGTCGAGTCCTGATAACCTCAAGTACGTGCACACGCTTGCCTTTGCCCTTGTGCACATATAACCTGATGATCCTGCATGCATGTGCACATGATCCCATGAGCAAGAGCACGACCCTCGAGCACGTAGGCTTGACTCTCACATTTGAACACCCCTGAATATGCGTAGTATTGTGCAAAGAATTAAGAAGTCCACGTGTGAGAAGAACCTTTGTAAATATGAGTGATGGTCCTCTTTACACCTCTTTTAGGTGAGCCCGGCCCAGCCTAAGCCCACTAGCCTAAGCCCTTTAGCCCATTACAACACATTCCACTCATTTTCTCTCTTACCTCACACACACATCACACTCTACTAACACCTTCTCTCTCTCTCTCTCTCTCTCCCCTTCCACTACCACATGCATTCACTCTCTCCTTATATATGCCACATCAACCCCCTTGCATGCCACTTCACACTCACATGCATGCATGTACTCTCTACGCATGACACCTCACCCTCAACTACCTCTCTAGCCAATGCATGTCACATACCACATTCTACTCAACCTCTCTCTAACCTAGTTTAAGACAAGCAACTCATCTCTGTAATCTATGATTAGTCACTAGTATATAAAGGTTTCTGTAAGTGCTAAGCACAAATTGTGAGTGTTAATCACAATATAGTTGTCAAAGTTTGTAGACAATAGTATAGTGCATGAGGTTGTGTGAGCAAGCTAAGTTCTTTGAGAAGACAAAAGTGAACCTCAATAAACATATCAAGATCAAGACTATCGACTCAACAACAGAAGTTGCGGCAAACATTCAAAGATAAACCATATATGCCAAAGGTAATATCGACCATAGTGATGACCCTAGGTTAGGTGATTTCATATGACTTTTAAGCTAATCACTCTAATTTCTTTTAAAGTCATATTTCAAGAAAATTCTGCTAGCCTAACCCTGTATTCGGTCAACCCAAGAATCTTCGGCCAGCCTGGGAACTTCGGTCAAGTTTTCAGCAAGCGTAATTGGAAAATTCAGAAGATGTTCAGTCATCCCGACATTGTGTTCAGCCAGCCGAACATGCTTCGATCAGCCCATGAACGTTCAGTCAAGTTTCCAGATTCGAAACTAATTTCTGGACCCGGAACTCGGGTTAATCCGACCCTGTTTCGAGTCAGCCAAAGTTTGAAGAAATTCTTATCCTGTGAAATCTGATAGCCGTTAGGATAAAATGGTTGAATCTTAGGTTAGTCGAAGACCTAACTTTTTTGCTATAAATATGGCTTTCTTATCTCAATTTTTCATCAAGAAAAAGCACGAAAATACTATCTCTCTGGTGAAAAAATCCTCCATTATAGTCTAGCTATCTAATCTTAATTCCTAGTTTATTTTATAGTTATCTCAATTATCTTTTCATTTAATCTGATTGTGTAAAGAGAAGATCATTCTCATACTAGAGATAAGAGAACTGAAATTAGCAGCTTTTAGGTAAATCCTTTTTTAGAAATTTCTAGATCCATCTTGTTCGAGCTGTATTGGTTTATCTTCTTCAAAGATCGGATCACTGCACTATTGAAGCTTCATCTCTGCTAAGCTTCATTATCTTCTACAAGAAGAACAGTAATATCTTTCCATACTTTAGGTTTGAGATAACCCGAGAAAATCTCAAATCAGGTTGTTAGTGATTAGCTTGTGAAAATCACTCAAGGTTAGTGATTAGCCTATAAAAATCACTTGAGGTTTTGTAGTGATAAGCTTGTGAAAATTACAATCTCTGTATCAGGTTTTAAATGTGAACCTATGAAAACCTTTATATAGTGGAAAACTAAAATTACAAGGAGTAGTAATTTTGGGAGTGGAGTAGGTGCAAGTTGTTTTAGCACTGAACCACTATAACCTCTGTGTCGTGGTGATTGTTTAATCTTTTATCTTCTTATGTGCCTGATTGTTTGTAAAACCTTAAATCGTGACATAAGGTTGTTCTACTTAATTTCTAAGTGAAAGGTTGTCCTACGATTTTATCCAAGGTTTCAAATGCTCTCTATTTAATTATTTGCTTTTAGATTGGTTAGTTGCATATTTATTCTTCCTAATCTTGTGATCAATATTCTGATTTATTTTAAGATTAAAAGAAGCAGAATTGAACTGTGTTGTCCTATTCAACCCCCCCCGCTCTAGGACATTTATAGCTCCGTCTTTTTCAAGTGGTATCAGAGCGGATTTTCTCTTTTATGGATTTTCAATCCAAAGAGTTAGATTCGGAGCTGTAAAATATCTAAATTTGAAAGTTTATCTATTTCCAGGCCACCTCCTTTTGATGGTACTAACTATTCTTATTGGAAAGATAAAATGAAGATATTTCTAGCATGTGGTGTTAGTGCACTTTTCTGTGGCATATTAGTGCACCTTGTTTGTCAATTACTTAGGTCAGTGAGTCTATTGCCGATTAAGCTTAATGAAGATGAAGACCAAAGACTCAAGACAGACATGCTGCATCAAGAAAGAAGAAACAGGTGTAAGTGATGCCTTGGTGAGCCTTAACCTTATACCTACCCAAAACCATAAACCTCTAAATGATCATGACCAATAGGCATACCATTAGTCATCTTAGATTGGCCTTAGGTGTCCTAAAAGACCACCAAAAGATTGGCTGAGTGGTTGCATTTTTGCTGAAAAACAGAAACAAACTGGCGGAAAAACATGCATGGCCGGGCGCCCGACCCAGTGTCCACCGGGTGCCCAACTTTAGAGGAATCTGTCCAAGTGAGTGGCATGAAAAATCAGATGGTCATCGAGCGCCTGATCACAACCTGTCCGGTCACCTGGTCAGTGCAAAAATCGTCCAGCAGCACTACCATTTCAGGATTGAATTTCAGGCGCCCAACCCAGTGTCCACCAGGCGCCCGATCAGTGCAAGAATGGCCATTGGGCGCCCGACCACAACTTGTCCGGGCGCCCGACCAACTCAAGAAATGTCCAGCAACTAAAATCATTTTCTGGACCAGATTCTGAGCGCCCGATCCTGTGCGAATCTACCCATTATTTGACCGTTGGGAGAAACTTTATAAAAGTGGGGGGTTTGTTTTTAGGACGATGAGAGGGAATTTTGAGGCGATAGAAGCCACCATTGCTAAAGACCATTAGAGGCTCTATTCCAAACCTAAAGCAAGTCATTCACCTTATTTTTCATCACAAGCTTGGGCCATTTAATGACAATATGAGAATGGACTTGTTCCCTCTTGATTCATAAGAGTTTAGACACCTTGATCATAGTTAAATCCCTTGTCTAAACACCACCTAAGAGTTCAAATAGGTGTATCTCTCTAGGAAACCCATTTCCTATCATTTGTAGAGGTTTCACCATTCCCTAACACCTTAGGCTATCTCTAATTAAGCATCACATGCAAATGAGCTGATCTTGGAGTTGAAGCCTTGGCAAAGCAACGGCATAAAAAATCGGGGGAGCACAAGGGGAGCTGATTCAAGCACGGGAGAGCAAGAAGAAGCAACCTGAAGCGGCGCTACAAAGGGGTTCAATTCGACAAGTAAGGTTGTCTTTGTTAAAAGTCCATCTACTCAATTCCCTGTGGCAGTTGAGTGTAGAGTTTATTTATCAAACTCACATTCTAGGGTTGTTTGTCGATCCTTGGCTTGTTTGTTGAGTCTAAAATCTAGGGACGTTAGCCATTCCTTGGCTTGTTTGTCAGCCTAAAGACTAGGGGTTGTTTGGCACTTAGCTCGTTTACCAGGCCTAAATTCAGGGACGTTTGCCGTTCCTTAGCACGTTGGTAGGGCCTAAACAAGTCTCCAAAGGGAGCCACCAACATGGGTGTGAACGTGTTGGTTAGGAGGAACCTGTTAACTCCTTAGTTAGGGTGGATCCGAGTCAAAACACTTTAGTTAGGAGGAACCAGATTTAAACTCTTCATGAATGTCGGTGTGCTCAAACAGGTTGAGTACTTGAACCGGGAGTGGAGTAGATAAGTAGTCGAACCACTATACATCATTATGTTTGTGATTGTATTGGAGCATACTTCTCATTATATATTGTGTTTAAGTGTTTAATTTTAAATGTGTAATTAGGAATGTATGGTAGGCACTTGATAGACACATCCACACACACATGATGTACTTTCGCTCCTAGAGTAAACTTGAGCTTAATTGATCCAATCATTTATAGTCTACTTAGGTTGCATAGATTAGGTACTTGATTAGTTTTATCATAAGTTAATCTATGCATGCTTAAACTAAGATGTTAATTATTTTTATCATATGCTAGTCTATTGATTGGACCTCACTTAGGCTTGGAAGCTGAAGTGTTAATTGCTTACTTAGTTTAATTTGCTAAAACTGTTAAATAGACAAAAAGATTTTAAAAGATCCTAATCACCCCCCTTTAGGACTTAGCCGTAATTCTAGTTGCTCCTTAATTTCCGCATGCATATGCATAAGGTGTCGTGTTAGACTACTTGACGTAATTTCATGTGGCAAGCCACATTAATAAATTGGACTCCTCCAATAATTGAAGTAACAAATGATGATGGAATTAAATTTATGAGACGAGTAACTTATAATCTATGGACCACTACTAAGAAAAATGAAAGTAGTGCAAATGCTAAAGCATTGAATGCTTTAACTTGCTCTCTTTCACCTGATGGATTCAAAAGAATTATTTCACTGTGAATCAGCTAAGCAAGCCTGGGATATACTCGAAATGACTCATGAAGGCACTAATATTGTAAAGAAATCTAAAATTCAAATCCTCACAATCAAATTTGAGGAAATCCATATGGATGAAAATGAAATATTTATGGACTTCTATGCAAAATTAAATGATATAATGAATTCTATGTGGGGTTTGAAGAGAGCATTTCATAAAGCAAAATCTGTGCTAAAAGTCTGAGATCTCTACCAAATCGATTCAATTCCAAAGTCATTGTTATTCAAGAATTGATGGATATTGATACAATGAAAGTTGAGAAACTAGTTGGATCCCTTCAAACATATGAATTGACTTCAAAGGTCCTAAAAGTAATTTCATTTCTCTCAAATCTTTAAAATCTGTTTCAAATAATTAAAATTCAGATAAAAAAGAAGATGGGGATGATATGACATTGTTGGCTAAGGAGTTTTGCAAGATCTTCAAAAACAAAAAGAAACTTGAGATTCAAAAACCTTTGAAAAAGAAGAAAGGTAAATCAGGTTTTTGGAAAATTAAAACGAAGGATATGCAATGCTTCAACTGTTTAGGTTATGGGTATTTAGCTACAAATTATCTTAAAAAGGAAAAATCAAAGAAGAAAGGAATGGTTGCAACTTAGAATGATTTATCAGAATCTGAATCTGATTCAAACTTCGATGAATGAGATCAAGAAGAACAAAAAATTCAGAATGCATTTATGACTATTGGCAAGATTTCTCTTTTTGAAGACAATGATAACTTTGGATATGAGACATCCAGAAGTGAATCTGAGAATGAAGAAGATCTTCAAGAAGCTTACAATGCTCTGTACAAGGAAAGTTGTAAGATAGCATCCAAACTTAAAGTTTCAAAGAGAAGGTGTGATAGACTGCAATCTGAATTTGATAAATGTATTTTGGAAAAATCACAATTTTCTGATTGCTTTCAAAAATTTAAACTAGATTTGAAAATCAGAAATGAAGATTTTGAAAAACTTCAAACTGATTTTAATTCTTTAAAATATGAATTGCTTATTCTTAAGAAGTCGAAGAATTCTGAAAAATCCAAAGACATAGTAGAAGAGATTCTTCACTTTTCTAGACCTTATGGTGATAGATCAGGTCTTTACTACAATAAGTTCAATCAAAAGTCAAAGACATCATCTACCATTTTTGTAAAAGGTGAATCTTCGCATTCCAAGAATGAATTTTAGAAAGAGTTTAAAAAGTCTATTTCTAAAAGTCCAAAACCCTTTTTAAAAGATTTTGAAAATCTCAGCCAACAACAAAGGTGATTATTCTTCACTTATTCTGAGAATCATAAACTTACTCAAAGAACTCTTTGTACGAAGTAGGAGAAAATGAAGACAAATGTCTCATTCTCCTCAAGAAAAGAAGGATCGACCTAAGTCCAAAATCATTATGAAGTGGATTCCTAAAAACAAATGTTTGGTGATCCACATTACTTTCAAAGGTAGTAGCATTCAAAATGGTACTTAGATAGTGGTTGTTCAAGAAATATGACAGATGACAAAGGTATATTATCAAACATCAACAAGATTGATGGAGGCGCTGTCACTTTCGGAGATGGTAGCCATTGTAGAATCATTGGCCAAGGTAATGTTCAAATTCCTAATCTTCCTTTGTTTAAAAATGTTTTATATGTTGATGGATTAAAACATAACCTGATAAGTATTTCACAAATCTGCGACAATAATCATAGTGTAAAATTTTCTGATTGCGGATGTGAAATTCTAAATAAAACAGGAGATGTAATTTTACATGGTCACACGACCTTTGAAAATTGCTACATAATTGATCAAAGTTACTCAAAGAAGTATTCATGTTACATGGCCCAACTTAATGAATCCGAACTTTGGCATTAACGACTTGGACATGTGAACTTCAAAGACTTATATAAATTGAGTAAAAGGAATCACTTACGTGATTTACTCAAACTAAGAAAGAAAGAAAATAAAGCATCTGGCTCATGTCAAGTTGGCAAACAAATAAGAAGTTGTCATAAGAAAATACACTTTTTAGCCACATCTAGGCCCTTGAACTTCTTCACATGGATTTAGTTGGACCAACTCGAACGGAGAGTAAGGGTGGTAAAAGGTACTTCTTAGTCATAGTTAATGACTTTACTCGATTCTCTTAGGTAACTTTTTCGAGAGAAAAATCTGAAACATTTGATGAAGTCAAAAAGATAATCAAATGAATTCAGATTGAAAAACAATTGTGTGTCATTATAATTAAAGTGATCATGGAGCTGAATTTGAAAATAATAATTTTCAGAAGTACTGTGAAGATCATGGTATTTTACATGACTTTTCAGCTCCAAAAATACTTTAGCAAAATGGAGTTGCTGAGAGAAAGAATAGAGTTTTACAAGAGATGGCAAATGTTTTGCTAAATGGTAAGAATTTACCAAAGAGTTTTATGGGCTGAAGCTGTGAATACTGTTTGTTACATTGCTAATTGTGTGTATGTTAGAGCAGGTAAGAATAAGACACCGTATGAAATGTGGTTTGATAAGAAACCATCAGTGAAACATTTTCGAATATTCGGAAGCTTGTGTTACATTTTACATGATCGGAAAAATGTTGGAAAGTTTAATGCTAAAAGTGATAAAGGCATTTTTCTAGGGTATGCTACAAACAGTCGTGCATATCGAGTTCTAAATAAAAGAACTAGAGTCATTCAAGAATCCATAAATGTGGTCATTAACGACAAAGATCAAAACTCCAGTTCTTCTAAGGATGATGATGATATAGAAATATCACCATCTAATCTAAATGAAGTTGAACTCCGATCAGTAAGAGACCATTCCCCAACTCAAGTTTTAAGTGATCTACTTACTGGTGTACGAACTTGGAGTCAGATAGAAGAGATTTGTAGTCAGTATGCTTTACATCACAATAGAACCGTTCAACATAAATGAAGCACTAGTTGATGAAATTGGATGTTAGCCATACAAGATAAGCTGAATCAATTTGTTTAGAATAATGTATGGATAAAAATGTAGTTGGAACTAAGTGGATTTTTCAAAAACAAATCAGATGAACTTGAAAATATTATTAGAAACAATGCTCAATTGGTTGCACAAGGGTATACTCAAATTGAAGGCATAGATTATGATGAAACCTTTGCACCAGTTTCTGGCCTTGAATCTATAAGACTGTTCATTCCATTGCTTGTTTTAAACGTTTTAAAATTTATCAAATGGATGTGAAAATTGTTTTTCTTAATGGTCATTTACATAAGAAAGTGTATGTAGAACACCCAAAGGATACGAAAATCCAAAACTTCCAAATCATGTATTTCGACTTAAGAAAGCTCTTTATGGTCTAAAACAGGCACCAAGAGCATGGTATGATAAATTGACCCAATTTCTTATTAACCATGATTTTCAAATGGGTAGTGTTAACAAAACTCTATTTGTCAAACATTCAAACAATGATATTTTAATTATACAGATGTGTTGATGATATTATATATGGATCAACTTCTACTAATCTGTCTTTCAAGTTTGTAGAACTGATGAAGTCTGAATTTGAAATGAGTATAATTGGTGAACTAACCTACTTTCTTGGATTTCAAGTCAGGCAGCTGGAAGAATGTATCTTTCTATCTCAAACTAAATATGCTGAAAGCTTAGTTAAGAAATTTGGTTTAGATAATGGAAGAAATTATGAATCTCCAATGAACACTACACTGCGATTATCAAAAGATGAACTTGGTAAGAGTGTAAATTCTCACTTATATAGAAGTATGATTGGTAGCTTACTATACTCAACTGCCAGTAGACCTGATATTGCATTCAATGTAGGTATGTCTACTAAATATCAATCTGATCCTAAAGAATCACATTCAACTGCTGTGAAACGCATACTTCGATATATTGCTAATTCAACTAATCTTGGACTATGGTATCCATATGATACTTCATCTTAATTAGCAGGATATTCTAATGCTGATTGGGATGGTAATGTTGATGACAAGAAATTAACATGTAGTGCATGCTTTTATATTGGTAATTGCTACAATCCGAATATTGCACACCCAAGTGCAGGTAGCGAAGTAGTAAAATATTCGGTGAGACCGAGGTCGATCCACAGGGATTGGGGTTAAGAACACTTAGAGGAATTAGTTTAGGTAAGAGAGATGAAATCTGGTTTAATCCACAAGAGTGGAGCAAGTTGTGTGTGGTGAAAGACAAAAATAGAAAAGAGGGCTAAGGCATTAGGGATCTACCTTTGATTTATCCACAAGGTTTGATTCATTGGTCCAACTATAACTCAACTGGAATCGAATAAAAATCCGTTCCAATCGGAAGATAAAATGGTTAAACCACTTGCATATTTTATAAAAGATGATGATCTGAACCGATTAACTTGACTATGAAGCACTCGTTAGTTGATCGCAGGGAATTCCAAGCATCCACTGTGCCCGAAGTCGACAATGGATCAAGGAATTATATAGATCAACTACCTTGCCAAAAAGTCAATCTATAAGATCACAAATCATACAATCAAATGCATACTTACAAGATAGGAGGCTTTGATTAACCGATCCAACCGTTAAGATCTCGTCTATCGATCACAGGGAATCCAAAGCATCCAATGTGCCCGGAGTCTACAATGGATCAAGGGATTTTACAGATCGATGACTTTACCTGCACTAGCTCGATGACCGTAGGGAATCCAAAGCATCCATGGTGCTCGGAGTCGACGATGGATCAATAGACTTTATCGATTATGAACTAGCTAATTGGTGTGCAAGGGATCCCAAGCATCCAACGTGCCCGGAGTCGACAATAGATTAAAGGGCTTGCACAACAATAGCGTTTGCTGAGGTGGATAACCAAACCAATCAATCAAAGAGAACCCCAACATTCAAGCACAACTGTTGAACCGAAAGAACCAAAGCTTGCAAATTTCTTCAAAGGCTTCACCCCTAGCCTTAGTTAGGAGTTTGGCCAACCATGCTACAATTGAAGACTAAAACTTCTACAAAAGAAAAAAACTACTCTACACTACAAAAGAAAGAAAGAAAGAAGACTAAAGAAGAGATGATTTGGATTGTGGGATGATGGAAATGAGAGGGAGAGGAGCTCCTTTTATAGCCTCATGAGAAGCTCCAAGCCTAGGTGGCACTCCAAGCCTAAACCAAAAGTTTCTTTAGGTTTGGGAATGGAGTTAGGCTTGGATGATGAGGTGGCAATTCCAAGCCTTACACATGTGTTGGGAAGAGAGAGAGAGAGCTGCATCCTGGATCCCGCCCATCTAGTTCTTGCATGTTGGAGTGGAGATGTTCATCCAATTGCTGCTTTTGCATGTGTTTCCTTAGATGGACGGCTCCAGCTGCTGGAAGTTTTCATGTTAACTGGAGGTGGGTCTGACAGTGTTTGGATAGTTGAGATGGACGCCCATCTGGAGCTTGTGGCTGATGGTGCTGCTTGAGTCCACAACTGTTGGCCATTGATCCATATGACGAAGTTGCTGTGGACGGTGGATTTGTTGCTAAAGAAGGTGATGGAAGCTGCTGAACTATGTCCAACTGCTTTGAAGATGGACGGTGGGTGAGCTTGCATAGATGAGATATACCATAGTTGAGCATGTGTGGAGCTGGAGATAGGGTTGATGTGGTCCACCGTGCTGGACTTGCAAGCAGCTGTTGTAGCTGGTGGAAAGTCCTAGATGGTTGTTAGACACTAGATTCTGGGGTCCACTGAACTGGATAGATGGACGGTTGGATCTGAAGTAGCTGAACGCTGTGCATGTTTCTGCACGTGTGAGAGGCAGATGGAGCGGTCCACCTGCTGGATGTTGATGCACGTGTGAAGGTGGGGTCCACAACATTGGACGAGCTGCAATTGCAGCACTATTGTTGCACATGTCGAGAGTGAGGTCCATCACAGTTGCTGGGCTGATGGACGAATGGGAATGGAGAGCAGCTGGATTGTGGCCCTTCTTCATCTGGACCGTGGAGAGCTTGGTGGCCTGAACTTGACGGACGTCCTGGAGATGTCTTTGATGGACGACTGTTGATGGATGTTGGTAGCCGTTGCACGCATGCAAGGCATGACCCACTTGATGGACGCTGCTGGCCTTGGACGAAGAGATGTTCTCCGTGGACGGCTGGAAATGCTGACGTTCAGCAGCTGCTGTGAACGGAAGACGGGCAGTGGCTAATTGTTGGGGTCCATTGAGCTGGACGGTGGACATGGTGACCGTTGGAGTAGTTGCTGATGTTGTTGATGGCCATGGACGGCTGAGATGAAAAGCTTCTGATGGAGAGCTTCGATCAACGGCTGAGATCATGTGATCTAGATTGATGATGGTGATGATGCTGAAGGTGACACGTGTGGTAGCCCATCGGTTGAACTGGATGGATAGGTTTGGAATGGGGGCCACATTGCTGCTGTACATGGGGCTGCTGTCGACGCTGCTGTAGCTTGGCACGTGCTGGAGTTTGTGCGGTCCACTTTGGACGGTGGTGTTGAAGATGTGGTGTGTGGCCCACCTTGCAGCTTGGTCGGATGCGGCCTTACTACTATCCATTTGTCCATTAGACCATGGAGATGATGGATCGCTGGCTGTTAAATGAGGGGCTTCTGAAAGCCATTAGCTGTGTGGTCCCCCTTGTTGGACGGCTAGATTGAGGTGGCCCGGCTCTGCATGTGCAAGATCGATGGTAGATGTCTTCTCCATGGAAGCACTTGTGTGAACACTATGGTTCGACGTATGGCCGGTCCCACATGCATTCAATCTCGACCGTCCAAAATGACATAAATGCCCAATTCATGATCGTCACAACGTATCCAGCCTGGACCTTCAAATGCGTGCTCTTGGTGAGGTCCTCTGGCCCATCTTCTTTCATCTCAACCGTGCAATGTGGTCCATCCTTCGACCTTTATTTCTTGATTTCTTTCAGGGTTGCCTCCATGCTTGATCTTGCACTCGTTTGGGCATTTAAATGCCTGATTGGATTGAATCTTGTGCAACCTCTCCTGATCACCTGAACATTGAAAATTCACTTAATGAGGGTTAATTAACCAGAAAAACAATGATAATAACCTTGACAACCATGGTTAATTATACAATATTAAGTACTTATCAGTAATTGTCTTGTCTCATGGATGAGTAATAAACAAAATTCATTTTCTTTATCAACTACAGAATCTGAATACATCACCGTAGGAAGTGAATGTACATAGCTTATGTGGATGAAAAGAATGCTACCTGATTGTGGGATAACACAGTATACTATGTACCTGTATTGTGATAACACCAGTGCAATTAATATATCAAAAAATCTCATTCAACATTCTCAGATGAAACACATTGACAATCGATATCATTATATCCAAGAACTGGTTGAAGAAAAGTCAGTTATGATGGAGTATATTTATACTGGAAATCAATTAGCAGACATTCTTACTAAGCCACTTGATAATACGAGATTTTTAAATTAAGAAATGATATTGGCTTGTGCTCTATGTAATTTTCCTTCCATATCATTTCATGCATTTAAAAAAAAAAAAATCAGCCAACTAGTGTATGACCGAACTGTTCTGTCAGCCGAACAGCACGGTCATTCTGATTTAAAAGAGCTTGAAACCCTCTTTTTGTTTCATTCTTCTTCTTCTTCTTCTTCGGTTGGCCGGTACTCCTCTTTGGTTACCTATCTCATATTCATACAAGTAGTGAGTTAATTTTTATCATTAATCTTTCTTGATTTCATCATTCAATCAACTTTATTCCTCTTTTAATCTAATCTTTGTGGTTTGAAACCCTTATTTTTTAGGTTTTTCTGTTGGAGTGTTTGTCTTGCAACATTTCTTTAATCTATTGCCATGGAACGCCGTTTAAACGAGCCATTAGTAAATCTTATCCCAGCTCTTTCTCTCGTTCCACTCCAAGAGAGTTAAGGCAATTCCACCATTGGAAGATGATCCCGATTATGTCCGTGATTTTCGATCTAGAGAATTATTGTAAAACGGTTTGTTAATCTCAATCATATTGCTAAATATGAGTTGCATGATCTTCTTTCCGAAGTTGGTTGGGAAAAGATTCTCCAATGGGAAGAAAATGCATACCGTTCAATAATCCAAGGCATGTATTCCTCAATTTCGGAATTTTCTTTAGGTGATGACATCTATTTTAAGATTAATTTTGTAGAGAAAACGGTGACAATCACACCATCTACCATTGCGTCATTAATAAAATTGACATGAAAGAGGATGGAATTCCAATCCCTCCCTTATTTGAAATATGTTTCAATATGAGAAAAAATATTGTTACCCGAGTTTTGTGTGGATTGGATGCAGATTGGAGATCGAAAAATGCTCTTCCTCTTGGAAAATTATTTTCTAAGTTCTGAGTTCTTCATCGTATCTTTACTTCTATGTCTGTCTTAGAGCTGAAAACAAAACAGATCTTACTCCTTTCATGTTACGTGTTTTGCATACTATTGCTATTGGAGTTTGTATTTGTCTTCGTATATTTATCTATTTTTACATTATTCACTATCGCATGCAAGCTAAGCATGAAAATTTACCTTTCGGTTATCTTGTTACTTCTCTTGCTATAAATCTGCGTGTTCAAATTCCAACTGTTGAGGCACCGGAGTCCGAACTTCCTTTCAATAATTCTAATTTAAATATGATAACTTTGAATCCTCTGCCTGAACAACATGGCGTCTCTTAAGAGTATGAGCATGATTAAGAAGGTACTGAAGGCGATGTGAATATGGATGATTTGTTTCATGAGGTTGATGTTGAAGATGAAGATGACCCTGATTACAATCCATCTTATTATAATTCTCGGATTTCTACCCTAGAACAGAGGATGGATTCTCTGTATGTCTCTCAGGAAACTCTTGTTGCAACTCAAAAGCTTAGTATGAAATACATGAAAAAATATTTTTATCGTATAAGCAAGAGTTTGAAATGCATTGATCCTGAGATGTCATTACCTTCCTTTTCATCTGGGTCAGAATGATTATTTTTTTTATATATATGGTTTGTAATGAATGTTTATGAGTACTTCTCTAATAGACTCAGTATGTTAGACTCTGGTTCAGTACGCTACTATATTTTTTTGGACTCATTATATATGCACTTCTTTTTTTGTCAACTTGTGACAAAAAGGGGGAGAGATGTTATGAATATGCTAATGTGTTATACTATGAATGGGTGTGTTTGCTGTGCAAGCAAAATTTCCTTTCTAAGCATATGTGCAGTGGGGGCAGCATACAAGATGTTTACGTCGGATTTTGTAACTGGATCCACCGGATGTTCACCTTCCCTTCAAGCTTTTGGATTTCCTCTTCGGACCTGAAAAGGGACAGAAAGCAACTAAGGGTGGCCAGCATCCAGCCGTTAGCCCTCCGATGCTTAAGTCAGGTAGGGTGAAGAAATAGAACAGTCAATCACCGAAGGTAAAGATTGAATATTGTGTACCTGTATCTTAATGGAGTCATCTCTTTATATAGATCTGAAGTGATCCAATCTGTTACGTAAGATATCGAGATCCTGCTGATTTCGTGGGATAAGATCCTTATCCTTAAATAGATGAGTAATCTAATCCAATGACTCATCCGACAGTTACGTTCCTTGATAGCAATTCCTTGGGGCTCGGAACCATAGAAGAAGATAAGCCCTAAAATCGGCCTATACGGGCTGCTGGTACTGAAGGCTAAGGGGTGTCATCACTGATTTATCAGGAAGCTATTCGCATGCAGGAAGATGCTCACGAGACCAGGTGCTCATACATTGAGATGTGACACCTTTCAACGACTCGTGATAAGGACTGCTCGCAGGTAAAAAACAACTTCTCTCGCCTTCCAATATTCGACTATCGACCACAAGGGCTCGAAGACTTGGTAACCGTGCGTCGTTTTTTTCTAATATGTGAGACGCGAACAGGTGTCCTCGATAGTCGAATAAATGTGCTCGCGGGATTGGAGCATCGTCAGAATATACGAGTCGCGAACAGACGTTCTCGATAGTCGAACAAAGGTGCTCGCGGGACCTGGACGTCATGAAGATATTAAGAAGCCTCGAGCAGACGATCTCCGCTATTTTTTACTATAACAGATGCCCCCCAAGTCCTTACCGCCAAGAAGTCTAAGGGGAGGACTTATTCACTATCATACGTACCCGCCCACTGCCTTCATCGAGAATGAAACCGTACATGATTGGGCTGGAATTAATGAGCGCCAGCCTTTCACAGTCTTTCTGTAGGCAGAAAATGAAGAGACGCTCGCCACGTGTCCGGGGAGTTAATGGGAGTGCCTGCTCGATTGCCGTGCCGAAGGAGAGGCTGCTACGTGTCACCAGATGCAGGCGGAATGATTGCTATAAATATACGGAGTCCGCCATATCTCTGGTTTCCTACAGAAGCTTTTCGAAAGAAGAAAGAATTTCTCTCGTCATTTTCCTCTCCAACTTCTTTCGGTGTTCCCTCTTCTTCCTTCGGTGTTCCTTCTTCTTCCTTTCTTTCGTACTTGGGTACATTTTCTTTTTCTTCTTTCTCCTTCTCATGGCTGGAAACTCTGACGAGACCACCATCCCTCTGGGAGATGCTACACCGAAATCCTCTGCTTCTAGTAATGCGAGGGTTCCGGCAGGCAGATACACGGCATCCGGATATCCTTCTATTTTATCGGAGGACCAGCTGGTTGAGTTACAGGAGAGATATCTGATCCCCGACTCAATCATTCTCCGGTTGCCCGGAGATGAAGAGACACCAGACTCTCTTCCCCCAGGATGCGTGGCTTTTTATAAGTATCAGCTCATCTTGGGGGTACGCCTTCCCCTCCATCCCTTCATACGTGACGTTCTCCGATGTTATAAGATTGCCCCCGGGCAACTCATCGTGAACGGATGGAGGGTAGTTCTAAGCTCCTTTGCCCTCTGGGCTCAGGCTGGCAACGGGAAGCTCACAGCTGAAGAGTTCCTCCGTATGTTCCGTCTGAAGAAGGCGTCCTCCAGCGAAGGCTGGTACTACCTGTGCTACTGGCACCGGGATAACTTCGTGCTGGGGAAACCCTCCTCGAACTATCCCGGCTGGAGGAAACGGTGGTTCTATGCTTCCGGTAACTAGGAGTCTGCTTCCTCCAGGGGTCCAGGGGTGACCCAGTTTTTTCTGTGAAGGTAGGCACAGTCCCACATTGTGCTGTTTCTCCAGTTAAGATTTTAGGGTTTTATTCATTTTTTGACCTCTGTTTGTGCTCGCAGGTATCCCGGCCTTGAACAAACCGAATTTGAAGGGAGAGATTCACGAGAAGATAGTAAGAGTATACAAATTGCCTGTTGGTGATAGGCACATCGAGGACCTGCTTGTCCTCCTCGCGACTCGCAGTAGCGGGATTAATATCCGGCGAAGAAGTCGCTGATGACAAAGGCTGGAGAAAAGAGGGGTTTGTTGCCTCGACTCAAAGGCACAAACTCGAAAAGGCAGAAGAAGTCTGCCGGGCCTTCTCAACCATCCACCCGCAAGGGTGGCGACCAACCTACCCTGCTCGCGAGCACGGTGGGGGCACCATCAGCGCCCATCGTTCCCCCACTGGTGGTCGCAGCTGGACCGTCAGTGATCAACATTACTGAAAATCCCCTGATGGGGCGGGGCCCAGCTGCCCCCCAGCTG
This sequence comes from Liriodendron chinense, assembly GCA_003013855.2. Classification (NCBI taxonomy): domain Eukaryota; kingdom Viridiplantae; phylum Streptophyta; class Magnoliopsida; order Magnoliales; family Magnoliaceae; genus Liriodendron; species Liriodendron chinense. The sequence goes on along the minus strand of ML058384.1, from coordinate 11,823,819 downwards.
AAGCGGCTCGCGAGCACGTAGAACCTCGGGAGATGGCTCCTGCTCGCGAGTTGGCCCCTGCTGGTGAGCATGGTCCTGTTCGTGAGTCGGTGGCCCAACCTGTCGCGAACACGGCTGGGTTGGTCGTTGCCCAGCCATCTGGAGGTGGAACTTTCTCTATTCCTCGCCACCTCCATCCTATATGTAAATTTTTGTTTGACAATATCTCCCCCCAAACTTTTGGAACTCTCCCCGAACCGAGCCCTGAAAACCTCTTTCTTGAGGCGAGAGTGAGGATGGTTCAGGTAAGATCTCGCAGATTTGTTTAACCTACTAATTTTGTATTTCCAAGTATTTTATCTCACGTTCTCTCATCCAATTTGCAGGGCTTGGATCTCATCCTTCGGACGAAGCGTGATATCGCCGCCGCCCGTCACGTGATCGATGAGGCGGAGGGGAAGAGGATCGCCTTGGAGAAGGCGGTTCAGGGAAGAGGATCAACTCCTCAAGTCCCGCGAGGCAGTGATCTCGAAGAGAGATGAGGAGAAGAAGATCCTCATCGAAAAAATCCAAGTCCTGACCGATAGGTATCAGGCTTTGGACTCTAACTTCGCGAAGCTCGCGGAATTGAAGAAGAAAGCGGAGAGAGAGAGGGAGATCTTCCGTCAGGACAAGATCTCGTTGGAGGAGCGGCTCACAGAGGCCAAGTCGCAGCTCAAAGAAGTCAGCAAAAGCTTGGAGAAAGAGCGCTCCACTCTCGCACAGCTCAAGGATGACTCGATCCACTGGGACGAGGAGAAAGTCGCCTTGGTAAAAATGCTCTCTGAGGAAGGGCCTCGGGCAATTTTCGAGTTCCGAAACTCGCAGCTATATGACGATGAGAGATATGAGTCATATGATGCTGGTCGTGACTTCGCGCTACGAGTAGTGCAACGGATGTCCCCATCTTTTGATATGGGGGAATTCGATCGAGTCGCGACCATCATAGCTACAGAGGAGCAAGCTGCGGCCGAGAATGAGGTGACCGAAGCCACTCGGGCTGGAGGGGTTTCAGAAATGGGCCCTGAAGTCGAGAGCGCGGCTCCTCCAAGAGATTGATATTTTTCTTTTTCTCTCCTGTACTTACGAGCAAATTTTGTAACAATTGATTATTAATGAAAAGATACTTTTGATGATATCCTCATTTCCTTCTCGTCTTCTTTTATGCAATGAATGCCCTTCATGTGATGAATGTCTTCTCGTTTAATAAGTAGTTATGAGTTATGCTCAACCCGGGGGGTCGTGATGACCATACCCTCATGGAGATAGACTGATCTATCGATTGAGAAATGAATTATGCTCAACCCGGGGGGTCGTGGTGACCATACCCTCATGGAGATAGACTGATCTATCGATTGAGAAATGAATTATGCTCAACCCGGGGGGTCGTGGTGACCATGCCCTCGTGGAGATAGACTGATCTATCGATTGAGAAATTCTTAGTTCTACCAAGAGTAGATTTGGCTAAGAGAATGTGTGTTCTCTTCAGGGCTATGTAGGTCCAAGTGAACGGATTAACGACCAGAAAAGTTGAGCGTTATCCCTACCAAGGGCAGGCAATTGGCCAAGAGAATGTATATATTCTCTTCGGGGCTATTCGAGTCCAAGTGAATGGATCAGCAGCCAAAAGACATCTTTAAGTTTTTATTCATTCGAGAGTTGGTATAAGAACTACATCGAATCAAGGGAAATATTGTAGCAAATGTTCCACGTGCCAAGGGCGACGTACGGGTCTTCCTTGCATATCTTCAAGATAATAGGTACTGGGTCGCACAATTTTGATAACCCGATACGGGCCTTCCCAATTTGGGTCTAACGAACGAGCGGGAACTCCGAGATTCTGCCTAAGGACCAAATCACTGAGTTGAAAAACTCTAGGTCGAACTTTAGCGTTTCGATAGCGAACGATGCGTTGTTGATATGCAGCTGCTCGCATCTGGGAGGCATTTCTGCGCTCTTCCAAGAGATCAAGATGAAGTCGCAGACCTTCCTGATTACCTGCGGGGTTATACTGCTCAATCCTATACGAGGGCACTTGGATTTCCACTGGTACTACTGCGTCGACACCAAATGTTAAGGAGAAAGGGGTTTCGCCTGTTGATGTACGAGTCGTGGTTCTATATGCCCATAGTACTTCTGGCAAAAGTTCCGGCCACATACCTTTACACTCACCTAGCTTGGTCTTTAAGTGGTGCTTGATGATTTTATTCACTGCCTCAACTTGCCCATTTGCTTGGGGATGATATGGAGAGGTGCGGACGTTACGTATCTTCCACTTTGCACAAAATTCATCGAAAGCTGCATTGTCGAACTGCGTTCCGTTGTCGGTAATTATAGTGTGGGGGAGTCCATAACGGCATATGATATTTCTCCATATGAACTTAGTAGTTTGTTTCTCAGTGATTTTGGCTAATGGTTCTGCCTCGGCCCACTTGGTGAAATAGTCGACCCCTACTATTGCGAACCTATTTTGTCCTTTTCCGGTAGGCAATGGCTCGATAATATCGACCCCCCATTGAGCGAAAGGCCAAGGGCTATCGACTGGAGTCATTTGTTCGGACGGTACATGAGGTATAGGAGAGTATCGCTGGCACTTGTCACATTTTTTGGAGTATTCAATTGCATCTGCTTTCATAGTGGGCCAAAAATATCCTTGCCTCATCGCCTTATATGCTAGGGATCGCCCCCTTGGGTGGTTACCACATGCCCCCTGGTGTATTTCATCGAGAACACGACGTGCGTCTTCTAGGATGAAGACACCTTAAATAAGGCAAGGAAAAACTCCTACGCAACAATATTCCATCCTGTAAGGTATACTAGGCGGCTCGATGACGAATTTGTCGTGCGACTTTCTTATCGTCTGGAAGGTAACCATCTTTGAGGTAAAGGAGTATGGGATCCATTCAACATGGAGATAGTTGTACCGAAGTTACCTGCTCGAGAGTTGCCTGATCGATACTCGGATTCTGAAGATGCTCGATGGGGATTGAATGTGATAACTCAGATTCTGGTGCAGAGGCGAGCTTTGCCAGGGAATCTGCGAGTTGGTTCCTCTCGCGAGGAATATGAATTATTTCATAAGTCTTCAGTTTTGCGAGTAGGATGAGGACAAGAGATTTGTATAAGGCCATCCTTTCTTCTTTGGCCTTGAATTCACCGAGAACTTGGTTGACAATAAGCTGGGAGTCGCTGTAAATGAGCAGATTTTGTATTGAAAGGGCAATTGCTAGTTCGAGGCCAACGATCAGGGCCTCATATTCTGCTTCATTATTTGAGATGCGAATATCAAAACGTAAAGCGTATCGGAAATGCGACCCGTCTGGAGCGACTAGAATTAGGCCCGCTCCGCTACCGGTGGCCCGCGACGACCCGTCCATGAAGAGTGACCAGGAAGGTTGGTCGCTGGTCGCGGAGTTGTCATCGGAAGAGGAGTATGTGAATTCGGCGATAAAGTCAGCCACGGCCTGGCCCTTGACTGCGGGCCTGGGGCAGAATGAGATATCGTGCTCGCTAATCTCGACCGCCCATTTAGTTAATCGTCCGGAAGCCTCAGGTTTTTGAAGGACTTGTCACAACGGATGATTTGTTGGTACTAGAATAGCGTGGGCTTGAAAGTATGGTTGTAGTTTTCGAGCTGCCGTGACTAAAGCTAGGGCCAACTTCTCCATATCAGAATAACGAGTTTCAGCGTCCACCATTGCCCGACTGATATAATAAACGGGCCTTTGTATCCCGGAATCTTCTCTTATTAAAGCGGCGCTAACGGCCGTGGAAGACACAGATAAATAAAGGATGAGTTGCTCGTGCGCTACAGGTTTAGATAAAACAGGGGGTGTGCTCATATATCGCTTCAATTGTTGAAAAGCTTCTTCGCACTGTGATGTCCATTCCCAATCAGATTTTGCTGTAGCACGGAGGAGCTTAAAGAAGGGTAAGCATTTGTCAGACGCTCGCGAGATGAACCTGTTCAATGATGCGATGCGACCAGCCAAACGCTGGACGTCCTTAAGAGTGGTCGGGGATTTCATCTCTATCAATGCTTTTATTTTTTCGAGATTTGCCTCAATCCCTCGCTGGCCAACCATGAATCCGAGAAACTTTCCAGCAGATACTCCGAATGCACACTTTTCTGGATTCAACTTCATCTGATATTTCCTCATCAGATCGAAGGCTTCTTGAAGATCAGAAAGATGATCATCTTCTACGATGCTTTTTACGAGCATGTCATCAACGTAAACTTCCATATTTCTGCCGATTTGGGCAGCGAATATTCTGTCGACGAGGCGCTGATAGGTGGCCCCTGCATTTTTAAGACCAAACGGCATTACCTGGTAGCAATATAATCCCCGATCTGTGATAAAGGCGGTATGCTGGCTATCAGGTGGATGCATCATGATCTGGTTGTAACCAGAATATGCGTCCATAAAACTAAGCAGAGCATGTCCAGCTGTTGAATCGACCAGCTGGTCGATTCGCGGCGTCAAGAAGCTATCTTTGGGACACGTTTTGTTCAAATCTGAATAATCGATACACATTCTCCATTTGCCATTAGCTTTTCGGACGAGAACTACGTTCGCGACCCATTCTGGGTAGTCAACTTCTTTGATGAAATTGACTATTAGCAGCTTCTCGACTTCAGTTTTTATTGCCATTTGCCTTTCTGCAGTGAAGGCATGTCGACGCTGGTGTACGGGTTTATGCTTCGGGTTGATATTCAGACGATGTACAATGACGTTGGGGTCGATGCCTGGCATATCTTTGTGAGACCAAGCGAACACGTCTTGGTATTCGGTGAGGAAACGAACCAGATTTTCACGATAGACATCGGTTAAAGAGGATCCAATGTATACGACTTTGGACGGGTCGTCTTTAATCAAGTGAATCGCCACTGTTTCTTCCCCGGGAGTTCCTGATTGGAGGACGCTCTCTCTCGGATCTAACGAGGTACCTGTCGAGGAGTTGGATGAATCTTGTGCTATCACCATAACGGGCGTCGCTTGCGCTTTCTTTCGATCTTGTAGGGCTATCTCATAACAAGACCGGGCCTCTTTTTGATTTCCTCGTACAACCCCAACACCATTTGGGGTAGGGAACTTGACGCACAAATATAAAGGATGTAGAGCTGCCCCAACCTTATTAAGAGATGGCCGGCCTAAAATGGCATTGTATGCTGATCTTCGGTCCACCACAAGGAAATTTATGAAGACAGTTGTCTTCGCTGGACTCTCCCCAAAGGTAACGGGAAGGTCAATGCTTCCTTCAGGCGTCACCATTTCGCCCCCGAAGCCAACGAGGGGAGTTGAGACTGGCTTGAGTAGACTTCTGGCGAGTGCCATTTTGTTGAAAGCTTCCAGGTACAGAATATCAGCGGAGCTACCTGTATCCACCATAATACGATAGGTTAAATAGTTTGATACCTTTAGAGTGACCACGATAGAATCTTCGTGAGGGAAGTGAATTCCCTCTGCATCTTCGAGAGAGAAGGAAATCGGAGGATGACTGGTTTTCGACGCGTTGGGTGTATGTTCCAACCAGTAGATGTGCTGGGGCTTCTTGGACGCTTTACGAGTGTATGCTTTTCTTAAAGCTTGAGAATCGCCACCGCATGCTAGTCCCCCGATGATGGTGCGGATTTCGCCGGTAGGTTCAGCGTCTTCTTGTGAAGTATGATGGTGAGGCGACTTCTTCTAGCGGGGTGAGGTTTTTGCCCTTTCTGGTGATCGACCTTGATGAGCAACATAATCTTGAAGATGGCCCTTTCGAATAAGAGCTTCGATATGATCTCGCAGAGTTATGCAGTCTTGGGTTCTATGCCCATGATCTTTGTGGAAGTAACAAAACTTGCCCTTATCTCTCTTTTCAGGATCAGATTTGATCTTGCCCGGTCATTTTACATATGGTTTATGTTTGATCTCCATTAACACCTTTTCATGGGATTGGTTGAGAGGAGTGTAGTTATGATATTTACCAGAATAAGGCTTCTTGGGAGAACGGTCTCGTCGATCACGCCGATATTTCTTATCTGAGGATGAGATTTCCTCTGGTTTGCGCTTCTTACTTGGTATACCATGACGTGATAGAGCAACTTCTTCTGCATTGATATACTTCTGAGCCTTTGCTTGGAACTCTGCCATGGTTTTTGGAGGGCTTTTATCTAAGGCGAATCTGAACTTCTCGCTTGTAATTCCTGCTATGAGGGCGGTGAGGCCCTTTTCTTCTGTGTAGCTTTTCGTTTGGACAGCCTCAGCGGTAAACCGTACCGTGAACTCTTTGATCGTCTCCCCCGGTTGCTGTTTCAACTCCATTAAATGGGACGCTGGCTTCTTGGTGCGGATGCTTCCCATGAATTGAGAAAGGAAAAGCTCCGACAGTTGTGAAAAGGAGGCGATAGATCGAGGCCTCAAACCCCAGGAACCACATATGAGCTGCTTCTTTTAACGTTAGGGAAAAAGCCCTACACATGATTTCTGACCCATGTCCCTCTAGTTCCATGAGAGACTTATAAGTTTCCAAGTGTTCGAGCGGATCGCCAATACCTGTATATGGAGTGATGACAGGTGTACGATATTTTCTAGGTAGAGGCGCTCCCATGACCTCATTGGTGAAAGGAGATTCAGATTGATGTATCGAGGCTACCACAGCTGATAGGTCGATTTGCCTGATATCGCTGCTCCATGACATCAAAACGATCATGGATTCTCTTGAGATCTCCTTCCCATAGTAAAGTATAACTTGACGTTTCGACTGTGGACCCATGGGATTGATGTAGACGAGAAGCACTAGAATGCACGGAGTGTGGCGGTTGCACAGGGGGTTGGTTATCCAGCGGCGCTTGATTTGATGGAGGATGATTTAACTGAACCTATGGCTCGTCCACAGAATGCCTAGAGGCCACCGGCATGGTTTGTGGTGGCAAACCTTCGGAAGATCGTCTCTGCGGCTCTGGAAAATGATGATCGAGCCGATTAGAGAGGGATTCAACCCTGGCATTGAGGGCCAAGAGGGTATTTGCGAGGGAACGCATGACGTCGTCTTGACTTCCTGGAGCCTCAAATAACGGGTTCGCCGATGGGACGTTTGGAACTCCTTGAAGGTTATTCGTCGATGTGGTTTGAGGAACAGGCCCTGATTCAGGTGGAGGTAATGTCTGTCTTGAGGTGGAAGGATGAACAGTCTTTTTAGGAGGCATGGTGGAAATATTTTGATCAATGGACGATCAACTCGTTCCCACAGACGGCGCCAAACTGTTTACGTCGGATTTTGTAACTGGATCCACCGGATGTTTACCTTCCCTTCAAGCTTTTGGATTTCCTCTTCGGACCTGAAAAGGGACAGAAAGTAACTAAGGGTGGCCGGCATCCAGGCGTTAGCTCTCCGATGCTTAAGTCAGGTAGGGTGAAGAAATAGAACAGTCAATCACCGAAGGTAAAGATTGAATATTGTGTACCTGTATCTTAATGGAGTCATCTCTTTATATAGATCTGAAGTGATCCAATCTGTTACGTAAGATATCGAGATCCTGCTGATTTCGTGGGATAAAATCCTTATCCTTAAATAGATGAGTAATCTAATCCAATGACTCATCCGACAGTTACGTTCCTTGATAGCAATCCCTTGGGGCTCGGAACCATAGAAGAAGATAAGCCCTAAAATCGGCCTATACAGGCTGCTGGTACTGAAGGCTAAGGGGTGTCATCACTGATTTATCAGGAAGCTATTCGCATGCAGGAAGATGCTCACGAGAACAAGTGCTCATACATTGAGATGTGACACCTTTCAACGACTCGTGATAAGGACTTCTCGCAGGTAAAAAACAACTTCTCTTGCCTTCCAATATTCGACTATCGACCACAAGGGCTCGAAGACTTGGTAACCGTGCGCCATTTTTTCTAATATGCGAGACGCGAACAGGTGTTCTCGATAGTCGAATAAATGTGCTCGCGGGATCGGAGCATCGTCAGAATATACGAGTTGCGAACAGACGTTCTCGATAGTCGAACAAAGGTGCTCGCGGGACCTGGACGTCATGAAGATAATAAGAAACCTCGAGCAGACGATCTCCGCTATTTTTTACTATAACACAAGACAAGTTCTTTATCAGTGATTGTTTATTGAAAAATCCTTTTATGCATGTTGAGAGTCGCTTGTAATGTAATATGTTGTGTTTTGTCATGACATTGACAAAGGGGGAGATTGTAAGTACCAAACACAAATTGTGAATGCTAAGCACAGTATAGTTGTCAAATTTCGTAGACAATAGTGTAGTGTATGAGGTTGTGTGAGCAAACTAAGTTCTTTGAGAAGACAAGAGTCAACCTTAACAAACATATCAAGATCAAAACTATTGACTCTACAACAGAAGTTGCGGCAAAGGTTCAAAGATAAACCATATATGCCAAATGTAATATTGACTATAGGGATGACCCTATGTTAGGTGATTTTATATGACTTTTAAGTTAATCACTCTAATTTCTTTTAAAGTTATATTTCAAGAAAATTTGGCTAGCCTAACCTTATATTCGATCAGCCCAAGAATCTTCGTCCAGCCTGGGAACTTCGGTCAAGTTTCTAGCAAGCGTAATTGGAAAATTCAAAAGATGTCCAGTCAGCCCAACCCTGTGTTCGACCAGATGAACATGCTTCGGTCAGCCCAAGAACGTTCGATCAAGTTTTCAGATTCGAAACTGATTTCCAGACTCGGAACTCGGGTCGACCCGATCCTGTCTCGAGTCAACCGAAGTTCACTCGGGTCAACTGAAGTTTAAACAAATTCTTATCCTGCGAAATTTGATAGCCGTTGGGATAAAACAGTTGAATCTTAGGTCAACCGAAGGCAAACTTAGGTCAGCCAAAGACCTAACTTTTTTCCTATAAATAAGGCTTTCTTCTCTCTATTTTTCATTAAGAAAAAGCACGAAAATACTTTCTCTGGTGAAAAAGCCCTCCATTATAGTCTAGCTATTTGATCTTAATTCATAGTTTATTTTATAACTATTTCAGTTCTCTTCTCATTTAATCTGATTGTGTAAAGAGAAGATCATTCTCATACTAGAGATAAGAGAAATGAAATTGCAGCTTTTAAGAAAATCATTTTTTTTAGAAATTTCTAGATCCATATTGGTTGATCTATATTGGTTTATCTTCTTCAAAGATCGGATCACTGCACCATTGAAGCTTCATCTTTGCTAAGCTTCATCATCTTCTACAAGAAGAACGGTAATATTTTTCCATACTTTGGGTTTTATTTGAGATAGCCTGTGAAAATCTCAAATCAAGTTGTTAGTGATTAGCCTGTGAAAATTACTTAAGGTTAGTGATTAGCCTGTGAAAATCACTTGAGATTTTGTTGTGGTAAGCCTGTGAAAATCACAATCTCTGTATTAGGTTTTAAAGGTGAACCTGTAAAAACCTTTATATAGTGAAAAGCCAAAATTACAAGGAGTAGTAATTTTGGGAGTGGAGTAGGTACAAGTTTTACCACCAAACCACTTTAACTCTCCGTGTCGTGGTGATTGTTTAATCTTTTATCTTCTTATATGCCTAATTGTTTGTGAAACCTTAAATTGTGACATAAGGTTGTCCTACTTAATTTCTAAGTGAAAGGTTGTCCCATGATTTAATCCAAGGTTCCAAATTGCTCTTTATTTGATTATTTGCTTTCAGATTGGTTAGTTATATATTTATTCTTGCTAATTTTGTGATTAATACTCTGATTTATTTAAGATTGCAAGAAGCAGAATTGAATTGTGTTGTCCTATTCACCCCTCTCTAGGACATTTATAGCTCCGTCTTTTTCAGTTTCTAACCCAAATTAGTAGCATTTTTTTTTCTTAAAAAAAATCTAGCAAGGAAGAGAAGGACAGAAAGAAAAAGAGAGAAAGAAAAGAGAATGAAAGAAAAGAAGAAAGGGAAAGAAAAGAGAGAAAAAAGGAAGAGAAAAAAAAAGGAGAAAAGAAAGAGATAAAATTGAGAAAAGAAAGGAGGGAAGCAGAAGAGAGAGAAAAGAAAGGACCCAAACCGGTCAACCCCTTTACATGCACCTTGTGCACTCAACCCAAAACTCGACAATTCTGTTTGAGTAGATTCCCCCCACATACCTCTCTTTTCCTCACCCCTATTCCCTTTCTTTCCACTATCTTAATGGAGTGGGACCGCCCAGCAAGGAGGCCACACACACAACTCATTGTACACACAATGTGTGCATGCTATTGGGTCTATCGAGCTCCACCGGAGGCCCAACGTGCCATGTACAGACCATCCAACCTATTGATTTAGTCTTATAAACCCTAAGGAAATTGGGAGAATAAATATCGGCTTGATCTGAAACTAGGGCGGGCCCCACCATAAAAAAATGGTGGATACAATCCACCATAGTGGATTGTCGGCACCCTCGTGGTGTATATATTTTATCCACATTGTTCATCCATTTTTGATGGGCCCATTGGGATATGGGACCCACTTGGATGAGGCGTACACACTGTCCATCCATTTTTCCAAAACATTTTAGATACCTGTAAAGTTTTAAGTTGTAAACACATTACCCCCAAAAAGGGTTTCGGATGTAAACAGTTTATATGCTTCCATTTTGCTTTTATGTGGCAATCTGTTTACAGGTTAATAGATTGTGTGTTTAGCTAGCCTGTAAAGTGTTTACAATGTATAAAATAGGTATTTAAACCATAGAGCTTAGGTGGTAAACCTTACAAAATCCGTAAATCACATAGACTTGATTTATTTTTTTGGGGTCCCTAAGAGAGCATTAAAACATGCACACACTAGATGGATTGATTATCCTCCACTCATCATGGTGGGCCTTAAATGCAATCTGAAAGTTTTATTGGTGGACGTCCCATCCTTCCCTTGTATGATTCATTTGATAATCAACGAGCTATTTTTCTAGGGCCATAGAAGGGCATCAAGGGAAGCACATGATGGATAGATTCGATGTACCATACACATTACAATGGGCCCCATATATCATGAGTGTATATCTACCATTGTGTTCTACCATGTATAATGCTTTTTTAGTTGCAAAGAGTCTAAAGACTCTACCTGTAATATGCAACATGGCTTTTCGCAGGGTTTCAAATTATAGGTAAAAGCTTAAATTTATTTACGGCCTGTAAAGCCTTTACAAGCAAATACATCATCCAAATAGCCCCCGTCAACTTAAAGACTTTGCCAGCATCCAAACGACCACTTAGGTGGAACACATGTGTTGGACATGTCCAGCAAGGCTGGATGCTGTCCAGTAGGTGGGGCCCACCGAAGCCTCTAATGGCCCCACTCACTAACACTCAAGCATACACTCGCCCTCATACACATGCACACACTTAAAGAACACAAAAAATAAATAAATAAATAAATAAAAGGAGGGGCAAGTGTTCCAATGTCCAACAACATGGACGTTGTTATCCCTGTAGCTAGAAGCTAGCCCCCTCTTAATTAGAGCTGTACACAAACCTGAGCTAGCTCGAAAAGCTCGCTCAGCTAGGCTCGAAAAAGCTCGGCTCGGCTCGATTTGGAGGGTGGTTCAAGCTAAGCCAAGCCAAATTTTTGGGCTTGTTGGAAATTCGAGCCAAGCCCGAGCCTAACCTAAGCTCGGCTCGGCTCGGCTTGGCTCGAAATCAGGCTCGGCTCGGCTCGTAGAGGCTTGGTGTGTGTGTGTGTGTGTGTATATAGTGTAGTATATAGTAGTAGTGTATATATATATATATATATATATATATAAATATATAATAAAAATAAAATATATAATTTAAGTTGCCCGCTTGCCTTAGCCCCCTTTTATTTTCTTCTAGCGCCCACTCGCCCGCCCTAACCCTAAAAAACAAAACCCACTCGCCTGCCCTCCCTGCAGCCCCGGCCTGACCAGCGGCAATGACCACCTCCGGCCGTTCGCATCATCTCCTCCCTCTGGGCTCGAAGAGGCTTGAATTCGGCTTGAAAGCTTGAAGCTCGGACAGGCTCGAACAAGCTCGAATTCGGCTCGAAAGCTTGTCCAAACCAAGCTAAGCCCACCACCTGGTCTTGAGGACCAAGCCGAGCCAAGCTCGAGCCCAGGTCACCCGTTGACCAAACCGAGCCGAACTGGGCAAAGCTCGGTTCAGCTCGGCTCATGTATAGCTCTACTCTTAATGCACACTCATACCCACAAAGACACGCACGCACATGCATTAAACAAAAAAACCATAATATATAATTAAAAAAAAAGGAAAGAAGGGACGACTAGTGTACAAGATGGCAATGTCGCATGATATCTGCGTTATATCCACTCCACTCCCTCCAACTGTGTGGAGTGGCATGTGTGGGGTGGCCCACCATGTCAGTGGGACCCACTCCCGGACCCCTTAAATAGGGTAGATAAAAATCTCAAATGAACCATATCATAGGAAACGATGGTGATTGCATGCCCACCTTTGAAAACTTCCTATGGTATACTATGTCCGTTTATTTGTCATCGGTAGGGCTGGACATGAATCTGAGTTTGATTGTTCGAATTGACTCAGATCGACTTGGCAAAACTCTGTTCGAACAGAAAGTCTTTTGGGTCTGTCCGAAAAAAAAAATCAAGTTGGTTTCAATCACAACCCTGTTCGACTCGAATATGGATCGACTTGGTGTTATATATATATATATATATATATATATATATATATATATATATATATATATATATATATATATATAGGATGACAAATAAACATGACTGTGGGCCCTAGGAAGGTTTCAATGGTGGACATCATTCTCCTCACTATTTGTTGAGGTGTGGTCCACTTGAGCTTTGTATCTGCCTCAATTTTTGTTTAATGCGTCAAAATGAGATGTACAGAAGGATGAATGGCGTGGATAAAACAAATACCTCATAGTGGGACTCACAAAGCTTTGACACCAGCTTGTTGGCTGGTGTCCGTGTCACTAGCCAACCTGCATCCGCATCCATACGTTCATGTTCGAACATGGCCGGGCTAGAGCAAACCGAGTTTGAATAGAACCACCTTGTTTGAATGTTTGTTCCAACAATATTTGAACACACCCACTCAAGTAGCCAAACGATACGATCCGATCCGATCCATGTTCAACTTAGATTGGATCGTTGCCCACTTCTAGCCATCAATTATATTGGTCGGCCCCACCCGGGTGAGTGTGGGCCTGACCTTGATGTACATGTTGTATATCCATGCTGTCCATCATTGGGGATCCACCACGATGTATGTGTTGGATCCACGCCGTCCAACAGGTGATAGCCCAAAACGGTCCAGCAACTTGGACCATCCAGGGGCCCATTGGGCCACTTGCGACGTCCAGGTTTGCTGAGCCTAGGGGTTGTGGGCCCCCCGTGATGTGTGTGCTTTATATAAATGTTATTCATTAGTTGGCCAGCGGATCTGAATCCGGAGTGGGCCACGCCCTGTTGGACAGGGGCGCGGTTTTGTTGGATCCCCGGATCCACTGAAGTCGGTGGATCCCAACTGTGGGGACACTGTAATGTATATACCTTACATCTACACCGTCCATGCATTTTGAAAGCTCATTTAAGGACATTATCCCAAAAATAAAGCAGACCCAAATCTCAGTTGGAGCATACCACATGAAATAGTAGTGATTGGATCCCCACCATTAAAAACTTCATGGGGGCCACTGGAATGTTTATTTTCCATCCAACCTGTTGAAATGGTCACAAAGACCTGGATGAAGATACTAAACAAATATCAGCTTGACCCAAAACTTTTGTAACTCACAAGAATCTTTTAATGGTTGAATACCTTTGTTTACTGAATTATGGTCCACCTGAGATTTGGATCTACTTCATTTTCTGAATCATGCTGTAAAATGAGTTTTCAAAATGAATGGACGGCGTGGATGTAATACATACACATCTCATAGTAGACGGCACGGTAAGGGATCCACCCACCTCGGTGGATCCGGGGATTCAGCGAAGCCGCGCACGTTGGACAGCCACCACTATACAGCAGCGTGTGGGCCCCCTCCCTTTTTCTGTGCAGCATCGGGCCCCTCCAGTGAGCCCCACAGTGATGCTTTATTTGTCATCTAAGCTATCCATAAGGCCATACACCTCTGGATGAAATGACCACACAGATATGTGCTTGATTCAAGACTTTTGTGGCTCGTTTTAGGGCAATCCCTGCTGTCCAAACTGGACAGTGGACCGCTCCTGCCATAAGGGCCGTCCACGCTGTCCAGATTGTACAGTGGGCCCCACTTGTGCGCATAGTACCACGATGTACAATGTGGACAGTGGACCCCGCTGCGATGTATGGACGACTTTAAACTGTATGTTTTGAAGTGTTTGGTGGATAGCATGACTTGCTAAATTTCGAATCCTTGATTTGGTGCAACTTCGTATCTATGGACCCCTTAGAATTGTGCCTAAAATGATGTGGAAGTGGGCAACTAAACAGCATGAAACGTGGCATATGTGTGCCCACAAAGACTATATAAATGTGGGCGCGAATGCGGCCTTAGCCTCTTGATCATGCGACACCAAATCTAGGCCGTTGGCTATGTGAATGTTTGGCATTGGCGATTATATAAGTTGTGATAAAATGCGAACTAAACCTCATGTATATGTATGTCCCACCACTAGTGAGAACTAAGGACTTAAGTGTGGCCACCAAATGTGCCGCATTGTGATATAAAAGGCACGCTTTTGAGTTAGGTGACGAAGCGGCACACATGTGGTTGCGAAACAGTTTGAATTGTGACCAACAAGTGTGGCCCACTCAACCTTGGATGTGTGATGGCCTCCCGATAATGCTATGTGATTGACATGAGAGGCCACCTACTTGTAAGCCTATGCAGGTAGTGTAACCTCGTACTATGGGAAGAAATTCTGACAATCTAGCCCTAAGCCACCTGATAATGCTATGTGATTGACATGAGAGGCCACCTACTTTGTAGGCCTAAATGCTAGTGTAAACTTCCTACCAAAGGAAGAAATTCGACTATCTAACCATAAAGCAATGTACAAGGCATGACCACAAGGCTTTATGCCACGTGTGGAAATGTGGCCACCTAACCATGAGATATTCATGTAGGAAATTCCGCTACTAAAGCCACCCGATAATGCTATGTGATTGACATGAGAGGCCACCTACTTGTAGGCCAAATGCAAGTAGTGTAAACTTCGTACTATAGGAAGAAATAAGCAATGTATAAGGTGTTGTATTTTAAATTATTTTTAAAATAAATTGATGTTTCAAAATTATCAAATGGGTTGGGCCGTGGCCGTGGCCGTGGCCATGGGTGTGTACATGCGTGCACCTACGGATGTGTCTTTTCACATAAGTCTGAAGGTTGCACCCCTTCACCTTTCGTTTTGAAAAGTAGTTTCTTTTAGGACCCAAGGGTCGCACCATTTGGGTTTAAACCCAACTATGAAAACTCTTTTTGAAAGGGTGTCTCTACACCCTTAAGGGTGTCCACTCAAAGTCTATAAATAGAATTTTCTCATCTGGTTTTAAAAAATGTGGAAAATAGTTTCAAGAATGGTTTAAGTGTTTTCTTGTTCGGGTTAAGACTACAAGTGGTTCGAGCTCATGTACAGTGAGTGCACCGCTGAGATCGGATGATGGTCGCTATATCCTGGAGGTCGATTGCTCAGAAGATCTTGTTGCACTTGGGATGTGGTCCAAGGAGGGAAAATTCGATTTCAAGCCGAGTGATTTCACATCACGCCTCGACTTTTACAAATCGATAAGTTTTCTTTTTTCTCATTTAAAATTTATATTAGTTCAGATAGTTTTTCAAACCCCATATTCCAACAATCTTGAAATCAAATTTATTGGAAACTATCTAGAACTATAGTTATATCTAAGTTGTCTATAATATATCCAATAGTATTGCAAATAGACACACCTCTCATCTCGATGATACGGAAGATCCTATGTGATCATTTGAAACATGTGGAAACTGCATAATTTCATGGAAAAGAAGAACGGATGTTGTTGTGTTATGATTGAAACGTGTTTACATGAAAAATCCGTGCACTATGAAAAGAAGTTAGAGGTCTACTGATTCGAATGGTCCACATATTTCTATAAGAAGAAATGATAGGATCTGACAGTTCATTATTTAGCCCCTTAACTGACTACATGTAAATCCCACGGATTCCCTTGCATGGTGTTGGGGACTACGTGAAATGGTAGATGTTCAGAGTGCCAAGCAATTTTTTCTAAGCAAATGAGATGAGAAACTGGGAATTAAAAAAAAAAATAAAATATATTGATGGTTAGAATCATCTGATCAGTGTTGTTTTTGCACGGCCCGGAATGTATATTACGTGTATAGTTGTGCACTATAGTAGAATTGATGCCTACGATGGAGGAATGAGTCATCCGTTTCAAGATAGCATAAAAATTATTTTATATATATATATATATATATATACTGGAAGATGATTTTATACTGGAAGGATGAAAATGATTTTATTATATTTAACATTGGTATATGCAACAAGCAGGACATCTGATCAATCTGCTTTTCTGTCCATGCAGATATCATAGTTGGGCCACTTATGAATGCCTACAGAAATGAGGCACCATCCATATACCCTGCTCTTTAGACGTAGGAAATGGTTGTTTGCAACTCCAGAGTCAAAACTCTTTTGACGTTAATTCCTTGTTGGAACCCTAGTCAGCGTCTTTAATAAAGATGGTTTGTTCAGCATATCTGTTGATAACATCCTTATGGCGGTTAGCTGATATACAGTTGTGGTGATAGTTGTCTATGACATGTGTTCCAGTGGGTGTGTATCTCTTTCTTCCACACGGAACATTGTCTCAAACGGTTCTTACTTGGTGAGGGTAAA